>CAJNDT010005957.1:0-302500 GCA_905221615.1 Symbiodinium sp. CCMP2592
TTTACTTGCGAGAGAAAGCACAACACTTTGGTTACATGCGACTGTTGTTGAAGAGAATACTTTTACGAGTTAAAGTTTGTGCTTTACTTGCGAAGACAAAGGTTGAAGCCTCCATGTATTTACTTACGAGTTAAATTGGTGACTTTACTTGCGAAGATAAAAAAGTTGAAGCTTTTGGCAAGGTTGTTTCAGGAATACAAAACCAGTCCAAGTCGCACACTCTGGTACATGTCCTTGTCCTGCTTCTCATCCACGGAAGCAACCAACTTTCTGCCCTCGACAAGGATCTTATTGTAGGCCGCGCTCGCCTTTGTAAGCTGCCCATCTGCTGCCTTCCACAGCTTCTCCGTCATGTTCCTGCTGGCGGCCACGGTACCATCGCAGATTGCGAGCTGCTCTGAGTCGTTTGTCAGAGCTCTCTGGGGCTTTGCTTTGCCCTCGCTCTTCTCCTCAAACAAACCAATCCTCCAATCCTTGGACTGCTTCTCGAAGAACTTGGCCTCGCCATCCTTCGCTTTGGCATCGGAGCCCATGGAAAACTTCTTCTCCTTCCCTGAAGTTGAGTTGTGCACATCCTCGGACCACATGTAACGATCGGGTCCGTTCTTGGAACGGACAGCGATGATCTCGCCACTCTCGAGTGCGGCTTCGAACTGCTCATTGCTAAGATTGAATTTCCCCTGAAGCAAGATTTTGCCCAGGGTTTTCTTCTTTTTGGTCGCCTCGGACTTCGTGTAGTTCTCCTCGCTCCACCCACAGAAGAAAAGACAAGCCGAAGGGGTTTAGGGTTCAAGCTTAAGGGTTTGAGGCTTGAAGGTTTTAGGGTTCAGGGCTTCGTCGTTTGAGGCTTTGGGGTTTGGGGTTATATATATATATAATATATATATATATATAGGTGCACAGGTTCAGGGTTTAAGGTTTGGGGTGCACGAAGGGTTGTGGTCATCATTATTATACGTATAGTATAGCAATTATATATAATATATATTGTATGGGAATGCATTTATAGAGTGTTTTTAGATATGCATATATGGTATAATAAAAATAAATGTAGTAGAGCCCTCTATAAACAGTTAGAACTACACAACAAAAGCCGGTGGGGTCCAGAGTTCAAGGTGTATGGGGTTGAAGGTTTTAAATTTTCTAAAGGTGTAAGGCTTATGCAGGCTTTAGGGTTCATGGCCTCGTAGTTTACATATAAGGTTTAAGGGTTGTGGTGTATTAGGGTTTCAAGGTTTTGCTCATTGTAAAACTATAGCTATAAGCTGGACCTATATATACTATAGATACTTTATACACTCCCCGACTTCGCCTTCGGCTTCGAAGTTCCTCTCCACTTAAGGAAGCGAGCACACCTTGAAATCACCCCCGATACCCATCTTTTCGTCGTCACCTGCATGGAGTGGAACATTGGTTTGGCAAAGTTGAGAATCAGGCTGGTGTCAACACCGGATCGTCGGTCGATAGCATTGTTGATAAGCTCCCGCTGTCTCTGCCGCTTGCCCGTTTTCATCTTCTGGGACTTCTCCCATGCATCTTAGAGCCATTCTGGCAATGACCCGTCCTTTAGCAGGCTCATGAACTTGTGCTGCTTGCTGCGGTCCATCTTCCCCGAGTCCTTCGCCGGGTCTTCCATGGCCAGCACCTCGTCGTCTGTGGGTGTCTCCTCCTCTGGCTGCTCTTCGGCGGCATCCTCCACCTCCTCGAATCCCTCAGCCCAGTTGTCCTCCAGCTTCCGCTTCTTGTTGTTGTCATTCTGCTTGCTTCCGCTTCTTGTTGTTGTCATTCTGCTTGGGAGTGTTTTTTCTGCTGCTGCTGCTACTGGGCTTGCTTCCTTTCTCTTGCTCCTTGCCCTTGTTCTCCTTCTTGTTCTCGTTCTTGTTCTTCTTCTCCTTGGCTGGGGCCTTTGCTTCGGCCTTTGCTTTGCCCTTTGCTTTGGCCTTTGGGGTGCTCTTTGGGTTGGCCTTCGGAGTGGGCTTTTGATTTGGCTTGCTCTTTGCTGCTGTTGCTTTCGTTGTTCCTTCTGCTGCAGGCTTTTTCAAAATCCCGGTCCCGGGCTCTTTCTTTATCGTGATCTTCGCCGCCGGCTTCTTCATGGGCACCTCCTGCTCTTCTTCTTCTGCCTGCTCGTCCTGGGTCTCTTCCTCGGCCTTCGTATACATATATATATAACACTCTGGTTTTACAAAACACAAAAACCAAAAAGCGCCTCCGGAGCTTGGCTGTCTTCAGCCATCGCAGGGAAAACACGAACAGTAAAGATGATATACTGTCCTCACAAAAAAGGCACCCCTCGCTGAAGTGCTCACAGCTGCAGAGAGAAGTAAACATAATTGTCATCGCAGTGTAAGTTCTCTCTGACATGCAGACAACACCGAATGTGTTTCGTCACAGTCATAGTATAGCTTGAATCACACAAGTATATATAATTTTCTCGCCAGCTCTGGTGTAAAGACACATGCAAGCTTCTGTGTGGGGTCTGGCACACAGGTTTGAGGTTGAAGGGTTTCGGGGTTCTGTATATAAGGTATATAGTTTAGGGTTCAGGGTTTATATGACATCAGTTGTTGGGTTCTCGGGCTTTTATAGGCAGTCTCCTGGAGTCGGCCCGGCTCATTGTTTTGCTTCACACTTGCAGGCACGATAAAGTATAGAAGTTACTGCTGTGCAAAAAAACAGCTGCTCTTATATCTAGCTCCGTCTGCAAAAGCAACGAGACAATTTAATTATGTACATGCACTTCTGTACAACGTGCTGGCAAGTCGTAGCTCACTTGTCTTGCTGCTCAGCTGCTGCTTCGCTCCACCAGACCCAGTACCAGACCCTTGGGGATTATGTATAATATTCAAAAGCCAAATTACTCTCCTAAACAAAACCTATACAATAGATCTAATGCAACCAAGTTGCTGTCGTCCAGGATGGACACAGGTCCGCCAAGCCCATTTCCACACTCGTTTGGGCGACCGGCTCCGGCTTCGGCTTCGGCTCCTGTCTTCCTGGAACACGAGAATATAGCTATTCCTTTTCTGCATTCAGAAAAGTGACTATGGGGTTCGTCGGAAAAACAAAAGAACAACACAGGTCTCCTGTCGTGGCATCTTCGAAGAGAGGCTTTGTTCTGTCTAGTCAGGGAGGGAGAAGGACAGACTTTTTTGGAGCCGAAAAGCTATACAATATACGATTGATCCTCGCAGAGCACCGTATATAGTGTTGGATGTGGGGCGGTGGGTTGGGGGGGGTGGGGGTGGGGGGTGTGGGGGTGGGGGGTGGGGGGTGGGGGTGGGGGTGGGGGGTGGGGGGTGTGGGGGTGGGGGGTGGGAGATGGGGGGTGGGGGGTGTGAGTGTGGGGGGTGGGGGGTGTGGGGAGTGTGGTGGGGGGTGGGGGGTGGGTGGGTGGTTGGGTGGGGGGTGGGGGGTGGGTGGGTGGTTGGGGGGTGGGGGGGGGGGGATGGGGGTGGGGGGTGGGGTGGTGGGTGGGTGGGGGGGAGGTGGGGGCTGGTGGGGTGGGCTGGGGAGTTTGTCAATGGATTTTAAGCAGATTTTACAAAAAAAATCAACAGGTTTTCCAAAAAATCTCGATGCAGTTTCGATGCAGTTTGTATGCAGTTTCGATGCTGTTTCGATGCGGTTTTAAAACTACATACAAACTGCATCGCGAAATGCTGTAAAAGCTATGCATTTTGTATGTAGTTTTAAAACCGCATCGAAACAGCATCGAAACTGCATATAAACTGCATCGAAACTGCATCGAGATTTTTTGGAAAACCTCTTGATTTTTTTGTAAAATCTGCTGAAATTTTTGTAAAATCTATGGAAAATTTGGGGGAGATTGTTGCAAAACCTGCCCACCGGTGCCTTTCCGGTGTGTTATTCGAGTCTCGCATGTAAGGTCTAAGCCGCATCTCATCGGATCCCCACAAGTGGTTTCCCAGCTTCAAGCGCTACGCTTCGTGTGTGGGGACCGGCACACTGTGTGTCTAAACCCGAAACCCTAAACCCCTAACCCCCGAGACCCCTGAGCCCCTAAGCCCTCTCTCTATATATAGATGCATGAATACAGGTTCTGCAATCTACATGTTCGGTTTGGGGATTCAGGGCTTCATGTGTGGTGTATGCAGTATCTTCATAAATGGTTTAGGGTTCGGGCCGGGCTGTTTTTTGTCCTTTCGTGTGACTTGATAGGCCCTTCAAGCAACCCAGGCATGTTCACATGTGTTCTCTATACACTCTATAGACATGTGCACGTGTGTATGTAGCCACCACCACAATCTCTGCGACTACAACGCTTTCCAATCGCCCGCTTCACTTGCTTGTCGGAGTCTCGCACAGCTTCGCAATTATCCGGATGTGCCGACGACCTTCTGAGGATCCTCGAGGTTTTGTTGCCTGGGCACATATAATGTAGTGTGGTGTAAGTTCGACTATGTATATACATATATGTATATATAGATATATGTATAAAGAAACATATACATATACATATGCACACATACGTGCTTATTTGTAGACTATTCATCTACAATTTTATACTACATCCATGGGGTCGCTGCACATTGTGCTTAATTGTGAGAAAAATGAGTGGCTCGGCCTGTCTCATCGTCTCTCGTGCAGCACTGTGCTGTTGCCATCGCCGTTACTGTTGTGTAAAGCTTTATCCCTCTAGACTGTATGCTATAGACACACAAACAGCACAGGGGTTTAAGGGTTTAGGGTTTTAAGGGTTTATAGGGCACTGCATTATATTCAACGGCGGTAGTAACGACGATGGTATCGGCCGCGACTGTCGCCTCTGCACCTGCGGTAGCTACGGCTGTCACTCCTGTGCCGACGACCGTAGCTACGGCTGCGACCATGGTAGCTCCTTCGCCTTTGGCTCCGGTAGCTACGAGCACGACTCCTACTGGCCCGCCTAGAGTAGCTACGAGCCCGCCTAGAGTAGCTACGAGCCCGCCCCGAGCTACGAGCCCGCCCCGAGCTACGAGCCCGCCCCGAGCTCCGAGCCCTGTTCTCTTCAACATCTTCACCTTCACCCTCGGAAGTCGGGCTGGGCTCCTTTGGGGGTGGGGTCGGCTCCTTTTTTGCCTTCTTGGCTTTGGGCTCTTTTTTCTTTTTCTTCTTCTTCTTCTTCTCTTTCTCTTCTTCATCTTCATCTACACTGCTGGGCGGCTCATTGGCTTGCTCAGCTTCTGCGATCTGCCGCTTCAGCCGCGGGTCCACGGGCGGCTCCACGGCGGCCGGGGCCACTTTCCTCGCAGACGGCTTCGGCTTGGCGATCGGCGGCTCCGGTGGGAAGCCAGTGCCAAACTCTTCCTCGGTTTTGTTTTGTCTATATATCGAAGAAACACACACTCTTCTTCTTCGCAAGTAAAAATACACACAGACTCGGGCAGAAATTAGGGTTGACAAAAAAGTCTACACTCCTAAACATAAGGCTGTGGGCTCATAGAACACTTTATTTGTGAGAGAAACCCTAAAAACCCTAAACCCTAAACCGGCTCTATTGGTTTGGTGCCGGTTTATAAAGCGGCTTTTTTGAGGTTGCTGCTATCGCAGAAAAAGGCTCTGGACTTGGTCCCGTGTAAGCGTCGCCAGAGTGAAGAAGAGCCCAGTCATATTGCTCTTGGGCCTGTGGGGATAGAGCTTGGAGTTGGGAGGATTCACTGGATATAGCTTTTGGTTTCAAAAACCACAAAGTTGGGGTGGGAATCGTTGTCTGGGTTTAGGGTTAGGGTTTAGGTTTTAGGGGTTTAGGGTTCAAGGTTTAGGGTTGAAGGTTCTGGAAAAGTAAGGTTTTTATAGGGCCACAGCCAACCGAGCAGCCGTCATCTCATTCCAAGGCTTAACGTCGACGACGGGGGCTTTCTCGGCCACAGCTTCCTTTCACTATATATATAGTATATATAAGCAACCGAAGCAACCGTTTGCTGTCTATAGGTTTGTGGAGTTCCGATTTAGGGCCTTCTTTTACTTGCAGGGTGATGGCTTAAATGATTCGGCCCGGGTACTGCACCGTCATCCACCACCGAGTTTGGTCCAGGCGGCTCCAGCGGCAGCTGCTTGTCGTCCTTTTTTGTGGGAGCTCTACTTCATTGTGTGGCTCTGGCGTTTGTTCTTCTTCTCACAAGTAAGGGTACACACACCCACAGGCCTCGGTCTTGGTGTTCGAATCGAAGGCTCCTTCTGCAAGCGGGGCAGCAGCATCCTCCTGGGGCTGGTGTTGTCGTCGGAATATGAAACTATGAATCTTTTAGGGCGGGTGGTTTGGGGTTCTCACATGATGCCATATAGCATTCTTAGATTTGGCCCCCCTAGCTGCCCTATAGCTCTTTGTACACATGTTGATTATATATACATATATATAAAAACACATGCAGATATGTGTAACAAAACATGTTGTTGAACTATGCAATGCAAGATTCTTTTGGTCGTGGACCACCATGTACCCAGAGCTCCCAGGCTTGCGGCTTCACCGTCTCCAAACCGTAAAGTTGCTCAGGTGGCACCTTTGGGTGTGGTGGTGCAAGGTGTTGCGGCGGTGGGTACGGGGGCTGGGTCGGCATCGCTTTGGCTTTTGATGGGAGTGCTGGTTCTGGGACATTGGGCTCTGGTGGGCTTTGGGATGGCGGTGGTGCCTGGCCCAGTGGAGGGGGGGTGGGCGGAGGGCCTTTCCAAGGCGGCTGTTCTGGTGGTGGTGCCCACTTGCCCCACGACTCGTCTTCCTTCGAAGCTTTCGAAGGGGGCGGCTTCGCCCGCTCTGCCACCAGGTACTTGTTCGTCGCCATTTTCCCATGCCATTGCCCGTCGAGCGAAGCCCGGGCAAGCTGAGCGGCATCTGGCGAGTCCTTTGGTTTAGGGTTTGGGGGTTAGGGGTTTGGGGTTTATAGGGTTTAGGGTTTAGAGTTTATGTAGGGGTCGCAAGTAATTTTTCTCAAAACCAAGTTGCGAACTCTAAGAAGATCGAGCAGTGATCAGGCTTGCTCTGCTTCTTCTCCCAGTAACGCTCCCGCACCACTTGTATGTTCCGGCAATCCAGCACCCCAAGCTCCTCGATCGCCGCCCTGATCGCCTCGGCTCTCTCTCATGTAACTACATATATGTATGCCTGTCTATATGTTTACCAACCTCACCCTTTGTATATATGTGTAGATATAAGCATATATAATTAGACACAAAAGAAAAGTAATGAGAGTCAGATTGTGGCCAATAGACGTGTATTGAGTTTATCTATATCTACATCTTGTGTACATATAAAGTATATATGTTAAACCCTAAACCCTAAACCCCAAGCTACTTTTCTTTCGAGTGGCCCACTTCGTCGCACTGTACGTGACATTCTTCACGTAGACACGGTAGCAGTCGACAGTAGCCATGGCCGCGAAGCAAAACTTGCTATATATGTGTTAGAATACCCAAAGTGAACAGCCTTTATTCTTTGTGGATAAAAATGTGCCTAGAGCCTAGCCCCGGCGCCGAAAGCCTGACACCCGAAACTCGGTAATGGCTTTGGGTTGTATGCTTTAAAAGTCCAGAGCATCTATGCGAAGCTATCTACAATCCAAACCTTCTACAAATACTGTGAGAATAAGCCGCATAGGCACATGGTGGTGACATCGTGTCGAACACATCGTGTGTAGGAGATACTACGTCGCAAAACTAGAGTCTCTCCTGCTGTAAAGGAAACAGCGACCACGGCCACAAGTTTCGGCTACAACATCATCTCGCAAAAAAGCCTCGATAAACCTCTTCAGCCGGCATTCTCTGCACTCAAGCAATTCCAACTCGAAAGTGTTAGACATTGGAGAATGTTTTTTTGGGGGCTCACAAGGAATCAGGGCTGTCGGTTTGCGGTTTAAGTTTGGGGAGTCGGGTTTGGGGTTTCGGGTTTTGGGGTTTATATAGGGTTTATGGGTTTAAAATTAGTTTGGGGTTTTAGGGCTTAGTGAGGGTTGAGGGTTTTTGTGAAATACTGCTTTAAAGGCAAGACACACTCGCAGGTAGATCTCGCAAGTAACACAAAGCTCCCCATCGCATGTAAAGCTGCACAAGGAAAATCTCGCAAGTAACACAAAGCTCACCATCGCATGTAAAGGTGCACACAAGGAAAATCTCGCAAGTAATATACAAAGCTCCCCATCGCATGTAAAGGTGCACACAAGGAAAATCTCGCAAGTAATATACAAAGCTCCTCACATCGCATGTAAAAGGAAACACTCGCACAGGTAAAAAGCAGAACTCATCGCAAGTATATATACAAAAATCACCGTCGCAAGTAAACCTGCTTTGAGGCTTTAGGCTATTGGTGGTTTCGGGGTTACAAAGGCTTATATATACAGTATATGATAGGGATCAAATACATATATCACACAGAACAGGAAGCACTCAACCTCACACACACACACAAATGCAAGAAACATTTTTTCTCGCAGTCATTGCCCCGCTGCTGCCGGAAGGTTCACCCTTTTTGTGCTTCTCACTAAAAGGGCCAAAGATGCATTATGCTAAATGGCATTGTGGCAGATGTAGTGCTCTACATGTAAACGAAAGACATATAGAAACACACCGTCACTAGCACCCATGGGTTTTCTCAGATTTGTGGGAAAACAAACCACGTTTATATACAACATATATATGCTTGAAACTCAGATTGTTATATAGTCTACAAAGTTCAGAAAACCCAGGGTGCACATCACATCCCGCACTGAGCACATTTTGGTTTTCAAACCCCCAGCGACTTCATGACGTCCTTTCGCAGCTTGTAGAGCTCCAAGAGCGGGATGCCCTGCTCGACGTAGGGAATCATCTTCTCGATCACCTCATGATGCTTCGGACAGCAACTGGAAATGATGCTCCTCAGCTTGCCGCCGTTATCATAGTTGCGGATGTAGGATTTCTCAGAGTAGAACTCTACCTTGCAAGATCCGTACTTTTCGGCGGACAGCCATTTGTTAGACGGCGAAGTCGCCGCCGCCGGCTTCGGCTTCGCCGCCGGCTTCGGCTTCGCCGCCAGCTTCGCCACCTTAGTCTTCGCCGCCGACTTCGCCTTCGCTGTGGCTTTGGGCTTGGGGCTCTTCTCTTTCGGCTTGCCGGTGGCTTTGGGCTTCGAAGCACCCTTCTTTTTGGCCACAGCCACAGACACCGGCGGCATGAAAGCCATGGCCTTTTTGAGGATGTCCAAGTCGCACTCATCCGTGGAAGAGATCACTTCCACATCCTTGGCCGGCTCAGCCCCGGCACCAGTCTTGATCTTTGCCTTTCCTGCCTTTTTGTTCTTTGCCTTTGTGGCCTTCTTCTTCAGGGTGCCCTTCTTCATAACGATCTTCTTCGGCTTGCTGCTCTTATGGATGTGCACAAACTTCTCCGCAAACTTCTTCGGCTCGCTGCGCTTCAAGGTGTCCGGAAACTTGGTCGGGCTGCTGTTCTTAAAGATTTCCGGCAACTCCGGGAACTCAGCATCCTGCAAAGGAGTAGGCTTCTCGTCACACCGAAAGGGAACAGGCTTCTCATCCTCCTTCACGGGAACAAGGGCCGTGCGGGGGGAATCAAGAGGCTTCGGGGCAAACTCCTGCACCTGCACCCTTTCCAGGCAAAGGTCAAGCTTCCTGATTGTATGTTTGCACAGACTTAGATAAAAAAGTTTGCAACACTTTTCTTTCTTACGTCACACGAATTATATATATACAGCGAAAAAACACGAAAGACATATGTGCAGCCACGGCACACTTGATCCTCGTGCGACAGGGACCTGTAGACTTTCCGCTTGAAGCTCTCCTTCTGCTTCATCGCACGGAGGTGGCTAAGAAGAAGACGGATGGCGGTGTCCATCTTGTCCACAAGGTCCTCTGCCTTGTAGTCTTTGTGGCCTTCGAGCTGCAGGTTCTTTTGCTCGTGACGGATCCAAAAGCTTCGGGTAACCCGCTGCGACAACAACTTCGTGTTCGGGGCGAGGCGAAGAAGGTCAAACAGCAGCCCAGCTGTCTTTGCCAACCACGGACCGTGGACGGCAGTGTGCCAAGTGTAGCTTATTGGCCCGCCCGGAGGGGGGCACAGTAAAGGCCACAGGTCCTTCGTCTTCTTGAACTCGAGAAAGCCCAACACCACCTGCGCCAGCTCCGTTGCTGTAATAAGCGGATCGGCAACCACTCGGTCCTTGGCATTTTTGCCCGTTGCAGCGGAAGCGCCCTCCGCCAGCTTGACCGAAGCTGCAGCTGCTAAGGAAGCCATGCTCGCAAGACTGTATATACTGTGTATGTATAGGATTTATGATTTCTCAAAAAAATGGAATGCATTTGTCTCTGTCTCCATCCAGCCTCGCACTTACCTCTGGGTCTCGTCTGGACCAAACACACAGCTGCAACGTCCAAAAATTTTTCTCACTCTCGGATCTCAGAAAAGTATATATATATATATATATATATAAGTAGATCTCTCGCATGTAACCTACAAGAGTCTCGCACAGGTAAAGGTGGACTCCTCGCAGGTATAAACTATATTGTGATGACTCTCGCAAATGTACATGTACCGATTTCTCGCATGTAAAAAGCACACATCGCAAGCACTCCGCCGGCTCGACCCAGCACAGAATCAAACCGAGCTGCGATTTCAACATGGAAAACCATGGCTTAACAAGTATGCTTGCAACACAATTCTCATAATTTTATCTTCACACCTGACCATGCCGCACTGTACAGTCGCAGGAAAATCTCATGCAATCAACAAGCAGAACCATGATAAAAGAAACAAAACCAACCAAAATTAGCTTGCATTTCACTTCTTCAAATTCGGGAATGTGTAAACTAAAAACATGTATTTTGCAGTGTAAAAAAATTTACATTGCAGTGTAAATTTTTTACTATACAAAGTAAATTAATTTACACTTTTTTTTTACGTAAATTTTTTCGTAAATTTGAAGTGTAAACCAAGCTTTGTTTAGTAAATTGCTCGCCACCTAAAATTAGGTAAACAGCAGGGTCAGGGAAAGCCCTGGAGGAAACCCAGCAACCCCACAGAGAACCCTGCGCACCTGCACTCCAAACCTTGCTGCCTCACAGCCCCATGCCTTCCAACCTCCGAAGCCACACCCTGAACAAAACCACGAGCCTCGCGCACTCCGACCTTGCAGCCTACGGAAACCCAAACCACCTCGGAACTCCCTGAAACCTGGCAGGGGAGGGTCCGGCGAGTCGAAGCGAAGCGACGAGGGCCAGACCTGGGCGCCGGGGAGGGGGGCCGGGGATCCCGGACGCAAGGCAGCCTAGGGTACCCAAAGGGCTCGGGACCTAAAGCCCTGAAGGAAACCCAGCAACCCCACAGAAAACCCTGCGCACCTGCACTCCAAACCTTGCTGCCTCACATCCCCATGCCTTCCAACCTCCGAAGCCACACCCTGAACAAAACCACAAGCCTCGCGCACTCCGACCTTGCAGCCTACGAAAACCCAAACCACCTCGGAACTCCCTGAAACCTGGCAGGGGAGGGTCCGGCGAGTCGAAGCGAAGCGACGAGGTCCAGACCTGGGCGCCGGGGACGAGGGCCGGGGATCCCGGACGCAAGGCAGCCTAGGGTACCCAAAGGGCTCGGGACCTAAAGCCCTGAAGGAAACCCAGCACCCCCACAGAAAACCCTGCGCACCTGCACTCCAAACCTTGCTGCCTCACAGCCCCATGCCTTCCAACCTCCGAAGCCACACCCTGAACAAAACCACAAGCCTCGCTGATGGTGGCCATCCCAGGGGAGCCGAAGTCAGCGAGCCAAACGACAACTGACACCGGACCAGCTGCATCAAGGACTCCATGGCCTAACGGCCAAGGCGCTCCGGTCGAATCTCTGTGCGGGAATCCCGGAGAGATGGGTGGTTCGATTCCCCCTGGAGTCACTTCCCCCTTTGCACGGCTTCGCCCCGCCACCGCCCCCTTTCCACCAACCCCCACCACGATTGCCACCTGTTGGCAATCTGTACCCCCCTAAGATTGCCACCTGTTGGCAATCTGTACCCCCCTAAGATTACCACCTGCTGACACTCTAGATCCCCTGTGATTGCTACTTGTTGGCAATCTGTACTTCCTTAAGGTTCCCACCTGTTGGCAATCTGTACCACCCTAAGATTGCCACCTGCTGACAATCTAGATCGCCGGTGATTGCCACCCGTTGGCAATCTATACCCCCCCCCCCCCTTAAGATTGCCACCTGCTGACAATCTAGATCTCATGTGATTGCCACCTGTTGGCAATCTATACCCCCCCCCCCTACGATTGCCACCTTCTGACAATCTAGACCCCCTAAGATTGCCACCTGCCGGCAATCCATCAGGCCTGGCAAGTGGCAGCTAAGCACCAAAAACGCAGGTGTGATTGCCACCTGTTGGCAATGTGACCCCCCCCCCCTTAAGATTGCCACCTGCTGACAATCTAGATCTCCTGTGATTGCCACCTGTTGGCAATCTATACCCCCCACAATCTAGACCCCCTAAGATTGCCACCTGCCGGCAATCCATCAGGCCTGGCAAATGGCAGCTAAGCACCAAAAACGCAGGTGTGATTGCCACCTGTTGGCAATGTGACCCCCCCGCCACCAACCAGGATTGCCATCTTCCGACAATCTAGACCCCTCAGGAACACAAGGGGGGACCCTCCCACAAAAGAAAAATCTCCCGAGCCTAGGCAGAAACGCCCCCGAGAACCTTGACCTTCTTTCAAACAACAAAGACACCAAAACCGCGGCAATCCCTAAACACTACTAAAGCTTCAACCAAGAGCAGCCCGAGCAAACAGGGAGCACTCGTAGGGCCGACGACGAGTTCGAAGGCATAAGGAACGGCCCCCTCAAAGCAGTAAACCCACAAGCGCCCCCAAAGCCCAGCACTCCCTCAACAATAAGAAAGCCTCAATCTAGTCTAGCCCGAACCAACAGAGAGCAATCGCGGAGCAGACAACGGGGCAGACGACGAGCTTGAAGGCTTATGCAACGGCCCACTAAAAGCAGTGAAACCACAAGCACCCCCAAACCCCGGCAATCCCTCCACACTAACAAAGCCTCAATTTAGTCTAGCCCGAACCAACAGAGAGCAATCGCGGAGCAGACGACAACTTTTAAGGCTTAAGCAACGGCCCCCTCAAAGCAGTGAAACCACAAGAACCACCAAGACCCGGCAATCCTTTTAAACTCACAGGGCTCTAAACCTAACTTAACCCGAACAAACAGAGCACAATCGCAGGGCACACGCAAAACTTTAGGACCTAAGGACCAGCCCCCCTAAAGCAGAGCAAGCCTGCGTGGGAGATGCTCGGGGCGCCTGTGAGCGCAGTCCACATGGACCCCCTTAAGGCAGAGAAAGCCTTCGGGTGAGATGCTCGCACTCGGACCCCTCCGCCTCCGAGCCCCAACCCACCTCGCACCCCTGAAACTTCGCGAGGGGGGACCCGGCCGCGCCAGAAAAAAGTTCAAAGGGTTCGATCCCCAACCCGGAAAAAGTGCCGAAAAACACGATTGTCAGAAACGGGCTTTTTTACCAAACCCCAGCAAACCCATAACAATCAGAAAGACTAAATTTAGTCTAGCCCGAACCAACAGAGAGCAATCGCAGTGCAGACAAGGAGTTTTAAGGCTTAAGCAACAAGCCACTTAAAAGAAAGGGATGCAGCTGCTGGCTTCGCGTGAGATGCTTAGGGCGCCTTTTAGCGCAGTCTCAAAAAACTGCGCTGGCGAACCCTAAACCCTAAACCCTAAATTTTAGACGGCTTGCGCCGAAGGTGCGCCAGCGCAGCTTCTGGTTTGATGCCCAGCAGGTACGCAGGATTTAAGGCAAGCAACGGTCGACCACAGGGCAGTTTAAGTAAATTGACGTAAATTGACAAGTTTTTTCTAAGTGCAACTGAACGGTTTAAGTAAATTGAAATGACCCAAGCAACACACCCAACCCTAAACCCGCCCCCCCCCCCTTACGATTGCCGCCTTCTGACGAGGATGGGTGCGTGCGAGACGCTTGGAGCGCCTGCTGGCACAGTCCAAGTGGTCCCCCTTCAAGCAGAAAAAACCTCAGGGTGAGATGCTCGCACTCGAACCCCTCCGCCTCTGAGCCCCAACCCACCTCGCACCCCTGACACGTCGCAAGGGGGGACCCTCCCACGCCAGAAAAATCTCCCGAGCCTAGGCAGAAACGCCCCCGAGAACCTTGACCTTCTTTCAAACAACAAAGACACCAAAAACGCGGCAATCCCTAAACACTACTAAAGCTTCAACCAAGAGCAGCCCGAGCAAACAGGGAGCACTCGTAGGGCCGACGACGAGTTCGAAGGCATAAGGAACGGCCCCCTCAAAGCAGTAAAACCACAAGCGCCCCCAACGCCCAGCAATCCCTCAACAATAAGAAAGCATCAATCTAGTCTAGCCCGAACCAACAGAGAGCAATCGCGGAGCAGACAACGGGGCAGACGACGAGCTTGAAGGCTTATGCAACGGCCCACTAAAAGCAGTGAAACCACAAGCACCCCCAAACCCCGGCAATCCCTCAACACTAACAAAGCCTAAATTTAGTCTAGCCCCAACCAACAGAGAGCAATCGCGGAGCAGACGACAACTTTTAAGGCTTAAGCAACGGCCCCCTCAAAGAAGTGAAACCACAAGAACCACCAAGACCCGGCAATCTCTAAACACTCACAGTGCTCTAAACCTAACTTAACCCGAACAAACAGAAAACATTCGAGAGGCAGACGCAACACTTTAGGACCTAAGGACCAGCCCCCCTAAAGCAGAGCAAGCGTTCGTGGGAGATGCTCGGGGCGCCTGTGAGCGCATTCAACATGGACCCCCTTAAGGCAGAGAAAGCCTTCGGGTGAGATGCTCGCACTCGGACCCCTCCGCCTCCGAGCCCCAAGCCACCTCGCACCCCTGAAACTTCGCGAGGGGGGACCCGGCCGCGCCAGAAAAAGTTCAAAGGTTTCGATCCCCAACCCGGAAAAAGTGCCGAAAAACACGATTGTCAAAAACCGCCGTTTTTACCAAACCCCAGCAAACCCTTAACAATCAGAAAGACTCAATTTAGTCTAGCCCGAACCAACAGAGAGCAATCGCAGTGCAGACAAGGAGTTTTAAGGCTTAAGAACCAGCCCCCTTAAAAGAAAGGGATGCAGCTGCTGGCTTCGCGTGAGATGCTCGGGGCGCCTTTCTGCGCAGTCTCAAAAAACTGCGCTGGCGAACCCTAAACCCTAAACCCTAAACCCTAAACCCTAAACCCTAAACCCTAAATTTTAGACGGCCAGAGGCCGAAGATGCGCCAGCGCAGGTTCTGGTTTGATGCCCAGCAGGTACGCAGGATTTAAGGCAAGCAACGGTCGACCATAGGGCAGTTTAAGTAAATTGACAAGTTTTTTCTAAGTGCAACTGAACGGTTTAAGTAAATTGAAATGACCCAAGCAACACACCCAACCCTAAACCCGAACCTTTAACCCTAACCCTAAAACCCTAAACCCGAAAACCCTAAACCCTGAGCCTAAACCCGAAACCCCTAAACCCTAACCCTAACCCTAAACCCTAAAACCCTAAATCCTAAACCCGAAAACCCTAAACCCTAAGCCTAAACCCGAAACCCCTAAACCCTAACCCTAAACCCGAAAACCCTCAACCCCTTAACCCGAAAAGCCTTAGCGTCCGCAAGGGTTGGTTTCAGTAAATTGAAAGGGTTGCCCCCCCACCCACGAGGGTTTAAGTAAGTTGAAAGGTTTAAGTATATTGAGAAGGTTAGCCCCCACGAGGTTTTAAGTAAATAAGATGACCCAAACAACCTACCCGCAACCCTAACCCCAAAACCCAAAAATGCGAGGGCGAACCCTAAACCCTGACGAACCTTACGTTCCAACCAACCCCAAGCCCTAACAAACAAACGCCCTAAAAGCACGCACTCACAAACCTGGCTGCCTCTGAGCCCCAAGCCACCTCCCAAAGCCGAAGGACCCTCAACACCCAAGCCTCGCGCACTGGGACCTCTCTGCCTCGCAGCCCCAACCCACCTGGAACCCCCGAAGCCTCGCGAGGGGGGCCCCGGCCACGCAAAAGCAGCAGCGACGAGCCTGGGCAAAAAGAAAAGGGCAACTCCTAACAAACCCTGAACCCTGCAGCCCTCTCAGAGCCTGCAAGAGAGTCTTCCCCAGCCCACAGAGAAGCTTTTGCTGCTCAGAGGCCCTAAGAGCCTCTCTCAGAGGCTCTGCTGCTCTCTCAGAGGCTCTAAGCTGCACTATCAGAGGCTCTAAGAGGAGTCTTGGTAGTGGGCTACAACCCTCTCAGAGCCTGCAAGAGGGTCTTCCCCAGCCCACAGAGGAGCTTTTGCTGCTCTCTCAGAGGCCCTAAGAGCCTCTCTCAGAAGCTGCTCTCTCAGAGGCTCTAAGCTGCCCTATCAGAGGCTCTAAGAGGAGTCTTGGTAGTGGGCTACAGCCCTCTCAAAGCCTGCAAGAGCGTCTTCCCCAGCCCACAGAGAAGCTTTTGCTGCTCTCTCAGAACCTCTAAGAGCCTCTCTCAGAGGCTCTGCTGCTCTTCTCTCAGAGGCTCTAAGCTGCTCTCTCAGAGGCTCTAAGCTGCCCTCAGAGGCTCTAAGAGGGGTCTTGGTAGTGGGCTACAACCCTCTCAGAGCCTGCAAGAGGGTCTTCCCCAGCCCACAGAGAAGCTTTTGCTGCTCTCTCAGAGGCCCCAAGAGCCTCTCTCAGAGGCTCTGCTGCTCTCTCAGAGGCTCTAAGCTGCCCTATCAGAGGCTCTAAGAGGAGTCTCGGTAGTGGGCTACAGCCTTCTCAGAGCCTGCAAGAGGGTCTTCCGGTCCACGATTACGTGGAATCGCCATCGCCACGGCGACGAATCCACTTCAGAGCCTCCAAGAGGGTGTTGCTGCTCTCTCAGAGGGGATCCAGAAACACTCCAGCGCCCTTAAGAGTTTAGAGTCGTAGTCTTGGCCACTGAGCCAAACTGGCTCAGAAATTGAGGGTTCCAAGACCATTAGTATTAGTAAGTATTAGTGGCCCCAGCCCCAGCCCCAGCACCAGCCCCCCCAGCCCCAGCCCCAGCCCCAGCCCTGCCCTGCCCTGCCCCGGCCCCGCGCCCTGGCTGTGGGAAGGTACCCCGGCCCCGGACCCTGGCTGTGGGAAGATGCCCCGGCCCCGGGCAACAAACCCCAGCAAACCCTCAACAATAAGAAAGCTTCAATTTAGTCTAGCCCGAACCAACAGAGAGCAATCGCGGAGCAGACAGCGGGGCAGACGACGAGTTTGAAGGCTTATGCAACGGCCCACTAAAAGCAGTGAAACCACAAGCACCCCCAAACCCCGGCAAACCCTCAACAATAAGAAAGCTTCAATTTAGTCTAGCCCGAACCAACAGAGAGCAATCGCGGAGCAGACAACGGGGCAGACGACGAGTTTGAAGGCTTATGCAACGGCCCACTAAAAGCAGTGAAACCACAAGCACCCCCAAACCCCGGCAATCCCTCAACAATAAGAAAGCCTCAATTTAGTCTAGCCCGAACCAACAGAGAGCAATCGCGGAGCAGACGACAACTTTTAAGACTTAAGCAACGGCCCCCTTAAAGCAGTGAAACCACAAGAACCACCAAGACCCGGCAATCCTTTTACACTCACAGGGCTCTAAACCTAACTTAACCCGAACTTTCGGCTCAGAAGAAGATCAAGCACAAGAAAGAACACGCGAACCGCGGAGGTGCGCTGAAAGCCAGACGGAGACGCACGGAACACGGCCGCCCGTCCGCTCCTCTGAAGCTCCCAGGTCAGAACATGCAACTGAAAGGCTCAGACGCCGTAGACAGACATGACGGACAATCCAGTCTGATAGCTCGCCATGTATGGAAGCGATAAATCCAAGGCCCTGGCCACACAGAACGAAGCCCAGAGCATCCGAGTACTGCACTGTCCACACAGAATGAAGCCCAGACCATCCGAGTACCGCACTGGCCACACAGAATGAAGCCCAGAGCATCCGAGTACTGCACTGGCCCCACAGGATGCAGCCCAGAGCATCCGAGTATTGCCCTGACCATGCACAACGAAGAGCATCCAAGTACTGCACTGGCCACACAGAACCAAGCCAAGAGCATCCGAGTACTGCACTGGCCACACAGAATGAAGCCCAGAGCATCCGAGAACGGCACTGGCCACACAGAATGGAGCCGAGAGCATCCCAGTACTGCACTGGCCACACAGAACCAAGCCCAGAGCAGCCGAGTACTGCACTGGCCACACAGAACCAAGCCCAGGGAATCCGAGTACTGCCATGGCCATGCACAACGAAGAGCATCCGAGTACTGCACTGGCCGCACGGAAGACCCTCTTGCAGGCTCTTAGAGGGCTGTAGCCCACTCTTAAACCTCTGAGAGAGCAGACAAAGAGCCTCTGTGGGCTGGGGAAAATCTCACCAGCACCCTTCAGAGCCTCTGAGAAAGAAGCAAAAGCTCCTCTGTGGGCTGGGGAAGACCCTCTTGGAGGCTCTGAGAGGGCTGTAGCCCAGTGCCAAGACCCCTCTTAAAGCCTCTGAGAGAGGCTCTTAAAGCCTCTGAGAAAGCAGCAAAAGCTCCTCTGTGGGCTGGGGAAGACCTTCTTAGAGGCTCCGAGCACTGCCAAGACCCCTCTTAGAGCCTCTGAGAGAGCAGACAAGATGCTCTGTGGGCTGGGAACCCTTCTTAGAGCCTCTGAGAGAGGCTCTTAGAGCCTCAGCGAGAGCTCTCCAGAGACCAAATGAAAGGCCTTCACCACCTTGCTCTCCCTTCTTAGACCCTCTGAGAAAAGCTCTTAGAGCCTCTGAGAGACCTCTCCAGGGTCCAAATGAAAGGCTTTCACCACCTTGCTCTCGTCGCCCAAAGCCTTCTCCCGTGCCAGGAATCGTTTGACCTGCTTCTTTGCCGTTTCCAGCATCTGCTTAGGGCTGGGGAAGACCCTCTGAAAGGCTCTGAGAGGGCTGTAGCCCACTGCCAAGACCCCTCTTGGAGCAGCTTAGTGAGTCTCTGAAAGCCTCTGAGAGAGCAGCAAGGTGCGCTCTGTGGGCTGGGGAAGACCCTCCGAGTACTGCACTGGCCACACAGAATGAAGCCCAGGACATCCGAGTACTGCGCTGGCCACACAGAAAATGAAGCCCAGAGCATCCGAATACTGCACTGGCCGCGCAGAACCAAGCCCAGAGCATCCGAGTACTGCACTGGCCATACAGAATGAAGCCCAGAGCATCCGAGTATTGCGATGGCCACACAGAATGGAGCCCAGGGCACTCGAGTACTGCACCGGCCATGCACAACGAAGAGCATCCGAGTACAGCCCAGAGCATCCGAGTACTGCACTGGACACACAGAATGAAGCCCAAAGCATCCGAAGACTGCACTGGCCACACAGAATGAAGCCCAGAACATCCGAGTACTGCGCTGGCCACACAGAATGAAGCCCAGAGCATCCGAATACTGCACTGGCCGCGCAGAACCAAGCCCAGAGCATCCGAGTACTGCACTGGCCATAGAGAATGAAGCCCAGAGCATCCGAGTATTGCGATGACCACACAGAATGAAGCCCAGAGCATAAAGGGTGCACGCAGGGCTCTCGATAGGCACTCCTACCATACGAACGGGTTAAGGTGCCCTGAAATCTTAGGGTTGGAGGGATAGGAAAGGTGGGGTGGTACAGGACTCCCAAAGCATGCAACTTTTTGAAAAAAAGCCCAGAGAGGGCTGTGGTGCCCTTAGCTGTGGGGCCCTTGGGTAAGGAAGCCCAGAGAGGGCTGGTGTGGCCCTGGCTAAGGAAGCCTACTATTAGCTATTGTAATTGACGAAATCTTGATTTCCTTAGGACTTCTCCATATAATTACGATTATCATTTCCCACATAATATTTGTTGAATATTGGAATATTTATGCGTGCTTATGTATGAGATTCATTCGCTTAAGGGCGCGAGATTAGGTCTTCTCGTGGGTGCAAGTGAAGCCAGAAATAGAGTGAAAGGCTTCTCCTGTGTGGTCTTGGGTAAGGAAGCCCAGAGAGGGCTGTGGTGCCCTTGGGCCCAGAGAGGGCTGTGGTGCCCTTGGGTACGGAAGCCCAGAGAGGGCTGTGGTGCCCTTCAGTAAGGAAGCCCAGAGAGGGCTGTGGTGCCCTTGGACCCAGAGAGGGCTGTGGTGCCCTTAGGAAAGGAAACCCAGAGAGGGCCGCTTGGGTAAGAAAGCCCAGAGAAAGCTGTGGTGGCCTTGGGCCCAGAGAGGGCTGTGGTGCCCTTGCGTAAGCAAGAGAGGGCCGTGGTGCCCTTGGGCCCAGAGAGGGTTGTGGTGCCCTTGGGTGAGGAAGCCCAGAGAGGGCTGTGGTGCCCTTGGGCCAGAAAGGATTGTGGTGCCCTTGGGTAAAGAAGCCCAGAGAGGGCTGCTTGGGTAAGGAAGCCCAGAGAGGGCTGTGGTGCCCTTGAGCCAAGAGAGGGCTGTGGTGCCCTTGGGTAGAAAGCCCAGAGAAGGCTGTAGTGCCCTTGGGCCCAGAGAGGGCTGTGGTGCCCTTGAGTAAGGAAGACCAGAGAGGGCCGAGGGGGCTGCTCTTGGGTAAGGAAGCCCAGAGAGGGCTGTGGTGCCCTTGGACCCAGAGAGGGCTGTGGTGCTCTTGGGAGGAAGCCCGGAGAGGGCTGTGGTGCCCTTGGGCCCAAAGAGGGCTGTGTTGGTGCCCTTGGGCCCAGAAAGGGCTGTGGTGCCCTTGGGTAAGAAGCCCAGAGAGGGCTGCTTCGGAAGGAAGCCCAGAAAGGGCTGTGGTGCCCTGAAGCCCAGAGAGGGCTGTGGTGCCCTTGGGCAAAGCGGCCCAGAGAGGGGTGTGCCGTTTGGCCCAAAGAGGGCCAGGGCTGCCCATGCATAAGGAAGCCCAGAAAGGGCTGGGTTGCCCTTGGACCCAGAGAGGGCTGTGGTGCCCTTGGGTAAGGAAACCCAGGCAAAACTCCTTGGGTAGGGAGAGGGCTGTGGTGGTCTTGGGTAAGGAAGCTCTCTGGAGAGGGCTGTGGTGCCCTTGGGTGAGGAAGCCCAGAAATGGCTGTGGTGCCCTTGGGCCTAGAGAGGGCTGTGGTGCCCTTGGGTAATGGGTAAGGAAGAAGCCCAGAGAGGGCTGTGGTGCCCTTGGGTAAGTGCACCCCGAGAGAACGCACTCATAGACCTGGCTGGCTAGGAGCCCCGAAGCACCTCCCAAAGCCAAAGGGCCCTCAACACGCAAGGGCGCGAGATTAGGTCTTCCCGTGGGTGCAAGTGAAGCCAGAAATAGAGTGAAAGGCTTATCCTGTGTGGTCTTGGGTAAGGAAGCCCAGAGAGGGCTGTGGTGCCCTTGGGCCCAGAGAGGGCTGTGGTGCCCTTGGGTACGGAAGCCCAGAGAGGGCTGGGCCCAGAGAGGGTTGTGGTGACCTTGGGTGAGGAAGCCCAGAGAGGGCTGTGGTGCCCTTGGGCCCAGAAAGGATTGTGATGCCCTTGGGTAAAGAAGCCCAGAGAGGGCTGCTTGGGTAAGGAAGCCCAGAGAGGGCTGGGCTAGAGAGGGCTGTGGTGCCCTTGAGTAAGGAAGACCAGAGAGGGCTGTGGTGCCCTTGGGCCCAGAGAGGGCTGTGGTGCTCTTGGGTAAGGAAGCCCAGAGGAGGGCTGTGGTGCTCTTGGGTAAGGAAGCCCGGAGAGGGCTGGGCCCAAAGAGGGCTGTGGTGCCCTTGGGTAAGGAAGCCCAGAGAGGGCTGCTTGGGTAAGGAAGCCCAGAGTGAAGGCCGTGGTGCCCTTAGGCCCAGAGAGATAGGTAGGGCCCTTCTTACCCAGAGAGGGCTGTGGTGCCCTTGGGCCCAGAAAGGGCTGTGGTGCCCTTGGGTAAAGAAGCCCAGAGAGGGCTGCTTGGGAAGGAAGCCCAGAAAGGGCTGTGGTGCCCTGGGGCCCAGAGAGAGCTGTGGTGCCCTTGGGCAAAGCGGCCCAGAGAGGGCTGTGCCGTTTGGCCCAAAGAGGGCCAGGGCTGCCCATGCATAAGGAAGCCCAGAAAAAGCTGGGTTGCCCTTGGGCCCAGAGAGGGCTGTGGTGCCCTTGGGTAAGGAAACCCAGGCAAAACTGCAGTGCCCTTGGGTAGGGAGAGGGCTGTGGTGGTCTTGGGTAAGGAAGGTCTCTGGAGAGGGCTGTGGTGCCCTTGGGTGAGGAAGCCCAGAAATGGTGTGGTGCCCTCGGGCCCAGAGAGGGCTGTGGTGCCCTTGGGTAATGGGTAAGAAAGAAGCCCAGAGAGGGCTGTGGTGCCCTTGGGTAAGTGCCCCCCGAGAGAACGCACTCATAGACCTGGCTGGCTAGGAGCCCCGAAGCACCTCCCAAAGCCAAAGGGCCCTCAACACGCAAGGGCGCGAGATTAGGTCTTCCCGTGGGTGCAAGTGAAGCCAGAAATAAAGTGAAAGGCTTCTCCTGTGTGGTCTTGGGTAAGGAAGCCCAGAGAGGGCTGTGGTGCCCTTGGGCCCAGAGAGGGCTGTGGTGCCCTTGGGTACGGAAGCCCAGAGAGGGCTGTGGTGCCCTTCAGTAAGGAAGCCCAGAGTGCCCTTGGACCCAGAGAGGGCTGTGGTGCCCTTAGGTAAGGAAGCCCAGAGAGGGCCGCTTGGGTAAGAAAGCCCAGAGAAAGCTATGGTGGCCTCGGGCCCAGAGAGGGCTGTGGTGCCCTTGGGTAAGCAAGAGAGGGCCGTGGTGTTTTTTGGAAAAGAGAGGGTTGTGGTGCCCTTGGGTGAGGAAGCCCAGAGAGGGCTGTGGTGCCCTTGGGCCCAGAAAGGATTGTGGTGCCCTTGGGTAAAGAAGCCCAGAGAGGGCTGCTTGGGTAAGGAAGCCCAGAGAGGGCTGGGCTGTGGTGCCCTTGAGCCAAGAGAGGGCTGTGGTGCCCTTGGGTAGAAAGCCCAAAGAAGGCTGTCGTGCCCTTGGGCCCAGAGAGGGCTGTGGTGCCCTTGAGTAAGGAAGACCAGAGAAGGCTGTGGTGCCCTTGGGCCCAGAGAAGGCTGTGGTGCTCTTGGGTAAGGAAGCCCAGAGAGGGCTGTGGTGCCCTTGGACCCAGAGAGGGCTGTGGTGCTCTTGGGTAAGGAAGCCCGGAGAGGGCTGTGGTGCCCTTGGGCCAAAAGAGGGCTGTGGTGCCCTTGGGTAAGGAAGCCCAGAGAGGGCTGCTTGGGTAAGGAAGCCCAGAGTGAAGGCCGTGGTGCCCTTAGGCCCAGAGAGGAAGGTAGTGCCCTTGGGTAAGAAGCCCAGAGATGGCTGTGGTGCCCTTGGGCCCAGAAAGGGCTGTGGTGCCCTTGGGTAAAGAAGCCCAGAGAGGGCTGCTTGGGAAGGAAGCCCAGAAAGGGCTGTGGTGCCCTGAGGCCCAGAGAGGGATGTGGTGCCCTTGGGCAAAGCGGCCCAGAGAGGGATCCGAGTACCGCACTGGCCACACAGAACGAAGCCCAGAGCATCCGAGTACTGCACTGGCCCCACAGGATGCAGCCCAGAGCATCCGAGTATTGCCCTGACCATGCACAACGAAGAGCATCCAAGTACTGCACTGGCCACACAGAACCAACCCAAGAGCATCCGAGTACTGCACTGGCCACACAGAATGAAGCCCAGAGCATCCGAGAACGGCACTGGCCACACAGAATGGAGCCGAGAGCATCCCAGTACTGCACTGGCCACACAGAACCAAGCCCAGAGCAGCCGAGTACTGCACTGGCCACACAGAACCAAGCACAGGGAATCCGAGTACTGCCATGGCCATGCACAACGAAGAGCATCCGAGTACTGCACTGGCCGCACGGAAGACCCTCTTGCAGGCTCTTAGAGGGCTGTAGCCCACTCTTAAACCTCTGAGAGAGCAGACAAAGAGCCTCTGTGGGCTGGGGAAAATCTCACCAGCAACCTTCAGAGCCTCTGAGAAAGAAGCAAAAGCTCCTCTGTGGGCTGGGGAAGACCCTCTTGGAGGCTCTGAGAGGGCTGTAGCCCAGTGCCAAGACCCCTCTTAAAGCCTCTGAGAGAGGCTCTTAAAGCCTCTGAGAAAGCAGCAAAAGCTCCGCTGTGGGCTGGGGAAGACCTTCTTAGAGGCTCCGAGCACTGCCAAGACCCCTCTTAGAGCCTCTGAGAGAGCAGACAAGATGCTCTGTGGGCTGGGAACCCTTCTTAGAGGCTCTGAGAGAGGCTCTTAGAGCCTCAGCGAGAGCTCTCCAGAGACCAAATGAAAGGCCTTCACCACCTTGCTCTCCCTTCTTAGACCCTCTGAGAAAAGCTCTTAGAGCCTCTGAGAGAGCTCTCCAGAGTCCAAATGAAAGGCTTTCACCACCTTGCTCTCGTCGACCAAAGCCTTCTCCCGTGCCAGGAATCGTTTGACCTGCTTCTTTGCCGTTTCCAGCATCTGCTTAGGGCTGGGGAAGACCCTCTGAAAGGCTCTGAGAGGGCTATAGCCCACTGCCAAGACCCCTCTTGGAGCAGCTTAGTGAGTCTCTGAAAGCCTCTGAGAGAGCAGCAAGGCGCGCTCTGTGGGCTGGGGAAGACCCTCAGAGTACTGCACTGGCCACACAGAATGAAGCCCAGGACATCCGAGTACTGCGCTGGCCACACAGAAAATGAAGCCCGGAGCATCCGAATACTGCACTGGCCGCGCAGAACCAAGCCCAGAGCACCCGAGTACTGCACTGGCCATACAGAATGAAGCCCAGAGCATCCGAGTATTGCGATGGCCACACAGAATGAAGCCCAGGGCACTCGAGTACTGCACCGGCCATGCACAACGAAGAGCATCCGAGTACAGCCCAGAGCATCCGAGTACTGCACTGGACACACAGAATGAAACCCAAAGCATCCGAAGACTGCACTGGCCACACAGAATGAAGCCCAGAACATCCGAGTACTGCGCTGGCCACACAGAATGAAGCCCAGAGCATCCGAATACTGCACTGGCCGCGCAGAACCAATCCCAGAGCATCCGAGTACTGCACTGGCCATAGAGAATGAAGCCCAGAGCATCCGAGTATTGCGATGACCACACAGAATGAAGCCCAGAGCATCCGAGTACTGCACTGGCCACACAAAATGAAGCCCAGAGCATCCGAGAACTGCCCTGGACACGCACATCCGACTACTGCACTGGCCACACAGAACCAAGCCCAGAGCATCCGAGTACTGCACTGGCCCCACAGAACCGAGCCCAGAGCATCCGAGTACTGCACTGGCCACACAGAACGAAGCCCAGAGCATCCGAGTACTGCGATGGCCACACAGAACCAAGCCAAGAGCATCCGAGTACTGCACTGGCCCCACAGAACCGAGCCCAGAGCATCCGCGTACGGCACTGGCCACACAGAATGATGCCCAGAGCATCCGAGTACTGCACTGGCCACACAGAACCAGCCCCAGAGCATCCGAGTACTGCCCCGGCCACACAGAACGAAGCCCAGAGCATCCGAGTACTGCACTGGCCACACAGAATGAAGCCCAGAACATCCGAGTACTGCACTGGCCACACAAACCAAAGCCCAGAGCATCCGAGTACTGCGATGGCCACACAGAACCAAGCCCAGAGCATCCGAGTACTGCACTGGCCACACAGAATGAAGCCCAGAGCATCCGAGTGCTTCCGTGGCCATACACAACGAAGAGCATCCGAATACTGCACTGGCCACGCAGAACCAAGCCCAAGGCATCCGAGTACTGCACTGGCCACACAGGATGACGCCCAGAGCATCCGAGAACTGCCCTGGCCATGCACAAGGAAGAGCACCCGAGTACTGCACTGGCCACACAGAACCAAGCCCAGCGCATCCGCGTGACAATCTAACCCCCCTCACGACGCCAACAACCGACAATCCAGAGGCACACAGACCAGGATGGGACCGTGACAGCCATCCAACGCCTCCCTCACCGGACCCTTCACGATTGCCACCGACCGACAATCCGGGCCCCTGACAATTGCCGCCGGCCGCCAATCCGAGCGAGCCTGCCGACAATCCAAGGGGCAAAAAGACCCCGAAGAAGGGGTAAAGCTCTAGTGCAAAATCCCAGAACCCATATCAAAAAAAAACAGACCAAGCAAGGCAATGAGGCGGCCGTTGCTTCGCACAGCCGCTCCGGGCTTGCCGTCGGGGTCCTTGCCCGGCGGGGGCCGGAATCGAACCGCGGACCCAACGTTGCGAAACGATGCGCTCCCTGCCCAACCAGCACGACCCTCGCGATTGCCACCTCGCGACAATCCCCAGAAAACAAACAGCTTACGGTTGCCACCTGCTGACGATCTGCGCCCTTTATGCTGGCCGCCCGCTGACACACCAAAGGGGCAAAGCACAAACTATTGCAGAGCCTGGGAGCTGCCGTTGTGACTATCCTCCCAGGGCTGAGGAACCGACCAGGAGCCAAGAGCCAACTCGCCGCATGTACCATCATACCGCAAGCGGTCATTCTTGACAGACCCTTTCAACACTCTTTGGGCCTACGAACGAGCACTCCAACACCAAAACTGGTCCAACAGTCTCCCTACACGAAGCACACACATAAGCCGAACAACACCCGGTCCACATTTTGGCCGAAACCGTGAGAGACAACCGTCTTGAGACATCACTTCCCCATAACCTGACCGTTTAAAAAAAAAAAACACTCTACGATAGTGAAACATAGCTGAGGCACGGAAACCTATAATTGCGGTTCGGCCCGAGCGAGCTAGATCATAATGCGTCGTCGCGTCGCTGGGTATGGGGTTCTGGGCTTAGCCCCTCGCCATCTCCACGCGTTGTGCCGGGGAGGAGGGACCGGGACTCGCGAGTGGTGCTCCCGCTCGGCCCTCCCCCCAGCTTGCCTGTTGCTGGGGTTCTCGGCTTTGCCCCTCGCCATTCCGATGCGCAAGGCGGGGCCAGGGGGGACCGGGACTCGCGAGTGGTGCTCCCGCTCGGCCCCCCTGACCCCTCACTCTTTTTGCCCGCCGCGCGAAGACGCATCGGTGGCATCACGCCAGTGGCTGGACTGGGCGGCGGGGAGGGGGGCCGGGGATCCCGGACGCAAGGCAGCCTAGGGTACCCAAAGGGCTCGGGACCTAAAGCCCTGGAGGAAACCCAGCAACCCCACAGAGAACCCTGCGCACCTGCACTCCAAACCTTGCTGCCTCACAGCCCCATGCCTTCCAACCTCCGAAGCCACACCCTGAACAAAACCACGAGCCTCGCGCACTCCGACCTTGCAGCCTACGAAAACCCAAACCACCTCGGAACTCCCTGAAACCTGGCAGGGGAGGGTCCGGCGAGTCGAAGCGAAGCGACGAGGTCAGACCTGGGCGCCGGGGAGGGGGGCCGGGGATCCCGGACGCAAGGCAGCCTAGGGTACCCAAAGGGCTCGGGACCTAAAGCCCTGAAGGAAACCCAGCAACCCCACAGAAAACCCTGCGCACCTGCACTCCAAACCTTGCTGCCTCACAGCCCCATGCCTTCCAACCTCCGAAGCCACACCCTGAACAAAACCACGAGCCTCGCGCACTCCGACCTTGCAGCCTACGAAAACCCAAACCACCTCGGAACTCCCTGAAACCTGGCAGGGGAGGGTCCGGCGAGTCGAAGCGAAGCGACGAGGTCCAGACCTGGGCGCCGGGGAGGAGGGCCGGGGATCCCGGACGCAAGGCAGCCTAGGGTACCCAAAGGGCTCGGGACCTAAAGCCCTGAAGGAAACCCAGCAACCCCACAGAGAACCCTGCGCACCTGCACTCCAAACCTTGCTGCCTCACAGCCCCATGCCTTCCAACCTCCGAAGCCACACCCTGAACAAAACCACAAGCCTCGCGCACTCCGACCTTGCAGCCTACGAAAACCCAAACCACCTCGGAACTCCCTGAAACCTGGCAGGGGAAGGGTCCGGCGAGTCGAAGCGAAGCGACGAGGTCCAGACCTGGGCGCCGGGGAGGGGGCCGGGGATCCCGGACGCAAGGCAGCCTAGGGTACCCAAAGGGCTCGGACCTAAAGCCCTGAAGGAAACCCAGCAAACCCGGGCACCAAACCCCAGCAATCCCTCAACAATAAAAGGCCTCAATCTAGTCTAGCCCGAACCAACAGAGAGCAATCGCGGAGCAGACAACTTGGCAGACGACGAGCTTGAAGGCTTATGCAACGGCCCACTAAAAGCAGTGAAACCACAAGCACCCCCAAACCCCGGCCCAACCAGCACGACCCTCGCGATTGCCACCTCGCGACAATCCCCAGAAAACAAACAGCTTACGGTTACCACCTGCTGACGATCTGAGCCCTTTATGCTGGCCGCCCGCTGACACACCAAAGGGGCAAAGCACAAGCTATTGCACTCCTGGGAGCTGCCGTTGTGACTATCCCCCCAGGGCTGAGGAGCCGACCAGGAGCCAAGAGTCAACTCGCCGCATGTACCATCATACCGCAAGCGGTCATTCTTGACAGACCCTTTCAACACTCTTTGGGCCTACGAACGAGCACACCAACACCAAAACTGGTCCAACAGTCTCCCTACACGAAGCACACACATAAGCCGAACAACACCCGGTCCACATTTTGGCCGAAACCGTGAGAGACAACCGTCTTGAGACATCACTTCCCCATAACCTGACCGTTTACATTAAAAAAACACTCTACGATAGTGAAACATAGCTGAGGCACGGAAACCTATAATTGCGGTTCGGCCCGAGCGAGCTAGATCATAATGCGTCGTCGCGTCGCTGGGTATGGGGTTCTGGGCTTAGCCCCTCGCCATCTCCACGCGTTGTGCCGGGGAGGAGGGACCGGGACTCGCGAGTGGTGCTCCCGCTCGGCCCTCCCCCCAGCTTGCCTGTTGCTGGGGTTCTCGGCTTTGCCCCTCGCCATTCCGATGCGCAAGGCGGGGCCAGGGGGGACCGGGACTCGCGAGTGGTGCTCCCGCTCGGCCCCCCTGACCCCTCACTCTTTTTGCCCGCCGCGCGAAGACGCATCGGTGGCATCACGCCAGTGGCTGGACCTGGGCGGCGGGGAGGGGGGCCGGGGATCCCGGACGCAAGGCAGCCTAGGGTACCCAAAGGGCTCGGGACCTAAAGCCCTGGAGGAAACCCAGCAACCCCACAGAGAACCCTGCGCACCTGCACTCCAAACCTTGCTGCCTCACAGCCCCATGCCTTCCAACCTCCGAAGCCACACCCTGAACAAAACCACGAGCCTCGCGCACTCCGACCTTGCAGCCTAAGAAAACCCAAACCACCTCGGAACTCCCTGAAACCTGGCAGGGGAGGGTCCGGCGAGTCGAAGCGAAGCGACGAGGTCCAGACCTGGGCGCCGGGGAGGAGGGCCGGGGATCCCGGACGCAAGGCAGCCTAGGGTACCCAAAGGGCTCGGGACCTAAAGCCCTGAAGGAAACCCAGCAACCCCACAGAGAACCCTGCGCACCTGCACTCCAAACCTTGCTGCCTCACAGCCCCATGCCTTCCAACCTCCGAAGCCACACCCTGAACAAAACCACAAGCCTCGCGCACTCCGACCTTGCAGCCTACGAAAACCCAAACCACCTCGGAACTCCCTGAAACCTGGCAGGGGAGGGTCCGGCGAGTCGAAGCGAAGCGACGAGGTCCAGACCTGGGCGCCGGGGAGGAGGGCCGGGGATCCCGGACGCAAGGCAGCCTAGGGTACCCAAAGGGCTCGGGACCTAAAGCCCTGAAGGAAACCCAGCAACCCCACAGAGAACCCTGCGCACCTGCACTCCAAACCTTGCTGCCTCACAGCCCCATGCCTTCCAACCTCCGAAGCCACACCCTGCACAAAACCACAAGCCTCGCTGATGGTGGCCATCCCAGGGGAGCCGAAGTCAGCGAGTCAAACGACAACTGACACCGGACCAGCTGCATCAAGGACTCCATGGCCTAACGGCCAAGGCGCTCCGGTCGAATCTCTGTGCGGGAATCCCGGAGAGATGGGTGGTTCGATTCCCCCTGGAGTCACTCCCCCCTTTGCACGGCTTCGCCCCGCCACCGCCCCCTTTCCACCAACCCCCACCACGATTGCCACCTGTTGGCAATCTGTACCCCCCTAAGATTGCCACCTGTTGGCAATCTGTCCCCCCCTAAGATTACCACCTGCTGACAATCTAGATCCCCTGTGATTGCTACTTGTTGGCAATCTGTACTTCCTTAAGGTTCCCACCTGTTGGCAATCTGTACCACCCTAAGATTGCCACCTGCTGACAATCTAGATCGCCGGTGATTGCCACCCGTTGGCAATCTATACCCCCCCCCCCCCCTTAAGATTGCCACCTGCTGACAATCTAGATCTCATGTGATTGCCACCTGTTGGCAATCTATACCCCCCCCCCCCCTACGATTGCCACCTTCTGACAATCTAGACCCCCTAAGATTGCCACCTGCCGGCAATCCATCAGGCCTGGCAAGTGGCAGCTAAGCACCAAAAACGCAGGTGTGATTGCCACCTGTTGGCAATGTGACCCCCCCCCCCCCTTAAGATTGCCACCTGCTGACAATCTAGATCTCCTGTGATTGCCACCTGTTGGCAATCTATACCCCCCCCCCCCTACGATTGCCGCCTTCTGACAATCTAGACCCCCTAAGATTGCCACCTGCCGGCAATCCATCAGGCCTGGCAAATGGCAGCTAAGCACCAAAAACGCAGGTGTGATTGCCACCTGTTGGCAATGTGACCCCCCCCCCACCAACCAGGATTGCCATCTTCCGACAATCTAGACCCCTCAGGAACACAAGGGGGAACCCTCCCACGAAAGAAAAATCTCCCGAGCCTAGGCAGAAACGCCCCCGAGAACCTTGACCTTCTTTCAAACAACAAAGACACCAAAACCGCGGCAATCCCTAAACACTACTAAAGCTTCAACCAAGATCAGCCCGAGCAAACAGGGAGCACTCGTAGGGCCGACGACGAGTTCGAAGGCATAAGGAACGGCCCCCTCAAAGCAGTAAAACCACAAGCGCCCCCAAAGCCCAGCAACCCCTCAACAATAAGAAAGCATCAATCTAGTCTAGCCCGAACCAACAGAGAGCAATCGCGGAGCAGACAACGGGGCAGACGACGAGCTTGAAGGCTCATGCAACAGTGAAACCACAAGCACCCCCAAACCCCGGCAATCCCTCAACACTAACAAAGCCTCAATTTAGTCTAGCCCCAACCAACAGAGAGCAATCGCGGAGCAGACGACAACTTTTAAGGCTTAAGCAACGGCCCCCTCAAAGCAGTGAAACCACAAGAACCACCAAGACCCGTCAATCCTTTTACACTCACAGGGCTCTAAACCTAACTTAACCCGAACAAACAGAGCACAATCGCAGGGCACACGCAAAACTTTAGGACCTAAGGACCAGCCCCCCTAAAGCAGAGCAAGCCTTCGTGGGAGATGCTCGGGGCGCCTGTGAGCGCAGTCCACATGGACCCCCTTAAGGCAGATAAAGCCTTCGGGTGAGATGCTCGCACTCGGACCCCTCCGCCTCCGAGCCCCAACCCACCTCGCACCCCTGAAACTTCGCGAGGGGGGACCCGGCCGCGCCAGAAAAAAGTTCAAAGGTTTCGATCCCCAACCCGGAAAAAGTGCCGAAAAACACGATTGTCAAAAACCGCCGTTTTTACCAAACCCCAGCAAACCCTTAACAATCAGAAAGACTAAATTTAGTCTAGCCCGAACCAACAGAGAGCAATCGCAGTGCAGACAAGGAGTTTTAAGGCTTAAGCAACAGCCCTCTTAAAAGAAAGGGATGCAGCTGCTGGCTTCGCGTGAGATGCTTGGGGCGCCTTTTAGCGCAGTCTCAAAAAACTGCGCTGGCGAACCCTAAACCCTAAACCCTAAACCCTAAACCCTCAAGAAAGTGATAAATAGAAATTGCTTGTCCTTGTTTGTAACCACCGCTAAGGCCCAGCATTTCGGATAAAACTGGCGTTAGCTTCTTGATAATCCAATTTCGCACAACCACAACTTCAACCATTAACTCAGCCCAACCAACTCAAAACAGCCACCCGATCAAAAACGGAACAAGCTTCTTGATAAACCAATTTCTCCATAACCTCCAACCCAGGCCCACTCTCCAATCCCCCAAATCCAGGTCCAAGCACCAGGCCCTCCAAGCCCAGGCCCCAGACCCCAGGCTCCCAGGCCCACCCCAAATCCAAGCTTCGAAATCCAGCCCCAAGCCCAGTCCCAAATCCAGGCTCTAGACCCCAAATCCAGTCCCACCCCAAATCCAGGCCCAATCCCAAATCCAGGCCCCAGGCCCCAAATCCAGGCCCCAGCCCCAGGCTCCAGACCCCCAAATCCAAGCCCCCAAATCCAGGGTTCAGACCCCAAATCCAAGCTCCAGTCACAATTCCAGGCCAGGCCCCCACTCCAGGCCCCATGCCCAAATCCAGGCTCCAGACCCCAAATCCAGTCCCAAATCCAAAATCCAGGCTCCAGACCCCAAATCCAGGCTCAGTCCCAAATCCAGGCACCAGGCCCCAAATCCAGCCCCCAAATTGACCAGGCCCCAGGCCCCAAATCCAGGTTCAAATCCAGGCCACAAAAGGCTAGGAGCAGGCCACGAAAGGCCAGGAGCAGGCCACGAAAGGCCAGGAGCAGGCCACGAAAGGCCAGGAGCAGGCCACGAAAGGCCAGGAGCAGGCCACGAAAGGCCAGGAGCAGGCCACGAAAGGCCAGGAGCAGGCCACGAAAGGCCAAGAGCAGGCCACGAAAGGCCAGGAGCAGGCCACGAAAGGCCAGGAGCAGGCCACGAAAGGCCAGGACCAGGCCACGAAAGGCCAGGAGCAGGCCACGAAAGGCCAGGAGCAGGCCACGAAAGGCCAGGAGCAGGCCACGGACAAAGCCGGAGCAGGACCAGAAAGGCCAGGAAGCCAGGCACGAAAGGTCAGGGGAGCAAGGCCACGAAAGGACAGGAGGAGGCCACGAAAAGGCCAGGAGCAGGCCACGAAAGGCAGGAGCAGGCCACGAACAAAGGCCAGGGGCAGGCCACGAAAGGCCAGGAGCAGGCCACGAAAGGCCAGAAGCAGGCCACGAAAGGCCAGGAGCAGGCCACGAAAGGCCAGGAGCAGGCCACGAAAGGCCAGGAGCAGGCCGCGAAAGGCCAGGAGCAGGCCACGAAAGGCCAGGAGCAGGCCACGAAAGGCCAGGAGAAGGCCACGAAAGGCCAGGAGCAGGCCACGAAAGGCCAGGAGCAGGCCACGAAAGACCAGGAGCAGGCCACGAAAGGCCAGGAGCAGGCCACGAAAGGCCAGGAGCAAGCCACGAAAGGCCAAGAGCAGGCCACGAAAGGTCAAGAGCAGGCCACGAAAGGCCAGGAGCAGGCCACGAAAGGCCAGGAGCAGGCCACGAAAGGCCAGGAGCAGGCCACGAAAGGCTAGGAGCAGGCCACGAAAAGCTAGGAGCAGGCCACGAAAGGCCAGGAGCAGGCCACGAAAGGCCAGGAGCAGGCCACGAAAGGCCAGGCAGGCCACGAAAGGCCAGGAGCAGGCCACGAAAGGCCAGGAGCAGGCCACGAAAGGCTAGGAGCAGGCCACGAAAGGCCAGGAGCAGGCCACGAAAGGCCAGGAGCAGGCCACGAAAGGCCAGGAGCAGGCCACGAAAGGCCAGGAGCAGGCCACGAAAGGCCAGGAGCAGGCCACGAAAGGCCAGGAGCAGGCCACGAAGGCCAGGAGCAGGCCACGAAAGGCCAGGAGCAGGCCACACGAAAGGCCAGGAGCAGGCCACACGAAAGGCCAGGAGCAGGCCACGAAAGGCCAGGACCAGGCCACAAAAGGCCAGGAGCAGGCCACGACAAGGCCCCAGGAGCAGGCCAGAAAGGCCAGGAGCGGCACGAAAGGCCAGGAGACGGCAGTAGGAAAGGGCCAGGAGCAGCCACGAAGGGCAAGGAGAAGGCCACGATAAAAAGGCCAGGAGCAAGGCCAAGAACAAGCCAGGAGCAGGCACGACAAGGCCAGGAGCAGGCCAAAACGAAAGGCCAGGAGAGGGCCACGAAAGGACATGGAGCAGGCCACGAAAGGCCGAGGACAGGCCACGAAAAGGCCAGGACCAGGCCCGAAAGGCCAGGAGCAGGCCACAGAAAGGCCAGGAGCAGGCCACGACAAGGCCAGGAAGCAGCACGAAAGGCAGGAGCAGGCCAGACAAGCGTCAGGAGCAGGCACGGAAAGGCCAGGAGCAGGCCACCTGAAAGGCAGGAGCAGGCCACGAAAGGCCAGGAGCAGGCCACGAAGGGCCAGGAGCAGGCCACGAAAGGCCAAGAGCAGGCCACGAAAGGCCAAGAGCAGGCCACGAAAGGCCGGGAGCAGGCCACGAAAAGGCCAGGAAAGGCCAGGAGCAGGCCACGAAACGCTAGGAGCAGGCCACGAAAAGCTAGGAGCAGGCCACGAAAGGCCAGGAGCAGGCCACGAAAGGCCAGGAGCAGGCCACGAAAGGCCAGGAGCAGGCCACGAAAGGCCAGGAGCAGGCCACGAAAGGCCAGGAGCAGGCCACGAAAGGACAGGAGCAGGCCACGAAAGGCCAGAAGCAGGCCACGAAAGGCCAGGAGCAGGCCACGAAAGGCCAGGAGCAGGCCACGAAAGGCCAAGAGCAGGCCACGAAAGGTCAAGAGCAGGCCACGAAAGGCCAGCCCGCCGCCCCCCCCCCCCCCGTAGCCCCAGCCCCAGGACGGTCAAAACGTCTCGCTCAAAAGTTTCTGCGCCAATTTCGCAAAACTTGTCTTCGCATCTGTCGTCAACACCAAACACAAACGTCTTCATGTATACGCGCATCTGCAACCTTTGCACTCCTCCAATTTCGTGGCCTGGCGGCGACGATACTCGTATCTGCAACTCTTGCACTCCGCTAGTGTTCCGGCCACCCATACCATTCCCCAAAAGCGTTCGCAAAAGACCAGCCCCAGCCTCAGCCCCAAGACGGTCAACACGTCTCGCTCCAAAGTTTCGTTCAAAACGTTTCACAGCCCCCAAGAAATTTGGAAACATGGTTCGCAAAAAAAAACGTTTCGTTCAAAACGTTTTTTTTGTTATTTTGTTTTTTTTTCCGTTTGTATTTTGTTTTTCTTTCGTTGCTTGTTTCTTCTTAGTTTGCTTTTCTTCTTGTTTTTTTTTTGTTCCTTTTCTCTTTTTTCCTTTCTTTTTTTTTTTATTTGTTTTTTTGTTCTTTTTATTTTTTTTTTTCTTGTTTTTCTTTTTTTTTTTTTGTTTTTTTGTTTTCTGTCACATCTCCCCCAACCGATGTTTTTCGGCGAACCGTTTCGTTTTTTTTTCTTTTTTTTTTTTCCAAACGTCTCATCCGGCGAAAAACGTTTCGTTTCCTTTTTCCCCGCCCCAAAACGTTGTTGGGGACCAAAACCCTAACAATTTCTATAAACCCTTAAAACCCTAAATTTAGACGGCCAGAGGCCGAAGGTGCGCCAGCGCAGGTTCTGGTTTGATGCCCAGCAGGTACGCAGGATTTAAGGCAAGCAACGGTCGACCATAGGGCAGTTTAAGTAAATTGACGTAAATTGACAAGTTTTTTCTAAGTGCAACTGAACGGTTTAAGTAAATTGAAATGACCCAAGCAACACACCCAACCCTAAACCCGAACCTTTAACCCTAACCCTAAAACCCTAAACCCGAAAACCCTAAACCCTGAGCCTAAACCCGAAACCCCTAAACCCTAACCCTAACCCTAAACCCTAAAACCCTAAATCCTAAACCCGAAAACCCTAAACCCTAAGCCTAAACCCGAAACCCCTAAACCCTAACCCTACACCCGAAAACCCTCAACCCCTTAACCCGAAAAGCCTTAGCGTCCGCAAGGGTTGGTTTCAGTAAATTGAAAGGGTTGCCCCCCCCCCCACGAGGGTTTAAGTAAGTTGAAAGGTTTAAGTATATTGAGAAGGTTAGCCCCCACGAGGTTTTAAGTAAATAAGATGACCCAAACAACCTACCCGCAACCCTAACCCCAAACCCCAAAAATGCGAGGGCGAACCCTAAACCCTGACGAACCTTACGTTCCAACCAACCCCAAGCCCTAACAAACAAACGCCCTAAAAGCACGCACTCACAAACCTGGCTGCCTCTGAGCCCCAAGCCACCTCCCAAAGCCGAAGGACCCTCAACACCCAAGCCTCGCGCACTCGGACCTCTCTGCCTCGCAGCCCCAACCCACCTGGAACCCCCGAAGCCTCGCGAGGGGGGCCCCGGCCACGCAAAAGCAGCAGCGACGAGCCTGGGCAAAAAGAAAAGGGCAACTCCTAACAAACCCTGAACCCTGCAGCCCTCTCAGAGCCTGCAAGAGGGTCTTCCCCAGCCCACAGAGAAGCTTTTGCTGCTCAGAGGCCCTAAGAGCCTCTCTCAGAGGCTCTGCTGCTCTCTCAGAGGCTCTAAGCTGCCCTATCAGAGGCTCTAAGAGGGGTCTTGGTAGTGGGCTACAACCCTCTCAGAGCCTGCAAGAGGGTCTTCCCCAGCCCACAGAGGAGCTTTTGCTGCTCTCTCAGAGGCCCTAAGAGCCTCTCTCAGAAGCTGCTCTCTCAGAGGCTCTAAGCTGCCCTATCAGAGGCTCTAAGAGGAGTCTTGGTAGTGGGCTACAGCCCTCTCAAAGCCTGCAAGAGAGTCTTCCCCAGCCCACAGAGAAGCTTTTGCTGCTCTCTCAGAACCTCTAAGAGCCTCTCTCAGAGGCTCTGCTGCTCTTCTCTCAGAGGCTCTAAGCTGCCCTCTCAGAGGCTCTAAGCTGCCCTATCAGAGGCTTAAGAGGGGTCTTGGTAGTGGGCTACAACCCTCTCAGAGCCTGCAAGAGGGTCTTCCCCAGCCCACAGAGAAGCTTTTGCTGCTCTCTCAGAGGCCCTAAGAGCCTCTCTCAGAGGCTCTGCTGCTCTCTCAGAGGCTCTAAGCTGCCCTATCAGAGGCTCTAAGAGGAGTCTCGGTAGTGGGCTACAGCTTTCTCAGAGCCTGCAAGAGGGTCTTCCGGTCCACGATTACGTGGAATCGCCATCGCCACGGCGACGAATCCACTTCAGAGCCTCCAAGAGGGTGTTGCTGCTCTCTCAGAGGGGATCCAGAAACACTCCAGCGCCCTTAAGAGTTTAGAGTCTTAGTCTTGGCCACTGAGCCAAACTGGCTCAGAAATTGAGGGTTCCAAGACCATTAGTATTAGTAAGTATTAGTGGCCCCAGCCCCAGCCCCAGCACCAGCCCCCCCAGCCCCAGCCCCAGCCCCAGCCCTGCCCTGCCCTGCCCCGGCCCCGCGCCCTGGCTGTGGGAAGGTACCCCGGCCCCGGACCCTGGCTGTGGGAAGATGCCCCGGCCCCGGGCAACAAACCCCAGCAAACCCTCAACAATAAGAAAGCCTCAATTTAGTCTAGCCCGAACCAACAGAGAGCAATCGCGGAGCAGACAACGGGGCAGACGACGAGTTTGAAGGCTTATGCAACGGCCCACTAAAAGCAGTGAAACCACAAGCACCCCCAAACCCCGGCAAACCCTCAACAATAAGAAAGCTTCAATTTAGTCTAGCCCGAACCAACAGAGAGCAATCGCGGAGCAGACAACGGGGCAGACGACGAGTTTGAAGGCTTATGCAACGGCCCACTAAAAGCAGTGAAACCACAAGCACCCCCAAACCCCGGCAAACCCTCAACAATAAGAAAGCCTCAATCTAGTCTAGCCCGAACCAACAGAGAGCAATCGCGGAGCAGACGACAACTTTTAAGACTTAAGAAACGGCCCCCTTAAAGCAGTGAAACCACAAGAACCACCAAGACCCGGCAATCCTTTTACACTCACAGGGCTCTAAACCTAACTTAACCCGAACTTTCGGCTCAGAAGAAGATCAAGCACAAGAAAGAACACGCGAACCGCGGAGGTGCGCTGAAAGCCAGACGGAGACGCACGGAACACGGCCGCCCGTCCGCTCCTCTGAAGCTCCCAGGTCAGAACATGCAACTGAAAGGCTCAGACGCCGTAGACAGACATGACGGACAATCCAGTCTGATAGCTCGCCATGTATGGAAGCGATAAATCCAAGGCCCTGGCCACACAGAACGAAGCCCAGAGCATCCGAGTACTGCACTGTCCACACAGAATGAAGCCCAGACCATCCGAGTACCGCACTGGCCACACAGAATGAAGCCCAGAGCATCCGAGTACTGCACTGGCCCCACAGGATGCAGCCCAGAGCATCCGAGTATTGCCCTGACCATGCACAACGAAGAGCATCCAAGTACTGCACTGGCCACACAGAACCAAGCCAAGAGCATCCGAGTACTGCACTGGCCACACAGAATGAAGCCCAGAGCATCCGAGAACGGCACTGGCCACACAGAATGGAGCCGAGAGCATCCCAGTACTGCACTGGCCACACAGAACCAAGCCCAGAGCAGCCGAGTACTGCACTGGCCACACAGAACCAAGCCCAGGGAATCCGAGTACTGCCATGGCCATGCACAACGAAGAGCATCCGAGTACTGCACTGGCCGCACGGAAGACCCTCTTGCAGGCTCTTAGAGGGCTGTAGCCCACTCTTAAACCTCTGAGAGAGCAGACAAAGAGCCTCTGTGGGCTGGGGAAAATCTCACCAGCACCCTTCAGAGCCTCTGAGAAAGAAGCAAAAGCTCCTCTGTGGGCTGGGGAAGACCCTCTTGGAGGCTCTGAGAGGGCTGTAGCCCAGTGCCAAGACCCCTCTTAAAGCCTCTGAGAGAGGCTCTTAAAGCCTCTGAGAAAGCAGCAAAAGCTCCTCTGTGGGCTGGGGAAGACCTTCTTAGAGGCTCCGAGCACTGCCAAGACCCCTCTTAGAGCCTCTGAGAGAGCAGACAAGATGCTCTGTGGGCTGGGAACCCTTCTTAGAGCCTCTGAGAGAGGCTCTTAGAGCCTCAGCGAGAGCTCTCCAGAGACCAAATGAAAGGCCTTCACCACCTTGCTCTCCCTTCTTAGACCCTCTGAGAAAAGCTCTTAGAGCCTCTGAGAGAGCTCTCCAGAGTCCAAATGAAAGGCTTTCACCACCTTGCTCTCGTCGCCCAAAGCCTTCTCCCGTGCCAGGAATCGTTTGACCTGCTTCTTTGCCGTTTCCAGCATCTGCTTAGGGCTGGGGAAGACCCTCTGAAAGGCTCTGAGAGGGCTGTAGCCCACTGCCAAGACCCCTCTTGGGGCAGCTTAGTGAGTCTCTGAAAGCCTCTGAGAGAGCAGCAAGGTGCGCTCTGTGGGCTGGGGAAGACCCTCCGAGTACTGCACTGGCCACACAGAATGAAGCCCAGGACATCCGAGTACTGCGCTGGCCACACAGAAAATGAAGCCCAGAGCATCCGAATACTGCACTGGCCGCGCAGACCCAAGCCCAGAGCATCCGAGTACTGCACTGGCCATACAGAATGAAGCCCAGAGCATCCGAGTATTGCGATGGCCACACAGAATGGAGCCCAGGGCACTCGAGTACTGCACCGGCCATGCACAACGAAGAGCATCCGAGTACAGCCCAGAGCATCCGAGTACTGCACTGGACACACAGAATGAAGCCCAAAGCATCCGAAGACTGCACTGGCCACACAGAATGAAGCCCAGAACATCCGAGTACTGCGCTGGCCACACAGAATGAAGCCCAGAGCATCCGAATACTGCACTGGCCGCGCAGAACCAAGCCCAGAGCATCCGAGTACTGCACTGGCCATAGAGAATGAAGCCCAGAGCATCCGAGTATTGCGATGACCACACAGAATGAAGCCCAGAGCATAAAGGGTGCACGCAGGGCTCTCGATAGGCACTCCTACCATACGAACGGGTTAAGGTGCCCTGAAATCTTAGGGTTGGAGGGATAGGAAAGGTGGGGTGGTACAGGACTCCCAAAGCATGCAACTTTTTGAAAAAAAAAGCCCAGAGAGGGCTGTGGTGCCCTTAGCTGTGGGGCCCTTGGGTAAGGAAGCCCAGAGAGGGCTGGTGTGGCCCTGGCTAAGGAAGCCTACTATTAGCTATTGTAATTGACGAAATCTTGATTTCCTTAGGACTTCTCCATATAATTACGATTATCATTTCCCACATAATATTTGTTGAATATTGGAATATTTATGCGTGCTTATGTATGAGATTCATTCGCTTAAGGGCGCGAGATTAGGTCTTCTCGTGGGTGCAAGTGAAGCCAGAAATAGAGTGAAAGGCTTCTCCTGTGTGGTCTTGGGTAAGGAAGCCCAGATACGGAAGCCCAGAGAGGGCTGTGGTGCCCTTCAGTAAGGAAGCCCAGAGAGGGCTGTGGTGCCCTTGGACCCAGAGAGGGCTGTGGTGCCCTTAGGAAAGGAAACCCAGAGAGGGCCGCTTGGGTAAGAAAGCCCAGAGAAAGCTGTGGTGGCCTTGGGCCCAGAGAGGGCTGTGGTGCCCTTGCGTAAGCAAGAGAGGGCCGTGGTGCCCTTGGGCCCAGAGAGGGTTGTGGTGCCCTTGGGTGAGGAAGCCCAGAGAGGGCTGTGGTGGGTAAGTGCCCCCCGAGAGAACGCACTCATAGACCTGGCTGGCTAGGAGCCCCGAAGCACCTCCCAAAGCCAAAGGGCCCTCAACACGCAAGGGCGCGAGATTAGGTCTTCCCGTGGGTGCAAGTGAAGCCAGAAACAGAGTGAGGCTTCTCCTGTGTGGTCTTGGGTAAGGAAGCCCAGAGAGGGCTGTGGTGCCCTTGGGCCCAGAGAGGGCTGTGGTGCCCTTGGGTACGGAAGCCCAGAGAGGGCTGGGCCCAGAGAGGGTTGTGGTTCCTTTGGGTGAGGAAGCCCAGAGAGGGCTGTGGTGCCCTTGGGCCCAGAAAGGATTGTGATGCCCTTGGGTAAAGAAGCCCAGAGAAGGCTGCTTGGGTAAGGAAGCCCAGAGAGGGCTGGGCTGTGGTGCCCGTGGGTAGAAAGCCCAGAGAAGGCTGTGGTGCCCTTGGGCCCAGAGAGGGCTGTGGTGCCCTTGAGTAAGGAAGACCAGAGAGGGCTGTGGTGCCCTTGGGCCCAGATAGGGCTGTGGTGCTCTTGGGTAAGGAAGCCCAGAGGAGGGCTGTGGTGCTCTTGGGTAAGGAAGCCCGGAGAGGGCTGTGGTGCCCTTGGGCCCAAAGAGGGCTGTGGTGCCCTTGGGTAAGGAAGCCCAGAGAGGGCTGCTTGGGTAAGGAAGCCCAGAGTGAAGGCCGAAGCCACACCCTGAACAAAACCACGAGCCTCGCGCACTCCGACCTTGCAGCCTACGAAAACCCAAACCACCTCGGAACTCCCTGAAACCTGGCAGGGGAGGGTCCGGCGAGTCGAAGCGAAGCGACGAGGTCCAGACCTGGGCGCCGGGGAGGGGGGCCGGGGATCCCGGACGCAAGGCAGCCTAGCGCACCTGCACTCCAAACCTTGCTGCCTCACAGCCCCATGCCTTCCAACCTCCGAAGCCACACCCTGAACAAAACCACAAGCCTCGCGCACTCCGACCTTGCAGCCTACGAAAACCCAAACCACCTCGGAACTCCCTGAAACCTGGCAGGGGAGGGTCCGGCGAGTCGAAGCGAAGCGACGAGGTCCAGACCTGGGCGCCGGGGAGGAGGGCCGGGGATCCCGGACGCAAGGCAGCCTAGGGTACCCAAAGGGCTCGGGACCTAAAGCCCTGAAGGAAACCCAGCAACCCCACAGAGAACCCTGCGCACCTGCACTCCAAACCTTGCTGCCTCACAGCCCCATGCCTTCCAACCTCCGAAGCCACACCCTGAACAAAACCACAAGCCTCGCGCACTCCGACCTTGCAGCCTACGAAAACCCAAACCACCTCGGAACTCCCTGAAACCTGGCAGGGAAGGGTCCGGCGAGTCGAAGCGAAGCGACGAGGTCCAGACCTGGGCGCCGGGAAGGGGGCCGGGGATCCCGGACGCAAGGCAGCCTAGGGTACCCAAAGGGCTCGGGACCTAAAGCCCTGAAGGAAACCCAGCAAACCCGGGCACCAAACCCCAGCAATCCCTCAACAATAAAAGGCCTCAATCTAGTCTAGCCCGAACCAACAGAGAGCAATCGCGGAGCAGACAACTTGGCAGACGACGAGCTTGAAGGCTTATGCAACGGCCCACTAAAAGCAGTGAAACCACAAGCACCCCCAAACCCCGGCCCAACCAGCACGACCCTCGCGATTGCCACCTCGCGACAATCCCCAGAAAACAAACAGCTTACGGTTACCACCTGCTGACGATCTGAGCCCTTTATGCTGGCCGCCCGCTGACACACCAAAGGGGCAAAGCACAAGCTATTGCACTCCTGGGAGCTGCCGTTGTGACTATCCTCCCAGGGCTGAGGAGCCGACCAGGAGCCAAGAGCCAACTCGCCGCATGTACCATCATACCGCAAGCGGTCATTCTTGACAGACCCTTTCAACACTCTTTGGGCCTACGAACGAGCACTCCAACACCAAAACGGGTCCAACAGTCTCCCTACACGAAGCACACACATAAGCCGAACAACACCCGGTCCACATTTTGGCCGAAACCGTGAGAGACAACCGTCTTGAGACATCACTTCCCCATAACCTGACCGTTTACATTAAAAAAACACTCTACGATAGTGAAACATAGCTGAGGCACGGAAACCTATAATTGCGGTTCGGCCCGAGCGAGCTAGATCATAATGCGTCGTCGCGTCGCTGGGTATGGGGTTCTGGGCTTAGCCCCTCGCCATCTCCACGCGTTGTGCCGGGGAGGAGGGACCGGGACTCGCGAGTGGTGCTCCCGCTCGGCCCTCCCCCCAGCTTGCCTGTTGCTGGGGTTCTCGGCTTTGCCCCTCGCCATTCCGATGCGCAAGGCGGGGCCAGGGGGGACCGGGACTCGCGAGTGGTGCTCCCGCTCGGCCCCCCTGACCCCTCACTCTTTTTGCCCGCCGCGCGAAGACGCATCGGTGGCATCACGCCAGTGGCTGGACCTGGGCGGCGGGGAGGGGGGCCGGGGATCCCGGACGCAAGGCAGCCTAGGGTACCCAAAGGGCTCGGGACCTAAAGCCCTGGAGGAAACCCAGCAACCCCACAGAGAACCCTGCGCACCTGCACTCCAAACCTTGCTGCCTCACAGCCCCATGCCTTCCAACCTCCGAAGCCACACCCTGAACAAAACCACGAGCCTCGCGCACTCCGACCTTGCAGCCTACGAAAACCCAAACCACCTCGGAACTCCCTGAAACCTGGCAGGGGAGGGTCCGGCGAGTCGAAGCGAAGCGACGAGGTCCAGACCTGGGCGCCGGGGAGGGGGGCCGGGGATCCCGGACGCAAGGCAGCCTAGGGTACCCAAAGGGCTCGGGACCTAAAGCCCTGAAGGAAACCCAGCAACCCCACAGAAAACCCTGCGCACCTGCACTCCAAACCTTGCTGCCTCACAGCCCCATGCCTTCCAACCTCCGAAGCCACACCCTGAACAAAACCACAAGCCTCGCGCACTCCGACCTTGCAGCCTACGAAAACCCAAACCACCTCGGAACTCCCTGAAACCTGGCAGGGGAGGGTCCGGCGAGTCGAAGCGAAGCGACGAGGTCCAGACCTGGGCGCCGGGGAGGAGGGCCGGGGATCCCGGACGCAAGGCAGCCTAGGGTACCCAAAGGGCTCGGGACCTAAAGCCCTGAAGGAAACCCAGCAACCCCACAGAGAACCCTGCGCACCTGCACTCCAAACCTTGCTGCCTCACAGCCCCATGCCTTCCAACCTCCGAAGCCACACCCTGAACAAAACCACAAGCCTCGCTGATGGTGGCCATCCCAGGGGAGCCGAAGTCAGCGAGTCAAACGACAACTGACACCGGACCAGCTGCATCAAGGACTCCATGGCCTAACGGCCAAGGCGCTCCGGTCGAATCTCTGTGCGGGAATCCCGGAGAGATGGGTGGTTCGATTCCCCCTGGAGTCACTTCCCCCTTTGCACGGCTTCGCCCCGCCACCGCCCCCTTTCCACCAACCCCCACCACGATTGCCACCTGTTGGCAATCTGTACCCCCCTAAGATTGCCACCTGTTGGCAATCTGTACCCCCCTAAGATTACCACCTGCTGACAATCTAGATCCCCTGTGATTGCTACTTGTTGGCAATCTGTACTCCCTTAAGGTTCCCACCTGTTGGCAATCTGTACCACCCTAAGATTGCCACCTGCTGACAATCTAGATCGCCGGTGATTGCCACCCGTTGGCAATCTATACCCCCCCCCCCCCTTAAGATTGCCACCTGCTGACAATCTAGATCTCATGTGATTGCCACCTGTTGGCAATCTATACCCCCCCCCCCCTACGATTGCCACCTTCTGACAATCTAGACCCCCTAAGATTGCCACCTGCCGGCAATCCATCAGGCCTGGCAAGTGGCAGCTAAGCACCAAAAACGCAGGTGTGATTGCCACCTGTTGGCAATGTGACCCCCCCCCCCTTAAGATTGCCACCTGCTGACAATCTAGATCTCCTGTGATTGCCACCTGTTGGCAATCTATACCCCCCCCCCTACGATTGCCGCCTTCTGACAATCTAGACCCCCTAAGATTGCCACCTGCCGGCAATCCATCAGGCCTGGCAAATGGCAGCTAAGCACCAAAAACGCAGGTGTGATTGCCACCTGTTGGCAATGTGACCCCCCCCCCCACCAACCAGGATTGCCATCTTCCGACAATCTAGACCCCTCAGGAACACAAGGGGGGACCCTCCCACGAAAGAAAAATCTCCCGAGCCTAGGCAGAAACGCCCCCGAGAACCTTGACCTTCTTTCAAACAACAAAGACACCAAAACCGCGGCAATCCCTAAACACTACCAAAGCTTCAACCAAGAGCAGCCCGAGCAAACAGGGAGCACTCGTAGGGCCGACGACGAGTTCGAAGGCATAAGGAACGGCCCCCTCAAAGCAGTAAAACCACAAGCGCCCCCAAAGCCCAGCACTCCCTCAACAATAAGAAAGCCTCAATCTAGTCTAGCCCGAACCAACAGAGAGCAATCGCGGAGCAGACAACGGGGCAGACGACGAGCTTGAAGGCTTATGCAACGGCCCACTAAAAGCAGTGAAACCACAAGCACCCCCAAACCCCGGCAATCCCTCAACACTAACAAAGCCTCAATTTAGTCTAGCCCGAACCAACAGAGAGCAATCGCGGAGCAGACGACAACTTTTAAGGCTTAAGCAACGGCCCCCTCAAAGCAGTGAAACCACAAGAACCACCAAGACCCGGCAATCCTTTTACACTCACAGGGCTCTAAACCTAACTTAACCCGAACAAACAGAGCACAATCGCAGGGCACACGCAAAACTTTAGGACCTAAGGACCAGCCCCCCTAAAGCAGAGCAAGCCTTCGTGGGAGATGCTCGGGGCGCCTGTGAGCGCAGTCCACATGGACCCCCTTAAGGCAGAGAAAGCCTTCGGGTGAGATGCTCGCACTCGGACCCCTCCGCCTCCGAGCCCCAACCCACCTCGCACCCCTGAAACTTCGCGAGGGGGGACCCGGCCGCGCCAGAAAAAAGTTCAAAGGTTTCGATCCCCAACCCGGAAAAAGTGCCGAAAAACACGATTGTCAGAAACGGGCTTTTTTACCAAACCCCAGCAAACCCATAACAATCAGAAAGACTAAATTTAGTCTAGCCCGAACCAACAGAGAGCAATCGCAGTGCAGACAAGGAGTTTTAAGGCTTAAGCAACAAGCCCCTTAAAAGAAAGGGATGCAGCTGCTGGCTTCGCGTGAGATGCTTAGGGCGCCTTTTAGCGCAGTCTCAAAAAACTGCGCTGGCGAACCCTAAACCCTAAACCCTAAACCCTAAACCTAAACCCTAAACCCTAAACCCTCAAGAAAGTAATAAATAGAAATTGCTTGTCCTTGTTTGTAACCACCGCTACGGCCCAACACAAAAGTTAAAAATTGAACAAGCTTCTTGATAAACCAGTTTCTCTACGAACTTGTAACCACCGGTACGGCCCGGCCAACATTGAGCTGGAGCTCAACAACGGAACATTCTTCTTGATAAACCAACTTCTGTACAACCTTCAGCCCAGGCAACCCAGCCCACCAGCCAGTCCAAGCAGCCCGACCCAGCCTAGGCCAGCCCAGCCCAGCCAGGCAGCCCAGCCCAGCCACAGCCCAGCCCAGCCCAGGAAGCGGCCTGCGAAAGGCCAACAAAGCCCATTTCGGGTTTTGGAGGGAGCTGGAAAAAGCAAAAAAAACAAATTTCAAGGCTTGGCGGGGGCCGGGAAAAGGCCACAAAAGCGCTTGGAGGGGGCTTGGAGAAGGCAAAAAAACAATTTCGGAGCTTATACGGGACCTGGAGACGGAGGGGGCCTGGAAAAGAAAGGTTTGGAGGGGGGCTTTAGAACTTGAAGGAGCTTGGAAAAGGCCAAAAGCAACCCATTTCAGGGCTTGGAGTGGTCCTAAACAAGGCCAAAAAAAATCCATTTCAGTGCTTGCGAGGGCTGGAAAAGGCTAAAAAAAGCCAACTTCGGGGCTTGGAGGGTGCCTGAAAGCCAAAAGCAGGTGACTCGGCTGCAAGTCCCAGCTGGAAAGCTTATCGCCAACCAATTAAGGAGAATCCAAGTGATTCGGCAGCAAGTCCCAGTGCCAGCTGGAAAACTTATCGCCAACCAATCAAGGAGAATCCAGGCGACTCGGCTGCAAGTCCCAGCTGGAAAGCTTATCGCCAACCAATTAAGGAGAATCCACTTGACTCGGCTGCAAGTCCCAGCTGGAAAGCTTATCGCCAACCAAGTAAGGAGAATCCAGGTGACTCGGCTGCAAGTCCCAGCTGGACAGCTTATCGCCAACCAATTAAGGAGATTCCAGGTGACTCGGCAGCAAGTCCCAGCTGTAAAGCTTATCGCCAACAAATTAATGAGAATCCAGGTGACTCGGCTGCAAGTCCCAGCTGGAAAGCTTATCGCCAACCAATTAAGGAGAATCCAGGTGACTCGGCTGCAAGCCCCAGCTGGAAAGCTTATCGCCAACCAAGTAAGGAGAATTCAAGTGACTCGGCTGCAAGTCCCAGCTGGAAAGCTTATCGCCAACCAAATAAGGAGAGTCCAGGTGACTCGGCTGCAGGTCCCATCTTGAAAGCTTATCGCCAACCAATTAAGGAGAGTCCAGGTGACTCGGCTGCAAGTCTTAGCTGGAAAGCTTATCGCCAACCATTTAAGGGGAGTCCAAGTGACTCGGCTGCAAGTCCCAGCTGGAAAGCTTATCGCCAACCAATTAAGGAGAATCCAGGGGACTCGACTGCAAGTCCCAGCTGGAGAGCTTATCGCCAACCAATTAAGGAAAATCCAGGTGACTCGGCTGCAAGCCCCAGCTGGAAAGCTTATCGCCAACCAATTAAGGAGAACCCAGGTGACTCGGCTGCAAGTCCCAGCGCCAGCTGGAAAACTTATCGCCAACCAATCAAGGAGAATCCAGGCGACTCGGCTGCAAGTCCCAGCTGGAAAGCTTATCGCCAACCGATTAAGGAGAATCCAAATGACTCGCCAGCAAGTCGCAGCTGGAAAGCTTATCGCCAACCAAGTAAGGAGAATCCATGTGACTCGGCTGCAAGTCCCAGCTGGAAAGCTCGCCAACCAATTACAGAGAATCCAGGTGACTCGGCTGCAAGTCCCAGCTGGGAAGCATATCGCCAACCAATTAAGGAGAATCCAGGTGACTCGGCTGCAAGTCCCAGCTGGAAAGCTTATCGCCAACCAATTAAGGAGAATCCAAGTGATTCGGCAGCAAGTCCCAGTGCCAGCTGGAAAACTTATCGCCAACCAATCAAGGAGAATCCAGGCGACTCGGCTGCAAGCCCCAGCTGGAAAGCTTATCGCCAACCAATTAAGGAGAATCCACTTGACTCGGCTGCAAGTCCCAGCTGGAAAGCTTATCGCCAACCAAGTAAGGAGAATCCAGGTGACTCGGCTGCAAGTCCCAGCTGGAAAGCTTATCGCCAACCAATTAAGGAGATTCCAGGTGACTCGGCAGCAAGTCCCAGCTGTAAAGCTTATCGCCAACAAATTAATGAGAATCCAGGTGACTCGGCAGCAAGCCCCAGCTGGAAAGCTTATCGCCAACCAATTAGGGAGAATCCAGGTGACTCGTCTGCAAGTCCCACTGCCAGCTGGAAAGCTCATCGCCAACCGATTCAGGAGAATCCAGGTGACTCGGCTGCAAGTCCCAGCTGGAAAGCTTATCGCCAACCAATTAGTGAGAATCCAGGTGACTCGGCTGCAAGTCCCAGCTGGAAAGCTTATCGCCAACCAATTAAGGAGAATCCAGGTGACTCGGCTGCAAGTCCCAGCTGGAAAGCCTATCGCCAACCAATTAAGGAGCATCCAGGTGACTCGGTCAAGTCCCAGCTGGAAAGCTTATCGCCAACCGATTCAGGAGAATCCAGGTGACTCGGCTGCAAGTCCCAGCTGGAAAGCTTATCGCCAACCAATTAAGGAGAATCCAGGTGACTCGGCTGCAAGTCCCAGCTGGAAAGTTCATCGCCAACCAATTCAGGAGAATCCTGGCGACTCGGCTGCAAGCCCCAGCTGGAAAGCTTATCGCCAACCAATTAAGGAGAATCCAAGTGACTTTGCAGCAAGTCCCAGCTGGAAAGCTTATCGCCAACCAAATAAGGAGAATTCAGGTGACTCGGCTGGAAGTCCCAGCTGGAAAGCTTATCGCCAACCACTTAAGGAGCATCCAGCTGACTCGGCTGCAAGTCCCAGCTGGAAAGCTTATCGCCAACCAATTAAGGAGAATCCAGGTGACTCGGCTGCAAGTCCGAGCTGGAAAGCTCATCGCCAACCAATTCAGGAGAATCCAGGTGACTCGGCTGCAAGTCCCAGCTGGAAAGCTTATCGCCAACCAAGTAAGGAGAATTCAAGTGACTCGGCTGCAAGTCCCAGCTGGAAAGCTTATCGCCAACCAAGTAAGGAGAATCCAGGTGACTCGGCTGCAAGTCCCAGGTGGAAAGCTTATCGCCAACCGATTAAGGAGAATCCAGGTGACTCGGCTGCAAATTAAGGAGAATCCAGGTGACTCGGCTGCAAGTCCCAGCTGGGAAGCTTATCGCCCACCAATTAAGGAGAATCCAGGTGACTCGGCTGCAAGTCCCAGCTGGAAAGCTTATCGCCAACCAATTAAGGAGAATCCAGGTGACTCGGCTGCAAGTCCCAGCTGGAAAGCTTATCGCCAACCAATTAAGGAGAATCCAGGTGACTCGGCTGCAAGTCCCAGCTGGAAAGCTTATCGCCAACCAATTAGGAGAATCCAGGTGACTCGGCTGCAAGTCCCAGCTGGAAAGCTTATCTATCGCCAACCAATTAAGGAGCATCCAGGTGACTCGGGTGCAAGTCCCAGCTGGAAAGCTTATCGCCAACCAAGTAAGGAGAATCCAGGCGACGCGGCTGCAAGTCCGAGCTGGAAAGCTCATCGCCAACCAATCAAAGAATCCAGGTGACTCGGCTGCAAGTCCCAGCTGGAAAGCTTATCGCCAACCGAATAAGGAGAATCCAGGTGACTCGGCTGCAAGTCCCAGCTGGAAAGCTTATCGCCAACCATTTAAGGAGAATCCAGGTGACTCAGCAGCAAGCCCCAGCTGGAAAGCTTATCGCCAACCAATTAAGGAGAATCCAGGTGAAAAGCTTGTCGCCAACCAATTGAGGGGAATCCAGGTGACTCGGCAGCAAGTCCCAGCTGGAAAGCTTATCGCCAACCAATTACGGAGAATCCAGGTGACTCGGCTGCAAGTCCCAGCCGGAAAGCTTATGGCTAACCAATTAAGGAGAATCCAGGTGACTCGGCAGCAAGTCCCAGCTGGAAAGCTTATCGCCAACCAATTAAGGAGAATCCAGGTGACTCAGCAGCAAGCCCCAGCTGGAAAGCTTATCGCCAACCAATTAAGGAGAATCCAGGTGATTCGGCAGCAAGCCCCAGCTGAAAAGCTTATCGCCAACCAATTAAGGAGAATCCAGGTGACTCGGCTGCAAGCCCCAGCTCGAAAGCTTATCGCCAACCAATTACGGAGAATCCAGGTGACTCGGCTGCAAGTCCCAGCCGGAAAGCTTATCGCCAACCAATTAATGAGAATCCAGGTGACTCGGCAGCAAGCCCCAGCTGGAAAGCTTATCGCCAACCAATTAGGGAGAATCCAGGTAACTCGGCTGCAATAGTATGAAGACATCCAACAGACTGAAGCGACCTCTACCTATCACAAGGAGTCTATCACGAGGCAATCTAACAACCCGAAGCCGGGTATGACCTATAGGGGGACAGTCCAACAGCGCCATGCCCTGTACTACACATCACGAAACAATATACCACGAGATAATCTAGCAGCCCGAAGCCGAGTTCGCCCTAGTACGAGGCTATCCAACAACCCGAAGTCATGAAGCCGGCTACCACGAGACAATCCGACAGCTTCAAATCGGGTTCGACCTATTACAAAGCCTTCCAAGAGCCCGAAGCCCAGTTCGACCTATAACGAAGCAATACAGCGACCAGTATGGGTTTCCGAGGTGTGGAAGCTCAAGCCGAAGAAGACGGAGGCAAGGACGAGGCCGGGACGGCTTATCCTCAACCAATATGGGTTTCCGAGGTGTGGAAGCTCGAGCTGAAGAAGACGGAGGCAAGGACGAGGCCGGGAGGGCTTATCCGCAACCAATATGGGTTTCCGAGGTGTGGAAGCTCAAGCCGAAGAAGACGGAGGCAAGGGCGAGCCCGAGGGGCTTATCCTCAATCAATCTGGGTTTCCGAGGTGTGGAAGCTCAAGCTGAAGCTGCAGGTGTATCCTCAACCAATATGGAATCCCAGGTGTGTGGTCTCAACGTGAAGAAGACGGAGGCGGGGACAAGGCCGGAGCACTTATCCTCAGCCAAGGGTGGGGGCGCCCCCCGGCCCTCCACCCGCCTACCCCCCCTCCCCCCGCACAGCGTGCATCTTTGTTGCCAGGTGCTCGAAGCCAGAAAGCGTGGCAGTAGAAGGGGGTGTGCACAACGGCCGGGACGGCCGAAATGCCCAAGTGACTCGCTTGTCCTCAACCAATCTGGGGTCCCAGGTGCACATCCTCAATCCTCAACCCGAAGAGAGACGGAGACGGGGACGAGGCCGGAGAGCTTGCGTGCAGAAGCGGTTCGACGCATGCTGTAATTAGAGGAAGCCAGACCTGGCCCATACTTCGGTGCAGTGTCCTTTGCCGTCTGGCTTATACTTTGCGAAAGCAATTTTACTGAGCAATATGCAACAGTAGACCCGTCCAGAATCCTTGGCTTGCCATGCCTCGCTACTGCCGTGGCTTCGAGGATCCATCTGGAATCGGAAGTAGACCATGCATCTTCTCGCAAGATGGTAGAGGTGGACCTGCGCAGTCCAGCAGAAGGAGCTGCGCGTTGTGCAGTCTGGAAAACCTACAACTCGCTCTGGATTCCCGCGTAGCAAAAGGCAATTTGGTCAGACAGCTCAAGCAGTGGCGCCGAAACGGATCGCCGACATACGAAGCGGCATTTGGAATGGGGTCGCTGTGTGTGCTATCTACCAGCGAACAGTATGGCTTGCGCGCAAAGGCTGGACAGCCTCCGAAGTTCAAGCCATCATGGAGCTGGTTGCACAGGAAGTCACCCCGCCTGAAGCATTTCTTGCTGGGTCGGCCAATCCTGCGGGCGAACCCATCCATGAGCAGTAGCAGCCGCCAATATGTAAAAGCTGCATCAAGCCCACGTAGCGGTAGCGGAAGCTGGCGTCTTCTCTGTGACTATGTGCGATGCCGCAAAGCTGCACAGAGCATTGCTGCTGCGACAAAGAAGGATGCACGAGGTTCATTTTGGCAAGGGAAGAAGGCAATGCTCAGGGGCTACCGCCGAAGATGGTGGCTAGCTCGGAGGAGACTGAAGCAAAGGTATTCTGAGCTGATAATGAGGACGGAGAAGCCTTTTCTGAGCTGCAAAGCCGCGAGGTGGGCAATTGAGGAGAACATTCTACAAGCTGGCTTGCGAGTCCAGATGTCACGGCAGAACCACCCGCAGTGGAAATTCTTGACTGAAACCGGCAGCCTCCTATTCTTCCAAAGCTTGAATGAAAGCTTGGGTCTCGCACAGAAACAATTGGCGAGTGCGACGTGCTCCGTCAACAATGCATTGGGCAGACAAGCATGTGACATTACTCTGCAGGGAGCCCAAGACCTGTTGAAGGCACGTGGTTATGAGCATGATTGGCGCACATTTTTGAAGCAGGGTGGCAGGATACTGTCTCCTTTGGTCGTGGACTGCGCCCTGGAACAGAGCGGCTTCAAGTTGCAGCATTGTCAAAACCTGAGGGTCTGGCCAGCTGGAGCACAGAGCATTCTACAGATTCGCGGCGACCGCAACTCTTGCCATGAGCGCTGGGTCGCTCTCCTATCTTGTCATAGCCGAACCTATTTGTTGGATTGCTTCCAAGACGAGCCTGAGCCCACCGTCAATTGTCAGCTAGGCGTGCAACCTTGCGACACATACGCAGTAATCCGCCTTTGATTCTGAACGTTTCACCAACACGGACCTGGCTCATCTTGCAGACAACAGCCGGTTCATTCCACTTCTAGTTCAATGCACTTGACTCAGCACGACTCACGCGAAAGATCTTGCCTTGTTGATGCGACTGTAACGAAGGCTCGGCATTTGGTTGACAACTGGTGCCCTCGCGCAGGAAGAGATTCCCATCAGGGAGAATTCAAGTGACTCGGCTGCAAGTCCCAGCTGGAAAGCTTATCGCCAACCAAATAAGGAGAGTCCAGGTGACTCGGCTGCAGGTCCCATCTTGAAAGCTTATCGCCAACCAATTAAGGAGAGTCCAGGTGACTCGGCTGCAAGTCTTAGCTGGAAAGCTTATCGCCAACCATTTAAGGGGAGTCCAAGTGACTCGGCTGCAAGTCCCAGCTGGAAAGCTTATCGCCAACCAATTAAGGAGAATCCAGGGGACTCGACTGCAAGTCCCAGCTGGAGAGCTTATCGCCAACCAATTAAGGAAAATCCAGGTGACTCGGCTGCAAGCCCCAGCTGGAAAGCTTATCGCCAACCAATTAAGGAGAACCCAGGTGACTCGGCTGCAAGTCCCAGCGCCAGCTGGAAAACTTATCGCCAACCAATCAAGGAGAATCCAGGCGACTCGGCTGCAAGTCCCAGCTGGAAAGCTTATCGCCAACCGATTAAGGAGAATCCAAATGACTCGCCAGCAAGTCGCAGCTGGAAAGCTTATCGCCAACCAAGTAAGGAGAATCCATGTGACTCGGCTGCAAGTCCCAGCTGGAAAGCTCGCCAACCAATTACAGAGAATCCAGGTGACTCGGCTGCAAGTCCCAGCTGGGAAGCATATCGCCAACCAATTAAGGAGAATCCAGGTGACTCGGCTGCAAGTCCCAGCTGGAAAGCTTATCGCCAACCAATTAAGGAGAATCCAAGTGATTCGGCAGCAAGTCCCAGTGCCAGCTGGAAAACTTATCGCCAACCAATCAAGGAGAATCCAGGCGACTCGGCTGCAAGTCCCAGCTGGAAAGCCTATCGCCAACCAATTCAGAAGAATCCAGGTGACTCGGCTGCAAGTCCCAGCTGGAAAGCTTATCGCCAACCAATTAATGAGAATCCACTTGACTCGGCTGCAAGTCCCAGCTGGAAAGCTTATCGCCAACCAAGTAAGGAGAATCCAGGTGACTCGGCTGCAAGTCCCAGCTGGACAGCTTATCGCCAACCAATTAAGGAGATTCCAGGTGACTCGGCAGCAAGTCCCAGCTGTAAAGCTTATCGCCAACAAATTAATGAGAATCCAGGTGACTCGGCAGCAAGCCCCAGCTGGAAAGCTTATCGCCAACCAATTAGGGAGAATCCAGGTGACTCGTCTGCAAGTCCCACTGCCAGCTGGAAAGCTCATCGCCAACCGATTCAGGAGAATCCAGGTGACTCGGCTGCAAGTCCCAGCTGGAAAGCTTATCGCCAACCAATTAGTGAGAATCCAGGTGACTCGGCTGCAAGTCCCAGCTGGAAAGCTTATCGCCAACCAATTAAGGAGAATCCAGGTGACTCGGCTGCAAGTCCCAGCTGGAAAGCCTATCGCCAACCAATTAAGGAGCATCCAGGTGACTCGGTCAAGTCCCAGCTGGAAAGCTTATCGCCAACCGATTCAGGAGAATCCAGGTGACTCGGCTGCAAGTCCCAGCTGGAAAGCTTATCGCCAACCAATTAAGGAGAATCCAGGTGACTCGGCTGCAAGTCCCAGCTGGAAAGTTCATCGCCAACCAATTCAGGAGAATCCTGGCGACTCGGCTGCAAGCCCCAGCTGGAAAGCTTATCGCCAACCAATTAAGGAGAATCCAAGTGACTTTGCAGCAAGTCCCAGCTGGAAAGCTTATCGCCAACCAAATAAGGAGAATTCAGGTGACTCGGCTGGAAGTCCCAGCTGGAAAGCTTATCGCCAACCACTTAAGGAGCATCCAGCTGACTCGGCTGCAAGTCCCAGCTGGAAAGCTTATCGCCAACCAATTAAGGAGAATCCAGGTGACTCGGCTGCAAGTCCGAGCTGGAAAGCTCATCGCCAACCAATTCAGGAGAATCCAGGTGACTCGGCTGCAAGTCCCAGCTGGAAAGCTTATCGCCAACCAAGTAAGGAGAATTCAAGTGACTCGGCTGCAAGTCCCAGCTGGAAAGCTTATCGCCAACCAAGTAAGGAGAATCCAGGTGACTCGGCTGCAAGTCCCAGGTGGAAAGCTTATCGCCAACCGATTAAGGAGAATCCAGGTGACTCGGCTGCAAATTAAGGAGAATCCAGGTGACTCGGCTGCAAGTCCCAGCTGGGAAGCTTATCGCCCACCAATTAAGGAGAATCCATGTGACTCGGCTGCAAGTCCCAGCTGGAAAGCTTATCGCCAACCAATTAAGGAGAATCCAGGTGACTCGGCTGCAAGTCCCAGCTGGAAAGCTTATCGCCAACCAATTAAGGAGAATCCAGGTGACTCGGCTGCAAGTCCCAGCTGGAAAGCCTATCGCCAACCAATTAGAAGAATCCAGGTGACTCGGCTGCAAGTCCCAGCTGGAAAGCTTATCGCCAACCAATTAATGAGAATCCAGGTGACTCGGCTGCAAGTCCCAGCTGGAAAGCTTATCGCCAACCAATTAAGGAGAATCCAGGTGACTCGGCTGCAAGTCCCAGCTGGAAAGCCTATCGCCAACCAATTAAGGAGCATCCAGGTGACTCGGGTGCAAGTCCCAGCTGGAAAGCTTATCGCCAACCAAGTAAGGAGAATCCAGGCGACGCGGCTGCAAGTCCGAGCTGGAAAGCTCATCGCCAACCAATTAAAGAATCCAGGTGACTCGGCTGCAAGTCCCAGCTGGAAAGCTTATCGCCAACCAATTAAGGAGAATCCAGGTGACTCGGCTGCAAGTCCCAGCTGGAAAGCTTATCGCCAACCATTTAAGGAGAATCCAGGTGACTCAGCAGCAAGCCCCAGCTGGAAAGCTTATCGCCAACCAATTAAGGAGAATCCAGGTGAAAAGCTTGTCGCCAACCAATTGAGGGGAATCCAGGTGACTCGGCAGCAAGTCCCAGCTGGAAAGCTTATCGCCAACCAATTACGGAGAATCCAGGTGACTCGGCTGCAAGTCCCAGCCGGAAAGCTTATGGCTAACCAATTAAGGAGAATCCAGGTGACTCGGCAGCAAGTCCCAGCTGGAAAGCTTATCGCCAACCAATTAAGGAGAATCCAGGTGACTCAGCAGCAAGCCCCAGCTGGAAAGCTTATCGCCAACCAATTAAGGAGAATCCAGGTGATTCGGCAGCAAGCCCCAGCTGAAAAGCTTATCGCCAACCAATTAAGGAGAATCCAGGTGACTCGGCTGCAAGCCCCAGCTCGAAAGCTTATCGCCAACCAATTACGGAGAATCCAGGTGACTCGGCTGCAAGTCCCAGCCGGAAAGCTTATCGCCAACCAATTAATGAGAATCCAGGTGACTCGGCAGCAAGCCCCAGCTGGAAAGCTTATCGCCAACCAATTAGGGAGAATCCAGGTAACTCGGCTGCAATAGTATGAAGACATCCAACAGACTGAAGCGACCTCTACCTATCACAAGGAGTCTATCACGAGGCAATCTAACAACCCGAAGCCGGGTATGACCTATAGGGGGACAGTCCAACAGCGCCATGCCCTGTACTACACATCACGAAACAATATACCACGAGATAATCTAGCAGCCCGAAGCCGAGTTCGCCCTAGTACGAGGCTATCCAACAACCCGAAGTCATGAAGCCGGCTACCACGAGACAATCCGACAGCCTCAAATCGGGTTCGACCTATTACAAAGCCTTCCAAGAGCCCGAAGCCCAGTTCGACCTATAACGAAGCAATACAGCGACCAGTATGGGTTTCCGAGGTGTGGAAGCTCAAGCCGAAGAAGACGGAGGCAAGGACGAGGCCGGGACGGCTTATCCTCAACCAATATGGGTTTCCGAGGTGTGGAAGCTCGAGCTGAAGAAGACGGAGGCAAGGACGAGGCCGGGAGGGCTTATCCGCAACCAATATGGGTTTCCGAGGTGTGGAAGCTCAAGCCGAAGAAGACGGAGGCAAGGGCGAGCCCGAGGGGCTTATCCTCAATCAATCTGGGTTTCCGAGGTGTGGAAGCTCAAGCTGAAGCTGCAGGTGTATCCTCAACCAATATGGAATCCCAGGTGTGTGGTCTCAACGTGAAGAAGACGGAGGCGGGGACAAGGCCGGAGCACTTATCCTCAGCCAAGGGTGGGGGCGCCCCCCGGCCCTCCACCCGCCTACCCCCCCTCCCCCCGCACAGCGTGCATCTTTGTTGCCAGGTGCTCGAAGCCAGAAAGCGTGGCAGTAGAAGGGGGTGTGCACAACGGCCGGGACGGCCGAAATGCCCAAGTGACTCGCTTGTCCTCAACCAATCTGGGGTCCCAGGTGCACATCCTCAATCCTCAACCCGAAGAGAGACGGAGACGGGGACGAGGCCGGAGAGCTTGCGTGCAGAAGCGGTTCGACGCATGCTGTAATTAGAGGAAGCCAGACCTGGCCCATACTTCGGTGCAGTGTCCTTTGCCGTCTGGCTTATACTTTGCGAAAGCAATTTTACTGAGCAATATGCAACAGTAGACCCGTCCAGAATCCTTGGCTTGCCATGCCTCGCTACTGCCGTGGCTTCGAGGATCCATCTGGAATCGGAAGTAGACCATGCATCTTCTCGCAAGATGGTAGAGGTGGACCTGCGCAGTCCAGCAGAAGGAGCTGCGCGTTGTGCAGTCTGGAAAACCTACAACTCGCTCTGGATTCCCGCGTAGCAAAAGGCAATTTGGTCAGACAGCTCAAGCAGTGGCGCCGAAACGGATCGCCGACATACGAAGCGGCATTTGGAATGGGGTCGCTGTGTGTGCTATCTACCAGCGAACAGTATGGCTTGCGCGCAAAGGCTGGACAGCCTCCGAAGTTCAAGCCATCATGGAGCTGGTTGCACAGGAAGTCACCCCGCCTGAAGCATTTCTTGCTGGGTCGGCCAATCCTGCGGGCGAACCCATCCATGAGCAGTAGCAGCCGCCAATATGTAAAAGCTGCATCAAGCCCACGTAGCGGTAGCGGAAGCTGGCGTCTTCTCTGTGACTATGTGCGATGCCGCAAAGCTGCACAGAGCATTGCTGCTGCGACAAAGAAGGATGCACGAGGTTCATTTTGGCAAGGGAAGAAGGCAATGCTCAGGGGCTACCGCCGAAGATGGTGGCTAGCTCGGAGGAGACTGAAGCAAAGGTATTCTGAGCTGATAATGAGGACGGAGAAGCCTTTTCTGAGCTGCAAAGCCGCGAGGTGGGCAATTGAGGAGAACATTCTACAAGCTGGCTTGCGAGTCCAGATGTCACGGCAGAACCACCCGCAGTGGAAATTCTTGACTGAAACCGGCAGCCTCCTATTCTTCCAAAGCTTGAATGAAAGCTTGGGTCTCGCACAGAAACAATTGGCGAGTGCGACGTGCTCCGTCAACAATGCATTGGGCAGACAAGCATGTGACATTACTCTGCAGGGAGCCCAAGACCTGTTGAAGGCACGTGGTTATGAGCATGATTGGCGCACATTTTTGAAGCAGGGTGGCAGGATACTGTCTCCTTTGGTCGTGGACTGCGCCCTGGAACAGAGCGGCTTCAAGTTGCAGCATTGTCAAAACCTGAGGGTCTGGCCAGCTGGAGCACAGAGCATTCTACAGATTCGCGGCGACCGCAACTCTTGCCATGAGCGCTGGGTCGCTCTCCTATCTTGTCATAGCCGAACCTATTTGTTGGATTGCTTCCAAGACGAGCCTGAGCCCACCGTCAATTGTCAGCTAGGCGTGCAACCTTGCGACACATACGCAGTAATCCGCCTTTGATTCTGAACGTTTCACCAACACGGACCTGGCTCATCTTGCAGACAACAGCCGGTTCATTCCACTTCTAGTTCAATGCACTTGACTCAGCACGACTCACGCGAAAGATCTTGCCTTGTTGATGCGACTGTAACGAAGGCTCGGCATTTGGTTGACAACTGGTGCCCTCGCGCAGGAAGAGATTCCCATCAGGAGAGCGAGCACATGCATTGGCAAGCGACTCAGACTGAATGCTTAAACTTGTCAGGGGTTTCTGCGTCGACCACTTCGACCAAGCACTTTCTAGACGTTGGCCAACCTTACGCTGGAGGTCAATCAACAGGCCAAATCCAAGTCCCAAAAAGCCCCCAAACCCCAAATCCTGACCCCAGACCCAAATCCAGGCGCACCTTGCCAGACCCCAGACAAGGCCCAGACCTCAGCCCCAGCTCCCAGCCGCAGCCCCAGCCCAGCCAGCCCAGCCCAGCCCGTCGGCCAACCTCGCTCTCACGAAAAGAAAAGATGGTCGATCCGGCCACCCCACACAATTTAGACGGGTCGGCCAACCCTACACGACTTGCCACGGACCCAAAAACATGGAAGCAGTCGAGAAAACTCTTGGGGCACCGGCCAACCTTCCGTTCTTGTGCAAGAGGTGGACGGTTGGCCGGTGCCCCAAAAAGTTATTGGGACCCAAACCCTTAACAATTTCTATAAACCCTAAACCCCTAAACCCTAAACCCTACACCCTAAACCCTAAATTTTAGAGGCTGCGCCTTGTATGAACGGCCTTTAGCGGCGCAGCCGAAGTGCGCCAGCGCAGCAATTGGTTATGAAACTTAGGACTTGGGCTTATGCAAATGAGCTTACTTAAATTCCTTGGGCTTTGTATGTCAATGTACTTAAACCCCACTTGGGGCTATACTTGTGAATTCATTTAAACCCCGCTTGCGGTTATATAGGTCCATTCAATTACACTTTGCCTGAAGCTATATATGTCAATCTATATAAACTTCGCTCGGAGCCATGTATGTCTGGGCCTATATATGCCAGTCTATTTCAATCCGGTTTGGGGCTGTGCATGTCTTAAACCTCGTCTGGGCCTGTGTGTAAGAATTCACTATGACGGTGATTGCGCCTATGTATGTGACTTTACTTAAACCCGTCTGGCCCTATGCATGTCAATTTACTTAAACTCCGTTTGGGGCGAAATATATCGACTTAGTTAAACCCAGCATGGGGCTATGTATGTCAATTTACTCAAACGCCTGACTTCACATGTCAATTTACTTAAACACAGTCTCTTGCTTCGCCGCTTCATATGTCAGTCTACTTAAAGCCCGTTATGGCTACCTATAATAATGTACTTAAACCCCGTCTTTGACTTCATATGTAAATATACTTGAACCCCGTCTCTGGCTCCTTATGTCAATTTACTAATTCCCGTCTTTTACTACATATGTCAATTCACGCAACCACCATCTTTACTTCCGGAGAGGTGTGAATACATTGAAGTGAAAAGCACCCGGAAAGATTTAAGTAAATTGAAGGTTGAAGAGCCCGCGGGAAGGTTCAAGTGAAAGGAAATACAAGCCCCGCAGAGGTTTAAGTTAATTGAATTGAAGAGCTTTCCGATATTTCAACTGTCTTAAACCTCTGCGTGCAATGACTGCCCGGTTTCGCGCGACTTTTACACTTTATTCTAGGTTTCATGTACGTACATATATCGATAAATTTATAGATGCACAATATGTGAAAAGATTTCGATTTAGCTACAATGAACAAGCTGGAAAATGCAGAGATATACTGATACAGACATGAGTCTAAATCATACATGTGTATAGCTGTATATATGTATTGAAACGCAAAATATATTCAGATATGTTCATATATATATATTCATATGTGACATATATACATATATGTATATGCCGAAAATAGAAAATGTCTTTAAATATAGAGATCCACACAGCGTAGATCTAGGTATAAAAGACAGAAATGTGTGTATATGTAGTATGTATGTATATATGGCAGAGATATTTGCTGTATATATATATATATAATTACAAACAAAGATTTAAATATAAATCAAGATATAGATACAGATGAAGATTTTTATACATATATACAGATTCAGATATAGATATGGACATAGATATAAACATAGCATACGTGCATGAATTGTTAGAAATATCTGCAAATAAAGTCGAATAGCATATATAGTACATGGCTATCTGTGTATATATACTGAACCAGATTCACATGTATAGTATAGAAATCATTATTATCAACATGTGTTTGTCGGTATGTACATATATACATATATGTAGCAATACAATATAGATATAGCTATGGATATGGGGATAGATATGGGTATAAATATAGGTTAAAAAATACGTCCAGATATACGTATAGATGTAGGTTCAAACATAGGTATAGATATAGGTATAGATATAGGTATAGATATAGGTACAGATATAGGTATAGGTATAAGTATAGATATAGGTATAGATGTAGGTATAGATATACGTATAGATATAGGTATAGGTATATATATATATATATCGGAATAGATATAGATATTGACATTAGTATTGACACACACAGAGATATAGATGCAGATGCTAGTATAGATATCGATGCAAATAGAATATAGATATAGTTAAGATATAGATGCGGATAAAGATATAAGTATAGACAAAGGTATAGATATAGGTAAGACAGGCACAGATATAGATACAGACTTAGACATAGACATGCATGCAGATATAGATCTAAGTGAAGATGAAGACATACAGGCATGAACTAATTCAAGTCGATAAAACCATGAAGATATAGATATGGGAGCAGATATTGAAACAGACATAGATGTAGATAGCGTCATGCAATTATGTAAAGTTAACTACGAAGTTCACCGCATTTGAGGAACTGCATGCACGCATAAGCAGAGAGAACGAGGTACCGATGCTCAGACATGCGAATATAGGTGCAAACAGATGATAAATGCCTAGAGATGGCCGCAATTGACTTCAACGTGGCACCCCAAAGCTGATTACTTTAATTTACTAAAACCCGGTTCCTGTTATGATCTCGAGAAGAACTGGTGCGGATTTAAGCTTGCTTTAGCTTTCGATCCGCGTTGTCCCAAAACTACATCTTCAATATGGCTCGTCATTTGCAAAGTATATGAGAGGTGAAGAAAATATATCACATTTACATATACATATATATATATAGAGACATGTCAAAGGAACGATAGGCAGATACCTAGGATTTTATACAGACATACGGGCTTATCTACATACATACATATATATATATATGGTGCCCCCCCCCCCACGTACCTACCCTTTTCCTGCTTTCCTGTTCAGGTGCGGAGCTCAGCAAGCCGATGCAGGTTTATGTCATCCAGGGGATACGGGCTGCAGTAAGATAAGATGGTGCTCCTACACACAATCCCAATCGTGCTCCTGTACACCGTCCCAAAACCGCACGGTCGCGATTGAAACTACCAATAAAAGTGGCACACAAGGAGTCCGAAACATTGGAAAAACCAATAAAGTTGGCCGACAAGGAGCTTAAAGCATTGGAAAAACCAATAAAAATGGCACACCGGGAGTCCAAAACATTGGAAAAACCAATAAAAATGCATACAAGGAGCTCAAAACATTGGAAAAACCAATAAAAACCATAAAAACCATGATTTTCAAACTATCGCCCGGGAGGTGGTGTCGCGCCTGGACATAAATTGAAAATCATGGTTTTTATGGTTTTTATTGGTTTTTCCAATGTTTTCGGCTTCTGAAACTCGGAAACATTGGAAAAACCAATAAAAGTGGCACACAAGGAGTCCGAAACATTGGAAAAACCAATAAAAATGGCACACCGGGAGTCCAAAACATTGGAAAAACCAATAAAAACGCATACCAGGAGCTCAAAACATTGGAAAAACCAATAAAAAACCATAAAAACCATGATTTTCAAACTATCGCCCGGGAAGTGGTGTCGCGCCTGGACATAGATTGAGAATCATGGTTTTTATGGTTTTTATTGGTTTTTCCAATGTTTTCGGCTTCTGAAACCCGGAAACATTGGAAAAACAATAAAATTGGCACACAAGGAGTCCGAAACATTGGAAAAACCAGTAAAGTTGGCCGACAAGGAGCTTAAAGCATTGGAAAAACCAATAAAAATGGCACACCGGTAGTCCAAAACATTGGAAAAACCAATAAAAATGCATACAAGGAGCTCAAAACATTGGAAAAACCAATAAAAACCATAAAAACCATGATTTTCAAACTATCGCCCGGGAAGTGGTGTCGCGCCTGGACATAGATTGAGAATCATGGTTTTTATGGTTTTTATTGGTTTTTCCAATGTTTTCGGCTTCTGAAACCCGGAAACATTGGAAAAAACAATAAAATTGGCACACAAGGAGTCCGAAACATTGGAAAAACCAGTAAAGTTGGCCGACAAGGAGCTTAAAGCATTGGAAAAACCAATAAAAATGGCACACCGGGAGTCCAAAACATTGGAAAAACCAATAAAAATGCATACAAGGAGCTCAAAACATTGGAAAAACCAATAAAAACCATGATTTTCAAACTATCGCCCGGGAGGTGGTGTCGCGCCTGGACATAGATTGAAAATCATGGTTTTTATGGTTTTTATTGGTTTTTCCAATGTTTTCGGCTCTGAAACTCGGAAACATTGGAAAAACCAATAAACTGGCATACATTCTAGTTGTGAGGATTGAAGATCAAGGCTTTAATCAGTCGTCAATATCCTGAGTGCCAGAAGACGTCTCAAGATGGAAGAGCTTGCATACTACAGATCATCATCCAAGTATAAACCTTTCCTATCCACTATTAGCTGTTTATCTTACAAGCTGTTTACATCTAAGAAACTGTAAGATTAATACAAGTTGTAACAATCAATAAACGTATATCTTACGGTCTAGATGTTGGTATGGTCTGTAAAGTCCTAGTAACCAGGCTAAGTCTTATGCGTTGAAACACCTGCTATGTTAGGTAGGCACCTATAGTCCCAGGGCCCCATAGCCCCCAGATGTTTATAGACTGTAATGGTATGAAATGAAATGAGTAGCAACAAACGTACTCAGTAGGATGATAACAGTTAGCACATAGTTGATATCCATAAATATCCTGTAATCATAAGAGGATTGGTTTGTATTATTAGTACTTCATTAATCTCATGCGCAACTTATGGTATCAGTCTTACTAGCTACAGATTCAGTACATCAGGTATATCATCAACATTAACATCTTTATATCTTCTGTATTACTTGTCATATTGTGAAATTATTAGGTTTGCGTTTAGTTACTTTATCAGGAGCTTTGCTAATGCTATTGACAGATATACACGATAATGCAATATTCTATGAACCATACTTTGGAGGTGATCCTATGTTCTACCAACGTTTGTTTGTTTTTTTGGACCGGTTGGTATTCAATAGTCTAACAATAATTGGCATATTACACGTCTTGGTTAACTTATTTATGATCTTAGTTATGAGTTGTATTGTCTATTAGGAAAGTTCAGTTTGGCCACATCATATATTTACAAATAGTATGGAATAGTGATACAAGAGCTAACTTTACAACTTTGTAAATTGATAATGTCATTACCAGCTGGTTCGTTAAGACCTTTTGATTGGTGTTCTACATATCTGAATACTTAATGCATATTTCATGATACTAGTTCACAACTAATGCTATCTGGTATACTAGATCTTTCATATAAACTGTATATAATAGGTGGTCCAACTGGTATTGTACTTGGCTAAATTTTAATGCTGACATAGATTTACATGACTCTTATTATGTTGTTGCAGGCTTTCTTTGTGTGTTTTATCATTAGGTACAGTCATTGCTTTTCTGTTAAGTCTATTATATGTACAGTCAGATGAAGTATGATTAATAACAGGATCAACATGACTTGCTAACACCAGGTTAACAGCTAGTGGTATGAATGGTTTAGGTTAGCTATGTTTCGTAGTTATTACAAGTTAAGTTATCTAGGTTATTCATGGTAGTTGTGGTCCAGTGGGATTATGCTACCGTCTACACCATTACATCTAAGTGGTTACTAATGTTATGCCTAGAAGAGTACAAGACTATGGAGAGTAGTTTATAATCGTTGGAATAACACTAGTTCAGTTGGTTAGAGGTTGCGTGTTAAATCGTTTTTTTGTCACTGCTGATAGGTAAGGTGGGCCCTCTATGGGCCGATGTACCCGTACCTCCATACGGGGTGAACAACCAGCATATATAGATTGGATGGCAACTTCTTTTAGTAACACGAATTGATAATAATAGCTGCATGGTGTTGCAAAGACTTTGGTGATACAGTTAATAAGTGAATGACTGCAATTGTATTATTAGAATGGATCGTAGTGGGCCTACTTCAGTGGCCCATGTGTGACACTTGCACCATGTCAAAAGAAGGTTGCTTACACATCAATAGCTGTTGTATCTGGCTCACAGAGTCTTTGTAATACGTCGAAGTGTTCAACACTTGGAGACAAACACACCAAATAGGTAGGTACGTCGGGGGGGGGGTAGCATATATATATATATATATATATTCGCATATATATATACATGAAAAGTTCACATATGAATCTATAGCCAGAGAGAACATACACAGATACAAAAATATAGACATGTAGATAAATACATAGATATACAGATATACAAATATTCACATACATATATATATATATATATGTAGGCAGCTGTTTGTATACAGAGACAAATAGAAACATATTTATGGGTCTAGATACATCCACAAATTTGAGCATTGGTACAACTACATATACATACAGTTACGTGTACTCTTAAAACAAACTACGATATACATGCAGCCTTAAACATATACTAATCTAGATAATTTATCTATGATTTTGGCTTATATTCATACATATGTAAATACAGCTATGCACATATACATATAGACAGAAGTAAAGATACAAATATTAATGTTATCAATATATGCTACATAAAATTATAAACTTCATCGCATAGGGTGCATGTTTGAAAGTTATTACATGTATACTTAAATTTTCAATCCTGTGTAGTGTTGCACCATTCCGCCTCGGCCGGTGCCTTCCGCCCCCGGCCTCGGCGGAAACCAAACGCCCTGTCGTAACATTTTTATCATTTTATTGAACAGATCATTGGAATGATATCAATTGTTCTATATTTGGAATATACTCGAACTTTTAAACTTATGTAGTCTTGCAAGTAGCCCCGTGTGGACGACAGCGACTCTAAAATTCATACTTCTACTACCGAAACACAAACAGAAAGAAAAACTATTAACCAACTATTTGATAAGAAAATGTGTCTTGTAAACAAAGAAAAGTCCCTACGATTTGTTTTTACCATTCCTCAACTTGGGTTTTAGGTTTTGTAAGCGTTTGTCTCACTCACTCACTTTCATTTAACCATTCTTCTTCACTCCTTCTCACTCGCTGGTTCTCATTCTCTCATGTTCACTCGCTCTTTCTCATCACGCGCTCGCGAACACTCACGCCCCCGCCAAAACAAAATCGATTTTTAAATCTTCATTTCTGTGTTTTCACGCGTCGCCGAAACAAATTTGGTTCGGCAACTGTCGTTTTTGGGATTCTAAACCCCGTCCGTCCGTCTGTCCTTCCGTCCTTCCGTCCTTCCGTCCGTCCCGTCCGTCCGTACGTCCGTCCCCGTCCATCCGTCCGTCCGTGCGTCCGTCCCCGTCCATCCGTCCCCGCCCGTGAATCCTTCCCCGTCCGTCTGTCCGTCCGTCCCCGTCCCTTCTGTCCGTCCGTCCCCTTCCGTCCGTCCGTCCGTCCCCTTCCGTCCCCCTCCCCGTCCCTTCCGTTCGCTCCCTTCCCTCCGTTCCGTCCTTGTCCGTCCGCCCGTCCTCGTCCGTCCTCGTCCGTCCGTCCGCGTCCTCCGTCTGTCCCTGTCCGTCCGTCCCGTCCGTCCGCCCATGTCCGTCCGTCCCTGTCCGTCCGCCCGTGTCCGTCCGTCCGCGTCCGTCTGTCCGTGTGTGTCCGTCCGTCCGTGCGTCCGTCCCTTCCGGTCGTTCCTGTGATTGTCCGTTCATCCATCCGTCTGTCCACGCGTTCAATCAAACGTTTGGCGGCTTTCAATTTGGCGTTTGCGGTCTCGGCTTTGGGCTTTTGGTGATTAGGGGTATCGCGTTTGCCTTGTAATTGAACGAAATCACAAAAACAAATCTGTTTCTGGAATTGTCGTTTTTGTTTTCTTATCGCGGTCCGTCCGTCCGTCCGTCCGTCTCCGTCCGTGCGTCCACATCCATCCGTCCGGCCACGCCCGGTCCGTGCCGTTCGGGTCCGTCGAGTCCGTCCCGTCCCGCGCTGTCCCGACATGTCCGTCGGTGCGTGTGCATGTGCGTCCATCCGTCGCCTGTTCGTTCGTCTGCCCGAACGAACGCAGGCGAGGTTTGCGCGTCAACGAACGCTTTAGGGCTAAGGGCCGGAGCCCCTTGTTTAACCCATGAGTTGACCAGGGCGCCAGCTGCGCTGGCGGACCCTAAACCCTAAACCCTAAACCCTAAACCCTAACCCCTAACCCCTAAACCCCTAAACCCTAAATTTTAGAGGCTGCGCCTTGTATGAACGGCCTTTAGCGGCGCAGCCGAGGTGCGCCAGCGCAGCAGTTGGTTATGAAACTTAGGACTTGGGCTTATGCAAACGAGCTTACTTAAATTCCTTCGGGCTTTGTATGTCAATTTACTTAAACCCCACTTGGGACTAAACTTCTGAATTCATTTAAACCCTGCTTGCGGTTATATATGTCCATTCAATTACACCCTGCCTGAGGCTATATATGTCAATCTATATAAGCTTCGCTCGGAGCCATGTATGTCTGGGCCTATATATGCCAGTCTATTTCAATCCGGTTTGGGGCTGTGCATGTCTTAAACCCCGTCTGGGCCTGTCTGTAATAATTTACTATAACGGTGTTTGCGCCTATGTATGTGACTTTACTTAAACCCGTTTGGCCCTATGCCTGTCAATTTACTCAAACTCCGTTTGGGGCGAAAAATATCGATTTAGTTAAACCGCGCTTGGGGCTATGTATGTCAATTTACTCAAACCCCTGGCTTCACATGTCAATTTACTTAAACACAGTCTCTTGCTTCGCCGCTTCATATGTCAGTCTACTTAAAGCCCGTTATGGCTACCTATAATAATGTACTTAGACCCCGTCTTTGACTTCATATGTAAATATACTTGAACCCCGTCTCTGGCTCCTTATATCAATTTACTACTTCCCGTCTTTTACTACATATGTCAATTCACGCAACCACCATCTTTACCTCCAGAGAAGTTTGAATACATTGAAGTGAAAAGCACCCGGAAAGATTTAAGTAAAGTGAAGGTTGAAGAGCCCGCGGGAAGGTTTCAAGTGAAAGGAAAACAAGCCCCGCAGAGGTTTAAGTTAATTGAATTGAAGAGCTTTCCGATATTTCAACTGTCTTAAACCTCTGCGTGCAATGACTGCCCGGTTTCGTGCGGCTGGCTCCAGACCCATTCGCCCCGTGTCTTCAATGGCAACATATTATAGGTATAGGAGAAGGTTTGCATTTTATTCTAGGTTTCATGTACGTACACATATCGATAAATTTATAGCTGCACAATATTTGAAAAGATTTCGATTTAGCTACAATAAACAAGCTGGAAAATGTAGAGATATACTGGTACAGACACGAACATCAATCATACATGTGCATAGCTGTGTATATGTATTAAAACGAAAAATGTATTCAGATATGTTCATATATATATATATATATATATATTCATTTTTGACATACATACATATATGTAAATGCAGAAAATAGAAAATGTATTTAAATATAGAGATCCATGCAGCATAGATCTAGGTATAAAACACAGAAATGTGTGTATATGTAGTATGTACGTATATATAGAAGAGATAATTGATATATATATATATATATATATACATATATCAATCAACAAAGACTTAAATATAAATCAAGACATAGATACAGATGAAAATATATACATATATACAGATTCAGATATAGATATGGACATAGATATAAACATAACATACATGCATAAATTGTTAGAAATATCTGCAAATAAATTCGAAAAGCATACAAAGTACATAGCTATCTGTGTATATATACTGAACCAGATTCACATGTGCGATATAGAAATCATTCTTATCAACATGTATTTGTCGGTATGCACATATATACATATATGTAGCAATATAGATGTAGCTATGGATATGGGGATAGATATAGGTATAAACATAGGTTTAAATATAGGTATAGATATAGGTATAGATATAGGTTCAAATGGAGTTATAGGTATAGGTACAGATAAGATATAGGTATAGGTATAGGTATAGATATGGGTATAAATATAGGTATAGGTATAGGTATAGATACAGGTATAGGTATAGATATAGGTATAGATATAGGTATAGGAATAGATATAGATATTGACATTAGTATTGACACACACAGAGATATAGATGCAGATACTAATATAGATATCGATGCAAATAGAATATAGATATAGTTAAGATATAGATGCGGATAAAGATATAGGTATAGACAAAGGTATAGATATAGGTAAGACAGGCACAGATATAGATATAGACTTAGATTTAGACCTGCATGCAGATATAGATCTAAGTGAAGATGAAGACATACAGGCATGAACTAGTTCAAATCGACAAAACCATGAAGATATAGATATGGGAGCAGATATTGAAACAGACATAGATGTAGATATAGTCATGCAATTGCGTAAAGTTAACTACGAAGTTCACTGCATTTGAGGAACTGCATGCACGCATAAGCAGAGAGAACGAGGTACCGATGCTCAGACATGCGAATATAGGTACAAACAGATGATAATGCCTAGATATGGCCGCAATTGACTTCAACGTGGCCCCCCAAAGCTGATTACTTCAATTTACTAATACCCGGTTCCTCATATGATCTCGAGAAGAACTGGTGCGGATTTAAGCTTGCTTTAGCTTTCGATCCGCACTGTCCCAAAACTACATCTTCAATATGACCCGTCATTTGCAAAGTATATGAGAGGTGAAGAAAATACATCGTATTTACATATATATACATATATATAGAGACATGTAAAAGGAACGATAGGCAAATACCTAGTGTTTTATACAGACATGCGGGCTTAATTACATACATATATATATATATGCATATATATTTGTATATATATACACATATATACATATATATATATATATATTCGTAGATACGAAGGTATATAGGCATAGATATATATACATATATCTATATTCGCATGTATATATACATGAAATTTTTCATATGACTCTATAGCCAGAGAGAACATACACAGATACAAAAGATAAAGACATGTAGATACATATATAGATATACAGATATGCAGATATTCACATATATACATATGTAGGCAGCTTTTTGTATACAGAGACAAATAGAAACATATTCATGGGTCTAGATACATCCACAAATCTCAGCATTGGTACAAGTACATATACATACAGTTACCTGTACTCTAAATATAAACTACGATATACATGCAGCCATAAACTTACACTAATCTAGATAATTTATCCATGATTTTGGCTTTTTTCCATTTGTATACATATATATATATATATATAGATAGAGCTATGAACATATACATATAGACAGAAGTAGAGATACAAATATCATTGATATCAATATATGCTACATAAAATTATAAACGTCATCGCATAGGGTGCATGTTTGAAAGCTATTACATGTGTACTTAGACTTTCAAACCTGTGTAGTCTTGCACCATTCCGCCTCGGCCGGTGGCTTCCGCCCCCGGCCTCGGCGGAAACTAAACTCTCTGTCGTAGCACCCTTATCATTTTATTGAACAGATCATTGGAATGATATCAATTGTTCTATGTTTGGAATATACTCAAACTTTTCAACCTATGTAGTCTTGCAAGTAGCCCCGTGTGGACGACAGCTGCTTTAAAATTCATACTTCTACTACCGAAACGCAAACAAAAAAGAAAGACTATTAACCAACTATTTGATAAGAAAATTTGTCTTTTAAACAAAGAAAAGTCCTTACTGTTTTTTTACCATTCCTCAACTTGGGTTTTAAGTTTTGTAAGCATTTGTCTCACTCACTCACTCACTTTCATTCAACCATTCTTCTTCACTCCTTCTCACTCGCTGATTTTTCATTCTCTCATGTTCACTCGCTCTTTCTCATCACGCGCTCACGAACACTCACGCCACCGCCAAAACAAAATCGATTTTTGAATCTTCATTTCTGTGTTTTCACGCGTCGCCGAAACAAATTTGGTTCGGCAACTGTCGTTTTTGGGATTCTAAACCCCGTCCGTCCGTCCGTCCGTCCTTCCGTCCTTCCGTCCTTCCGTCTCGTCCGTCCGTACGTCCGTACGTCCGTCCCCGTCCATCCGTCCGTCCGTCCCCCGTCCATCCGTCCCCGCCCGTCTGTCCTTCCCCGTCCGTCTGTCCGTCCGTCCCCGTCCCTTCTGTCCGTCAGTCCCCTTCCGTCCGTCCGTCCCCCTCCTCGTCCCTTCCGTCCGCTCCCTTCCCTCCGTTCCGTCCTTGTCCGTCCGCCCCTCGGTCCTCGTCCGTCCTTGTCCGTCCGTCCGCGTCCTCCGTCTGTCCCTGTCCGTCTGTCCGTCCATGTCCGTCCGTCCGTCCGTCCGTGGTCCGTCCGTCCGCCCATGTCCGTCCGTCCCTGTCCGTCCGCCCGTGTCCGTCCGTCCGCCCGCGTCCGTCTGTCCGTGCGTGTCCGTCCGTCCGTCCGTCCGTCCATCCGTCCGTCCGTCCGTCCCTTCCGGCCGTTCCTGTGATTGTCCGTTCATCCATCCGTCTGTCCACGCGTTCAATCAAGCGTTTGGCGGCTTTCAGTTTGGCGTTTGCGGTCTCGACTTTGGGCTTTTGGTGATTTGGGTATCGCGTTTGCCTTGTAATTGAACGAAATCACAAAAACAAATCTGTTTCTGGAATTGTCGTTTTTGTTTTCCTATCGCGGTCCGTCCGTCCATGTCCGTCCGTCCGTCCGTCCGTGGTCCGTCCGTCCGCCCATGTCCGTCCGTCCCTGTCCGTCCGCCCGTGTCCGTCCGTCCGCCCGCGTCCGTCTGTCCGTGCGTGTCCGTCCGTCCGTCCGTCCATCCGTCCGTCCGTCCGTCCCTTCCGGCCGTTCCTGTGATTGTCCGTTCATCCATCCGTCTGTCCACGCGTTCAATCAAGCGTTTGGCGGCTTTCAGTTTGGCGTTTGCGGTCTCGACTTTGGGCTTTTGGTGATTTGGGTATCGCGTTTGCCTCGTAATTGAACGAAATCACAAAAACAAATCTGTTTCTGGAGTTGTCGTTTTTGTTTTCCTATCGCGGTCCGTCCGTCCGTCCGTCCGTCTCCGTCCGTCCGTGCGTCCGTAACCATCCATCCGGCCGCGCCCGGTCCGTGCCGTTCGGGTCCGTCGAGTCCGTCCCGTCCCGCGCTGTCCCGTCCGCCGTCCGTCCGTGGGTCTGTCTGTGCGTCCATCCGTCCGTCTGTCCGTCCGTCCATCCGAGCGGAAGCCAACGAGATTTGCGACAACGAACGCTTTAGGGCTAAGGGCCGGAGCCCCTTGTTTAACCATGAGTTGACCAGGGCGCCAGCTGCGCTGGCGGACCCTAAACCCTAAACCCTAAACCCTAAACCCTTTTAACCCTTTTAACCCTTTTAACCCTTTTAACCCTTTTAACCCTTTTAACCCTTTTAACCCTTTTAACCCTTTTAACCCTTTTAACCCTTTTAACCCTTTTAACCCTTTTAACCCTTTTAAACCCTAAACCCTTTTAAACCCTAAACCCTTTTAAACCCTAAACCCTAAACCCTAAACCACCCTAAACCCTAAACCCTAAACCCCTAAACCCTAAACCCTAAACCCCTAAACCCTTAACCCCTAAACCCTAAACCCTAAACGCAAGCTTCATGGTGGCTGTGATGCCTCCATGGCCGGCGGTGTTTGCATCCGCAATGAAGGGGTTCATGTAATCCTTAGTCGGCGCTCTGGCAACTGCGATACTCTTCATCAAACATATCAAACGATACTAGGGTTAAAAGTTTACGGGCTGAGAAATTCCACTCAAGACCTGCCGCCTGAACATTATCTCGGGACAGCAGTAAGATAGCTCACCTCTGGCAGGCAAACTCTTCCAAGCATTACCCACTTCTCTAAACAGCTTAACCCCAAACGCCAAACACTTCTCCGGAACCCCTGAACCCTCATGTAGGGGCCTTGAGAAGCATCTCAGGGTTGTGGGTTCCTTCATATTATGCTATCATTATCATTATTATTATTATTGTTATTATTATTAATATTATTCTTATTACTACTATTACTATTATTACTACTATTATGATTAATACTATTGTGATTTTTAATGCTGTTTTTCCCACCCGCTCAGCTGACAAAGTCGCACCGCAGGGGTTTCTTTATGCTACTAGTGTTGTTATTAATGCCCCTACATTAGGCACATCTTGGTGACCGGGAGTCGACGACGGGGGCCTTGGCGCGATAATCGGCCGACATGCTGCGGCGCTCTTCGTACCTTGTGGTCGGGCCGAAGAGACTTCAGGGCTTATTAGGTTTGCATGGTTAAGGTGTTCAAGTTTTCCGGGTTTTAGTGGTTTAATAGGTTTAGGGGTTTAGGGTTGAAGGCTTAAGCAAGGGCTTAGTAGGGCTTAGGTTCAAGGTTTCAGGGCCTGGTTTTCGGGGTTTTTATAAGTTTTAGGGTTTGGAGATTTAGGGTTGGGGGGTAAGCAATGGCTTTAGGCTTTGGGCCTAGGATTTAGTGCAGCATCGACTGAGCAAGGCGCTGCTTGCGGTCGTGGAAAAGCTGGGTGCGGAACAGCTGGTCCACCTGCGGAGCTCAAGAGGGTTTGGGGTAAATTTAGGCTTTCCCTAAACTCTAAACCACGTGCACTCTTTCAGGAACAACTCTCGTCTGCTCACTTGGGCGAGGAAAGCCCTGGTTGTTTCCCTTGTCGTAGCAGCACGTGTCTTCGGGACTCCTTTCAAGCAGCAGGTTCGCTGCTTGTCGTCCCGCCAAAGCATGGTCGTGCTCAGCAGCTGGGCCAGCTGTTCAGAACACGAACCGGCACAAGGCTGGTAAAGGACATTTGGCACGAGCGCGCCCTCAAACTTGGGTAGGCAGAGCCTGCTTGCAACTGGTTGCCAACTTCTTTGAAGTTAGCCTTGCAAACAGATCAGAAGGAGGAACAAGGCAAAAGCTGAAGCCTCCTTGTGCAACGCATAGCTTGCGTCTAATATGCCCGTGACCGGATTCGTCACCGTGGTCGTCATGGACATGGTCATGGCATCTGTCATTGTCACAGTCTCCGTGGCAGTGGCAGTGGCGCTGGTGACCGTGGTCACCGTGGTCATGGTGTTAGTAATCACCGTGGTGGTGGTCGTCGTGTCGATGCTGAACACCAAGAAGGAGTCGGAATCGTATCCTGTCACATAAGCGTAAGCGCCAGCGATCGCAATGCCACGGGAATCACGCAACGAGGGATGCTGCCAATTGCCGACGATGGTGAGGTTGCTTGGGTCGCTGATGTCAATCATCGTCACCGAGTGATGATCCTCTGATGTCACGAACGCATGATTCCCATCCACCGCAGGCCTCCTCAAGGAGGTCTGAGTCCTCGACGTAGCCTCTGGATTCTTGCTAAGGAATTCAATTTTAAGCGACGGTCAAGGAAAGTGTAGTACTTGCAAGATACCACCCCTCTTAAGGCAACAGATATTGTGGCGCTCAGCAAGGCCCCTGGCCTACGATGGTGAGGTTGCTGGGGTCGGCGATGTGGATCGCAGCGAAACCGTCTTCGTCGTGGCAAGCCACATACGCATAGTCCCCGACCACCGCAAGGCCCCGTGCTTCCTCAAGCCTGTCCTGAGTTCTTTTTAACGGATCTAATTTAAGATACCATAAGAGGGTTTCGGGTTTAGGGCTTCGGGGTTCTATGTAAGTTACCATAACAGGGATTCATAGTACATAGTAGGGTTTGATTATTATAGCAACTTAAACCAAACCCTGTAACAACAACCCAGTGTCGTCCCTGATAGTGCCTGCGAGACTGATGTTGTACGGGTCGGCGATGTTGAGTATGGTCAAGGAGTCCTCAAACTGTGTCTGAACTAAGGTACATGATGCTGCAGATTCATATATGTTATATATTAAAACTATATTATATGTCTAGATGTATGTGACGTTGCTTGTATTATCTACTAGGTTCTCTCGATATTAAAGATTGTTTTTCAGACACGATAAGATGCTCAGCCCCTGTTGGATCGGATCCTCGCTGTAAGCCGTCACATAGGCCAGGTTCCCGACGATCACGATATTCTCCTTGGGGCTTGAAGGGCGGTACGGTTTAGGATACAGGCTGGTACGCGCTTCAGGGTTTACTGGGCTGTTTTGGGAAGCCCTAAACAGTTCGTCATTTCTCTCTTCACATCATTTCTTATTCCGTCTTGCTTTTTAAAGGCACGAAGATGCTACGACCGAAATCATTTTCAGGAAGAGCCTAGTCTCCGCACCATCAAGTGTGCTGTCTTTGAAATGGCTGGCGACCGTCAGGTTGTTGGGGTTGCTGATGTCGACCGCTGTGACAGCGTCCTCTCGCAGGGTGGAGAGCTTTGGGCGAAAAACAAAAAACAGATACGTAAATATTGTTGATGACAGGAAGAAGACTACAGATAAACAGAATTCAGATGACGGAAACACTGATGAGCTTTCGAGCCACATTTGCATTGTACTGACTTTGAGCTGAGTCCTCAGAGTAGGCGGTCACAAACGCATAGTTTCCGGCGATCGCCACATCCGTGGCACCGTCGAAGAGGTCCTAAGCGTACCCCCTAGAACGCTCAGGAGCCTTAGATTATGGGGGCTCCGGCAATGGTAGTGGTCCGACAACCGCTCTGGAAGGGTTTCGGGCTTTGGCGCGTTCGCGCTTTTTGCCTAGGCCCCTGGTACGAAGTTTGGCGGGCTCCCCCTCCAAGTATGAGGATTATTCGGAGACCCAAGCCGCAAAAAGCAAATAGGATTCCTGACGTTGACCTAGGGTCGTCATCTTGGAGAAATCCTGCGATGGCCAAGTTGGCTTTGTCGGCAATGTGGACGGCAACAAAGCCGTCGTAGGAGTTCGCAGCCACATAGGCATAGTCTCCAGAGACTGCAAGGCCCTCGGCACCGTCCATCTTCATGTCAAAGATGGTGCTTACGAGTTGCGGGTCGCGTGGGTTGCTGATGTCGATCACGGTGAAAGAACCTTCGTCACCGACCACATAGGCATAGTTCCCATCGACTTTCACACCATGGGCATCCTCGAGGAAGCTCTTCGGGTTCTCACCAAAGAAGGAAACCTCGCGAAGGTTGCTTGGAGTGCTGATGTCCACCACGGCCATGCCTCGGTGCATAAAGCCCGAATTGCAGGCCACGTAGGCATGGTTGCCGACAATGGCGATCTCCTTCGCATACGCGTCGGTATCGGAATCTGAAGGATCGTCAGTTATTTGGACACCTGTGCCGAGGATGGTGGGGCTGCTGGGGTCGCTGATGTCCACAGTCACAACGCCATGCCGGGTAGAGACATAAGCATTGCTCCCCACCACCTGGAGCCCCATGGCTTGGTCAAGCAGGGTGCTGTTCATGACCATACCGTGGACATGCCTTAGTTCTTGTTCAAGGGATTTTATTTAAGTAACCATACTAAAAAACCCTTTCATGTCTTGTGGATCCCTATTATGACACCTGAAATTCAATCCGAACAAGAACCCAGATGCAGGTTGGTCGGGTCTGTGATGTTGACCACCACCAAAGAATCAGTCTGCATCCCGGTCACATAGGCGTAGCTCCCGACCACAACTGTGCGAGCAGCTTGCTCCAATTCACCTGCTGAGAGGGTGCCGATGAGGCTTGGGTTGCTCGGGTCGGAGATGTCGACCACGGCAAAGTCGATATTGCCGTTGTTAGTGCACAAATAGGCACGGTCACCGACGATGTCAATGCCGCGGACTCCATAAAAAAGGCTGCTGACATGGAGGGTTCCTGCCAGGGTGAGATTGCTCGGGTCAGTGATGTCGATCACCGAAAGCGCGCTACCCCACTGCGAAGCAACGTAGGCATAATTCCCATCGAGCACAACCTGATCAATTCCATAAATCCTGCTGAAGGAATCGTGCACTGAGCTCACGATCGTCATGTTGCTTGGATCGGCAATGCTGATTGACACGAAGTAGCCTTGGGTCCCCACGAAAGCATGGGCCCCTCTGATCGCAATGCCCGAGGCATAGTCCAAGATCGTGCGGTCTTTGATGGACCCTGCCAGAGTCGGGCTGGTGGGATCCGTGATGTCGAGCACCGTCACCCCATCATCAAATTGCGATGCGACGTAGGCGAGGCCCCCCTCAATGGCAATGCCCCAAGCTCCATTGAGCTGAACGGGGTCTTGGAGGACGGCTACGACGTCCACCATATCGCTTCTCCCCGATGCTCCACTCCGCAAAGCTTGCACCAGAACTAGCAAACCAAAGATCATGGCCATGGCGTCCGGGCAGCCTCAAGGGAAGACGATGATGTGGCTGTGCTTGAAGGCAACAGCTGGCAGCGAACCGGCATAAGAACTGACGAGTCACCTGTAGAGGGCATGACAGCAACAATGATGATGGTCGTCGTCATCATCATCACCATAAAGTAGTAATAACATGATAGCGTTGGTGCCACTGCCAGCATGCACCTAGCACGGATGACGTGGGTTTGCACACGCTTCTGCTGGCAATAGGCCAAGCCTGCAGCCAGCAAGCCCCTGCTTGCGTCATGCACCCTTTTGCAGCTGGGCTCTGAGTCTGCCCCAGCTCTGCCCGCTGAGATTCAAACAAAGAGTCTTGCACCCTAAACTTGAGACATATGACGGGCCCGGCTCTTTCGCACCTTGTTGGGCACGGTGTATCACGGTGTCATAGGGGTAGTCGGCCACGTCAGGGCCCGGCTCGTTCGAGGTGGAGGCTGTGGAGGAGCACCTGGCAGCCGGGCCGTGCCAATATGTGCCAATTAGAGCAGAGCTCCTTTCAAGGGATGCTTTAAAGGGGCTACGGTGGATGGAGGAAATCTTGCACCACCTACACACAGTGTTTCGAATACACATCCGAGCAACAACCCCGCGCCCCCTTTTTAACATTGACGACAGATCTCTTGGGGCGGTGCAAGATTTCTGTCGTTGGAACGATTTTGCAAAACCCCATGTTCATAGCAATGTTAAGAAGGGGGCGAGGGGTGAAGCTACATAACATATCTTAAAAGCGGTGCAAGATTTCCTCCATCCACAGTCCCCAGAGCGGGGTCTAGCTTTGGCCTGCTCGTGGCTTCCTACATGGCTGGTGGATACTTCCAGTCAGAACGTTACATAGAAGTCATAGTTAACGTTCAGTTAACGTTCCAGTTAACGTTCCGAAAATGCTGGCAGGGAGAGCATTTTGGAGTTTTCAAGCATAAACAGCAAGAACACACATGTTTTTCTTGCTTTTTATGCTTGAAATCTCCAGCATGCTGCCCCTGCCGGCATTTTCGCAACGTTAACTGGAACGTTAACTGTATGTTAACTGCAAATTCCTACCAAATGTAGCAAGATTGTTGAATGGGCGTACCCGTGGCTCCATCCTGTGATGGCTGCACACTTCCCTCAGGGAGGCATGGACTCAGGTTCCTCTCACATTTGTGAGCGGAGGCAGTTACATAGAAGTCACAGTCAACGTTCAGTTAGTTAGACGTATACAGTAGTAGTAATAATAATAATAGTACTACTACTATTACTACTAATAATAATAACAATAATAATAACAATCATCATCATCATAATAATCATAATAATAATAATAATCATCATAATAACAATAATAATAAAAAATAAATAATAATAATCATCATCATCATAATAATCATCATCATAATAATAATAATCATCATAATAACAATAATAATAAAAAATAAATAATAATAATCATCATCATCATAATAATCATCATCATAATAATAATAATCATCATAATAACAATAATAATAATAAATAAATAATAATAATAATAATAATAATAATAATAATTATTATTATTATAAATAATAATAATAATAACAATAATAATAAATAATAATAAAAAATAATCAATAATAATAATAATAACAATAATAATATAGGGACCTTAATAACTAAAAAAAGCTGGGTGAAAAAATATTCTACTTGCAATAAGGAACCCCAACATAACATTGGCAGTTGTTTAGGCCGCTTTATGAAACGAATGTCGGGTTGTGGTCCAATTGTGCTCAGGCAAGGAGTTTGGAGGTTCGATTGCGATTTTATGTGGAGGATAACAAGGGAGTTCAAACGAAATCCTACATACTTCGACTGCATACAGAGCAGCCCGGATGGATCATGTGAGTTTGCAGGGTGGAGTTTGTTGGATATCGTCACAGGGAAGCTTCTGATACCAGTATGCTAACCCGAAGGACCCGGGACAAAGGTGGCACCAAGACTGTCAGAAGGGGCACTGCCAGCCGCTCACGTAGACCGAGGTCAAGTACTTGGCCATCTGCGTAACCTCCACTGCAGGATTTAGGGTTTGGGGTTTACTGGCCGGGCGAGCTCTACTCAAGCCAGCATCAAGCTCGAAAAGGCCTAGAAGGAAGCTGCAGATGGTAGATGGTAGACCCCATCGAAGCATGGCGAGTCATGAAGCTGCAAGCCCAGGCTGCCTGAACTCCGGACCCTGAGCCCGAAACCCCTCTTTACAACTGGGACGCACAGGAATGCAACCCCAAGGAACAAGAGAGTCTGAAACGAAAACGGACAGCTCCTGGCAAAGTCCATGAAGGGGCCCGCCTGGACGGTATCGAGAGCCCCGAAGGTGTGGGAGCAGGTTCCCTTCGCCTCTTCCAAGCTCAGAGCTCAAACAGAACTACTTGGAGGTTCACGCTTAGTTCTACATGGGGTTTCAAGCAGGACAACTATGATTATGAGGTTCATGCTTAGTTCGAAATGGGGTTATACACGAAGGGTAACTCGAATTGGAACCCGCATTCCGGGGATGTCCAACCCTACTTATGACTGCCCATGAATCTGCAAGTAGGCCATCCCAGTACCCTATACCGTGATTGTATGGGCCTTAACAATTAGAATAGGGTTTTGGGGTTGACTATAGCAAATAACCAAAATCATAAATAAGGCCCCCAAACCCCTATTCTGATCACTAAGAAGAACCCTACATTACGCCCTGCACGAGTACTGGTCTGCACATTCCCTGGTATAGCCCTCTTATCAGGGAAGGGACTCCGCCTCTTATTAAAACCGGAATCCCTTCACCCCCGAACCCAAGGCCTAGACCGCTGAAGCCCCCCGAAATGAAAAGGGCATGAGTGCAAATGCAGGTCCAAGCTCTTCCCAAGCGCTGAAAAGCAAGAGCCCGCCTCCAAATCTGATAATTTTGGGGGGGCTAACCAAACACGCAGACTCAAATCTAAAGCCTTCTTATTACAGGCTTTCCAGTTCTTCCCCCCCCAAACTAAAGATCGACTCTGAGTTGGGAAGCCGACGAAAAAGCAGATGTCAGCAACAGTTGACGATTTCGCCCTGGCCCCTCCACACAAAGCTTCACTAGACACTGACCAGACCTGCAGCCCCACCCCACCCGCCGCCTTCCTCTCACCTGCCATCCAGTTGCTTGCAAAGGTCTCTGTGCGGGTTGAAGAGCATCCATGAGCTCCCTGCCCAGCTGGTGCCAAAAAAGGAGCTTGGTGTTAAACGGCGCCACCTGCCCTGCCTGGGAACTCGGCCCAATGTTTGAGCGTGCGCATCATGCACGGAATGAATCCTCAAGACTTGATCATGCACTGCAAGGGGCAGCCAAGCTTCCAGGGAGGGGCACGCAGCTCCAGGCTGACATGATCGAACTAGAGTCACCCATGTGCTGCATTGCAGGGTTTTGCCGAGGTTGACCATAGTTCACAATGTTCAGGGATTAAGGTCGTTGTTGTGACAAGCTGCCTCTACAGCGAGCCTCAAAGCAGCCTTGGTCATGCTCCGTTCCTTGACCTCGCTGCCCCCCACTTCTGCACCGACTGCAGTGCTGCGAACCTACAACCTACCCCACATCAACTATGGAGTCCAGAAGGTCTTCAATATCCTGGGGGTCGACCCTATGCCCATCTCTGTTGAAGAGAATAGTGGAACTTGAGAGCCTGCGGTGTCAGTGTCGTGCATTTGGTGCGGTGGTTCTTGCAAGGGTAATGTGATTCAGAAACAGTTCATATAGATTCCAGTCTAGGTGTTTACGATAGCCCTAGAAATGGGCGACATCCTGTCGGATTTAGGTTTTTCTGTTTGAGACTTCATGGGTTTCGTGTGCAGGGAAAGGGTGCGGGTCCAAGTGCTCGATTGATATACGATCACTACGAAAAAGAGAACATAAACGCTCTTGGTGCCGAACGATGTGTTACTTGAACATTCGAAAAGTTGCAGAGCTCAAACGGTCGCCATAGACCTTAAGTGTTAATTTGACTCTACACGCCGCACACCTGACACATGCAGGTAAATGGCAAACTGTTGTCTGCAAAACTTGGTCGTCGTTATGCCTAAGCGTCTGCCCCTGACCGCAAGGTGAGTGGTTCCACAAACCGAACAGCATCGCTGTAAGATCAATTCCTTTGAAACATCAAACAAACACTAGACTCCACACCATTCCGAAGGACACTCTTCCTCAACCTGGACGCCCGAGCATTACGACCCTAATTATGTGGTCAAACCCCAGAACCAAAACCCGAAATCGACTGCAAGACGCAACAGTAGCCTGAAACGTTGGCAGTGAGAACAATCATAAACCTGACAAATAAGCACATGCGAAGACATCTCCACCAAGCCACGGAAAAGTATGGTATTATTGCAAAGCCATGCAACTAAATCAACAGCAGCTGTACTGCTGGCAATAGCTTTTTAATATTTTCAGGTTTAGGTTGTCAGGGTCTAAGGCTGTATAGATCCGAGGTTTCTGTGCTGAACCCTGTGAGGACAAGCGAGTGTCACAAAACCCACGAGTTCTAAGGACACAAAATCATCACAGTGGCCTGCAAGGGTTCAAGAACTACAAGCACCAACGAAACACAAGGTCAATCATAAGCAGATAGCAATGACAAGATGAGTTGCATTGCTAGTCACAATGCTTTGCAAGTTGAGAAATTAAAGAGGACAGCTTGAGTATGTGCATTCCATACAACATGGCTAGCCATGACTACAACGACCTAAGCTCCCGCACGATTAGGTTGAGAATGCAGGGTTTAGGAGGATCAGGAGACTCAGGAAGGTCATCGGGGCCAGCTGCCACATTGGCACCGAAGATGCGGCATTCTGCAGTTCAACGATTTGCGCTTGCCTCCAGCTTTCGGGCCCCCTTACATCGACGCAACTGAGGATATGCCCGTTGTGTTTTAAATTAAAGTACTCCTGACCTTTTGAAGGAAAGCTTGCACCAGTTTCTTGTCCATGGGCAGTTTGATTGCCCTTCTGCGGGGTTGGCGTTCGCTGCTGACCGACAGATGATACATCAATCCACTGCGGAGCGATAATTACCACTGCCTAGATGTGCGCTGTCGATCGATTACGACTCACCTCTGTCATTCGACTTCGACGTTTAAAAAGTTCGAATGTCGTCTGGGCTTCTCAGGACTCGCCGGCAGGGAGAGTTGTCGGAATCAGCGCAATCCCTCTGGATGAACCTTCTGCTTCGCTCTCCAAGCAAGTACCTGGCAGGGAAGGTTGGGTGTCCTCCACAGCCCTACACAGGAAAGGAGCACAGCAGTCCTGTTGCGGCCAGCCGCGTCATTGCGGCTGAAGCAGAGCTTCTGACCGTCCATTGAACTGCCGGAATCGCCGCCGCCCCAGCAAACGCAAGCTGAAAAGCGTCCTACAAGATTTTGGTTGGGTTGACACCTGATCTAGCTTCAAGCTGCGCGTGGCTACTCGCCACTCTTCCATTCCTAACACCGCAATCGAAACGGAGCAAACCTAATTAATGTCCTTGACATTGTTCATGCCTTTCGCATCCAAGCTCGGCGGAGCAAGGCTGGAGAACTCACAGGCACCGGAAATCTCGCTGCGATGGATGTGGTACGTCCAGCTGCACAAGATGCAGGCCAGCGGCACAGTGATCAATATCCTCTCGCTGGCTGGCTGAACTAGCACATAACAAAGTTGGGAAAGGAAACACTGATTATTCTGACTCTTGGGCTGCTAACTTCATGACAATAGATATCCCGGGCACGTTGTTGGACAAACATGCGTCAGACAGGCCTGGGGAAGAACGCATACGGTATCAGGTGTCCGGCATCTTGCCCCAAGATGTCCTGCAGCAAAAACGGACACACACACACACACACATTCATTTGAGTAGGCCAGGGCCAAGATCTAGCCGACAATTTTGAGAACCGTCAGCAGCACAGGCATTGACAGCAGCAGGAGCAGGGGATCGAGTCTTTGACGGTGTATGGGCGCGTGCTTCAGTCGAGAGCGGGCACACTGAATGATAGCCAAACGAAACTGTTCTCTACCGGAGATGCATCCCGCAATCAAGCTGTAGGCAAAAAAGCACCTCAAGGTTGCAGGCACGACCCATGTCCTGAAATGCCAGCTCAAGCTTGTGGAACAAGCGCGGGCTGGAAGTGATGTCGTTTGGGATGAAGGATCGAATGCTGTGTATGTAGTACGCCCCAGCCACCAGAACAGCCATGAAAGCGGAGAGTGCGACAGATGGAATCCTCCTGCATAAGACAAACTTGGCGAAAGGGCAACTGTATTGCCACTTGACCATGGCAATCCCAAGCCAGCAAATCACGGCAATCATCAGAATCAGCATGGAACACATCCACATCCTGTGCTTGTGTAGCAGCCACAGGACGTGGCTTTTCCTACTTTGTGCTATGAGTTGACATTCTTGCCAAGTTCCTTCATCGACAACAGGACCAACAGGTGACAAGTGCGCGGAACCCTCTGCATACTTCTCGATGTGGAAAATCGACTCTGGAGAGTTCAGGACTGCTAGCTTGCAAATTTGCTTGTATCTGGCTCTCTCTTTTGGCCGCTTCTCCGGCAACTGACAGATGTTTTCGAAGAGCGCATGATCTTGGCTCAGCAGGTAAAGGAAGTGACCAACAGCCTCGCCATTGCTTCCACAGGCAGCCTGTGCCAGCTCCAGAAACTGTTCCCCACGTTTCCCGCCTTTTGCTACGTGCTCCTTGTATGGTACGTATGGGTCTCTTTCACCCCAGATAAAGGAGTACCTCTGGGAACCATCGGTGTCTGTGCTTGTTCTGCTGTAGCCAACATCATTGAATACGAGGCCGTCGCTTGCTACAAGTGCCAACATGATGTCGTGTGCATAAATCTCGACATCGCCTTTCTTGACCAAGCAGCCATCCTTTCCAAGGAGGCCTTTCTTCACCAGCTCAGCAAGGACTTGAAGCTTGCTGCCGCAACTGGGGATGCAGTGATGCGGGAGACACATGCGATCCAACTCGATCTCTGCCAGCTCCTGTAGCAAGGCCTGCTTCGCTTCCAAGTCATCGCCCCTACTGAACATGGTGCCACACTTCAGCCACGCATACAGAGAGAGGCAGAAGAGACACCCTACAGCGAGAAGACATGTTGGAAACATCTGACCCCAAAACAGTGGAAAGACCAGCCAGCGTGCGTACCGAAGGCACCCAAGGCTAAGCACCAAGGTGACCAGGCTGAGACATGACAACAATCTAATGCCGGCCAACTTGGCACTTTCTTGCCGGCTATCTATATGAAGCTCGTCCCAGAGTGGCCCAATGTCTGTCAGGGCGACAAGCGTTTCTTTTGAGCAGCCTTGCAACCTCTCCTCGCGAATCAAACCGTGAATGGTGGCAGGATCACATCGCACTGCCTCCGGGATCAGATGTTGCTCCAAAGCACGCTGGCTTGCTTCCGGCATGGGCGTATGGAAGGGGCTGCCGGTTCTCTGGGTAATCGCATGATCTCTCGAATTATCTGAAAGCTCCACACCCTCTCTAAGATTTTCCAGGTTGTGGTAACCCTGCATCTGTGGATGGAAACAGGCAAGCCCCAGACAACCTGAAATGATGTCTTCCACAATGCGCACGACCCTGGTCCAGGCGTGCTTGATGCAGTACCACTGCACCATGTGGCCTGCAACGCAGTGCGCGAAAAAGACCAAGAGGAGTTTCCAAACATCCTCCGTCTCGGAGTTGCTGAAGTGCTCGTTACAGTAGTCCGGGCTGCAGGTGCTGTCAGTTCTAAGCTTTGCTGCGCTACACTTCTCGCACTTCTGCACGGAGATGTTCACAGTCAACATGGTTCGAAGCATCTCCACATCTCGGGGGCATGTGTGGAATTGTGATGGCAGCTGGTACACCAGGAATCCGTCTCCACCATTTGCCGTCGCCGCAGCTGAATCCCAAAACACGTCCCTGTCACTGGGATCGTCAATAACCAGCTCATCACAATGGTCTCTACCACTACTGGGCTGGAGCAAGTTGGCCAAAGAGATCGATGTTCTTAACAAGGTCGTGGTGGTGCTGGTTGTGCTGGTCATGGTGGCTGTAGTGCTGGTTGTGCTGCTCTTGGTGGTTGTAGTGCTGGTCGTGCTGCTCATAGTACCGGATGTTGTTCTGCTTGTCGTTGTACGGCTTGTTGTGGTAAGGCTTGTCGTTGTGGCGGTCCTGGTGGTGCCCGTGGCAGTGTTGCTCGTCGTGGTGGTAGTGATTGTCGTGATGGTGATGCTGGTCATGGTGACGGTTGAGGTGGACAGTGTGGCTGTCGTACTACTTGGCCCCGGGACACCATCAACTATTCCAGACAGCGCTTCTTGAACCTGTTTCACCAGATCCCACTGTTCTCCCAGCCGCCGCGCGTTTGCGAGAACTGGAAACGTGTGCTGAACCTCGTAGCAGTCCTGGTCGTTGGGCCCCGGGTCGACATCGGCTGTCTCACTGTACCTCGGAGTGCGGATAGGAGCAAAATCACTCTGTGTTTGTTCACAGTCTACTCTTGTGCAGCTTTTGAGGGCAGCACAGCCAGCACCGTGGTTGGGCACCGTTGCCGAGAGTGAACTTGAAGGCACGGCATTGGGGAGCATCGACAATGCAGCTGTGCACACATTCCTGTTTGGTCATTGGGCGCACCTTCGAGTAGCTCCGCTCGCTCCGCTCCCCTCCACATTTTCGAGAAGGGGAAGTGTATTCGAAGTCTAGATACTGTGCGAAGTTGCCTGAGGTTTTCAGAGTTGCGGTGTGTGTTGACAGTGTTGACGTCCGGCTGAGGCTCAATGTTGTACTTGTAGAGGTCGCGGTTGTCGAAGTCGTCGTTGTGCTGGTGCATTCCAGATTGAAAGCAATAGGGTCAAGCGTGCATATCCACGGAAGCACTGTGCACTCGAGATCGGAGGCAGCAGTGATGGGGATTAAAAGGGCGACGCTGACCACGGCATTGGCAGAACTGCCGAGTGGCTGGCAAGAGAAGTGCAGCACAAAGTGTGGTTGAGTCCGCAGCCCGTGCTGTGATCCGTTCGCTGCACTGACAAGCTGATGTGCCATTGAGGTCATGCGACACCTGGCTTCCATTTGCCCGCTCACCACCGTCAAGTTGTAGCCATCATCCAGCATGGAATACCGAAAGCCCGAAGGCCGTTCTTGCGAAATGACGAAGTTAGAGGCCGCCAGACCTGCATCTTCGGGATGCAAGACGCATTTACTCTCCTCTCCACAGAGTCCGTGCGGCTCCAGGTAACCCCCGGTTGCCCAGTCTGCTCTGGCATCTTTGTACCGGAACAAGCTCCTGTTGCAGAAGTCGCAGACCGCAATCAGGAGCAGGACAAGCACAACTCGAGTAGTCCAGAACTCCTGCATGAGAGAACTCTATCTCGGCATATCTGCGGCACTTCAGAGCCAAATCGCGGGCATAGTTGCAAAGATTTAGGCGTGGCCTATGAGTCGTCAGTTCCCTTCAACCGACCGGTGAGAACTCGGCTGAACGAAGGCCAGGATCCTGGGTCAAACGATAATCCTGGATGGCTTTGAGAGGAGAAAATGGATCTGTGAAGCTTTATCCGACGCTATGTGTGTTAATATGTATATAGTATACCCATATATGACGAACCATATTATACTGGCTGGTTGTGGGCACAAGAACATCAGGATGGCAAATCCGTCGATGATATGCAAGAGCTGTGACTCTTGGCGGCACACTTCCATGGGCGCTTTGCTCACACTATGATGGTGATGTATTGTTTCAATTGTTTGCCACATGTACCATTCCAAACTTGGGACATGCATACCGTTCGGCGCAGTTAGTTCTGGTCGAGGACTGCTCGTGAGTGTGATACCCTGAAATCCGTGAACCTCGCACCGGCCCATGCGCTCCAAAACAACTAACAACCAAATACTGATGCGCATCGATCTTCGCCTGGCTCGATTGCGAAAATTGTTGCTAAGTCGACCCTGACAAACACGATCGTGATTGAGGGTTCGCAAGCGGAAGCAAGCTTTCGCCTCGGCCACTGGGCTTGTGGTCCATATATGCCCATGTCAGATTTCCACCATCGTGGTGGGCTCATGCTCGTGGATGTCAACTCCAGCCTCCGTGAGCGCCTCAAGCTGGTGGACGCGCTCACGGATCTGCCGGGCTGTGGGGTCTACAAGAAGCAGGCCGTAGGCTGCATCTGCAGTGGTGCAGAGGCTAAGCAACGACGACAAAGTGACCGAGGCCATTGCATAAACCCCGCTGGCACAAAGGTAATACGAGGCGTAGTACTGCAGCAGAAGGAACACAGGAGCTTCCACGGTTTTCTGTGGCAGCAGTATGTCACGTAGCGCATCTGTTGTCTGTCCAAGCGAACTGGATCTTTCATATTCCAGCCTCAACGTCGTCAAACTCCCGACAGACCGCGTCCCAACAAAGACCAGGAAGCCCAGGCTGAAGAAAGCGTAGTGGTGGAAGAAAAGAAAGATGCACAATGTGTGAAAGTCGCTCACAAGGTCCAACATCCACACCAGAATCAAACAGTGCAGCTTGATCTGCCGGAGGCGGGTTGCTTTGGACGACTCCTTGATTGAACGAAATCCAACCAACGAGCACAGCCGTGTCCTACGATTGGGCTACTGTAGCAGTCGGGTCTCAGCAAGCAAGCATGCCGGTCAAGATCGATAGATTCCTCGACACTACACTCTGCCCCATACGAGTATATACTGCCCCGCAGTCCTGCACCATGCGGATAGCTGCTTCATATGTCCTGCCTGCATTGGGTTGCACCCCAAGCCACGTGTACAGACAGCATTGAGCCGGTAACAATCCTAGAATTGCTAGGAGCGGCCAAAAGATAATCCAAATCCTGGTGGGCCTGGTGCCCGGTGCCTGGCAGACCGCGGCTGCCTGTGTGCGACAGCTTGTCTGTCGATACCAAGGCAGGTCTTCCTGACACTGGAAAAACGTCGTCAGGTTGATCTGCTGCGAGGCGCAACAGGGCTGCAGCCAAGAGGGCGCCTGCGCGAAGTCGCATCCCAGAGCGTGAGAATTATGGAAATCCTCGTGCATGTCCTGACCGTAATGTGCCCCAAACTGCTCATCATTGGCCCTAAGCGCCAAGAAACAGCAAAGCAAGCAAGCGAGACGTAGCAATGCGCCCAAAGCCCGTTTACTGAGCAATGCCTGCCCAGAAGGCAAGAACATCAGCACCGGCAGCGCCGAGCTCAAAAACGTCTGAAAATGACCTTTCTCTTGCTGTTGCACCAAGGACATAATCACCATCGGACCGAATGCTAATCCGAAGATCCAAGGCGTGGTAGACCAAGCAGTGCATGGAACGATGAGCCAGGAGGAAATATCTAAGACCAACTGGACGTAGGCCCATGTGCCGCCGCACTCGGACAGCAGCTCGACGGCGGCTTCTTTGTCCGCCTTTGAATGTGGGAAGAGTGCCGTCGCCACCGGAGGCATGGCTCAGCACAGCGTCGCTCTTGGAGTGAGGGACATCTGCCAAGCTTGGCCTGGGCCGGAGTTTGGCAAGGACAATTCTTCCACGGCAACACATCACTCAAGCTTCTCTCCCAAAACAAGAATGCTAATCTCTCAACTCTATCCAAACAAAAACAGTTCTGCGGGCCGGTTTGGCGAACTGCAGTGCCAAGTGCTAGCGATTGAATCTGACCGATCGTGCTCCAGCACAAATGCACGGTGGGTTTTGAGACTTCGCTTCGGACCACGACTCGACAAACCTTGAAACGGAAGACTACCTTCACGGACCTGGCGGCTGTGCGCACAGACTCTTTTTACACGGCTGCAGGTGGCAGCCGGAGCCATGTTCAACAGTGAAACCAACTACGTCCACGGCACATTTCGGTTCAAGCTGACAGGCACACTGCTCAATTCACCTGACCCGTCATCTGCATGGAGGTGTGCTGCCGGAGCTTGAGCTCCAGTTCTGGATCGTATCCTCAGACCCGGCGAGAAACACAACTGAAGGATTGCTATGCGGTTGTACCTGCGATACCGAATCAGAAACGACTGGAACTCAGTCGTGCATTTTGTGTCTGCTGCCTCCTGCTGTTCTACAGTTTGCTACAACAGCCCCATGCAGATCCACCAACAGCTGTGCGGCCATGTGTAAAAAATCACAGGCGACCATTTGTTGCAGACCGTCTGCTTCGAGATTGAAGCAGCTATGCCGTCAACAATGCCGAAATGTGCTGAAGCTTGCTTCGCAGGAGCCCGAAATCCTGTGGTTCCTGAAGAACACGATGAAGCATGCACTGCCCAGGGTCCCACTGCACATGCCGGCATGAACTGAACATCGGTGAAAAGAAGAAATTGCTATGCTTCTTTGTTCGTCGTGGCAAGCCGGCAGGAGCGAAAAGACTTGCAAAGGACATGCTTCAGTCATGGACCTCTCAAGTACCAAGAAAGTTCTTCAGTTTTAGGAGGTGAAATTCAAAGAGGGTTTTGCAAGCACAGTCTGCAAGACTTCAACATGAGAGCAACAGCAGCGCGTGCTGCTTGCAGATGAGCCGTCTGTGTGTTGCGCCGTAGAGCACCATCTTTACTTGCTTCAGCTGCGTTATGGGCACGACATGCCGCCAGGGTCACAAAGTCTTCGCGACTGCAACAATCTCAGAAAGCTGGACGATTTGACTGCAAGTCTGAGACCTGTACCCTCTTCGTACAGCTTCTTAACCGGTGCGAAGGCCCTTTTGAAGCTTCGGTCCTCAGGTCCCAAGCAAGCATCAGGGTCAGCCTGTTTCGCGTAGGTACACATGCACCTATGCTGTGGCTCATTCCGCACGACCTTTTCCAATGCTGCAATCTCATGCCACCATCGGTCAGTTGACAGCAAGCCTCTCCCTGAGGACCGTGCTTTCCGCAGGGTTTTCAATATGTCGGCAGCCAATGGTGTTGCCGGACAGTTTGCCTTCGATAAACCCATTGAATAACCACAGCAGCAGAGTGGCTGCCGTTGGGTCACGTTATGAACAGAGGAAAGTTGAAAGAGCTCTAGATGCGTTTTCCAAGCAACCAAAAATGCATTTTGGCTGGGTTCGGATTCCTGGAATCCAGTTTAACTAAAGTCTGGAGCAGTTTCGACTGTAACGGTGTATGGGACACCACAACTGTCTAAAGGCGTCCCAGATGCACGTTTTTTGCTTGAAGAATGCTTTTAGGCGTGCTTTCGAGCTTCGGGAAATCATTCAGCCGCGTATTCGGGTGGCAGCAAACACATCCAAAAGAGCGCCGAACGCACTGTTCTGGGCTGGAAACTGCCTCCCGAAATGCTATTAAGAGTATCTTTTGCAAAGGTTCGGGTGGGACACGGTGGGACGGCATTGAACACTAGATTTGCTGAAACCAGGGCCGAATGGGCGAAGAAAGCCCCGGAACCTGCCCGACAGCTTGCTCAAATCTGCCCCTAGTCCTAATTTCGGCAGAACATTCCAAAGCCCTTAAACGGCATCACTCAACGGCACGTAAGCCTACGTTACCCATGTCGGATGAAAGCCTTCTCCAGACGCAGCAGCAGCTGCAACATTGGTGCCTCCATGGTGCGAGACCGCGCTAGTAGCTATCTAGCCAAGCCAGGAGCGAGCCCAAGGTTGCTCCTTCTAGTGAACTGCACCGTCTGCGCATCAAACCGACGGCACTCTAGCATTGATGCTTGTGTCATCAGTATGCAGCATCGATTTTGCACTTCAAGTCTGCTCAGCTTTGTCTGTGGATCCTTACTTAAACCGGAAGCTGCAACCTTGACCAAATTCGGATTCTGCACGTCACTCTGGCTCACTGGCTGGATGTGATCCAACCAGGCGCATGCTGAGAATTCTACACAGTATGCATTGACATATCGATGCCTCTTCAACAAATTTTGCTTCTTTTTATGAACCAGAAGGGTACCATGCCTGCTCGGTTTGATGGCAGAAATCCTCAACAACTCGCATCGGCTCGTGTCAAATACTCAGAACAAGGGTCTGTGTTGAAGCTCGACAGATGTTGTTGTCAGTATGCATGTGTACCATAAATACGACATCTGTGCACTTAGGGAATGGGTCGTCCTAATCGAACTCTGTCTTTTGAAACAGTCGCTGTCTGCGACGCAGCGACAACATCGAGGGTTGCCGGAGTCAAACGCAACTGTGTCGCAAGGTGACGGCGTCTGCCCATGTGCAGAAGCGATAGGCCTCACGCAAGTTCGTGCTCAAGATGTCAGGCCTCAAGTTTGTCAAGCAAGGAGTTCTAGTGTCAGCTCAACACATCAATGTCAGTACCTAGTGCTGCGTCTTGAGGTTGTGACTTCTGCAGCGATATCGCATGAAACACATGGATGATGTCCTCAAGTCAATTTGCATCTTTGTATATAGACATGCCCCCTCTGCGGATGCCACTCGAAATATCCGCTGGAGCGGGCAGCATCCTGGAATGACTCGGTACTTGCCGCCCCATCCATCCACAATTGAATGCCCAACTTCACAAGCTCCTGTGGCACACGTCGAACACCGACAAAGCAAATAACTGAATGCTTGTAGACGCCAATCTCGCGGCTCATGTCTCCTTTACAAACCGCTCGGCATTCGTTTGGAGGATATCCATGAAGCCCTGTCAGGGTGTCAGGGTGCAGAAACGACTGGAAGCTTGAGTCCGGCCCAATGCTGACATGACATCAGGAGCACAGGTCTGTTGTTACATGGCCAGCACAACGTTCCAGCATCATGTGAGGAAGCGCATCAACATTCGCTACACTCTGGGTGGGACGGGCAATGGTCGCGATAGCTGCCCCAAGCATATCCAAGCATCTTCGATTAGGTGAAGGACCCTTATGACTCCGACCTTAGGTAGGGGTTTCCGTGCAGCAACCCTGCCACGCCTGGGCAGCGGTACACTGCATAAGCAATTTGCTGGCAGATCTTCTTGCTGCTGGCACGGCGAGGCTCGCTTCCTGAACAAGCACCGAGTTTTAGGGCATCCCCGTTTCTCGCTTCTGCCTGTGGGAAATTGAGTGCACCACGACATGAGAAGGAACTGGCTGTGATTTTGGCGAAGGCACTGACATCAAAGCCTGTTGGGTCCATGGTCATGCAGTGTCACACACCTCCAATGTGTCGTGCAACGAGGAGCAAGAACTGCCTCCAGCGCCCCCCTCGGCTGAGTTGGAGCAGATCAGCTTGGCAACGATAAGATTCATTTCAGCTTATTCTGGGTCCCGAACAGGCGGACCATCTTCTCGACATTCTCAAGGTATGTCTGCCAGTGCCACGTCGAAATATCGCATCACGGTCGCATGAGGCAGTACTTCAAGCACCTGTGAAATCGTTGACAAGCACGACAAGGCATGCTCGGCGACCTGAGGCGGCGCCTCGGCCAGAATTACAAGGTCCGACAAAGCAGTTTAGCCGCTTAGCCCGTCAAGTGTTCGAGGTCTAGCCGAGTCTAGCCGCTAGCCAATCCCAGTGCTGGCATCCCTCAAGGTCGCCTTAGCCTACACAGTAAGCATCACCTTCTTTCACCTCAGCGTCAGAGCACTAAAACCCAAGAATGGGGGGGGGAATATGCCTAGTCTGCCTAGTGACCAATGTAGCAGCACGCGGTTCCAGAGCTGCCGTGGATCGCTGCCGCATTTTCAAACCCCCCCTCTGCAGTCGGAGGAATGCCCTGAGGCATTAGGAAGCGCCTGCAGTAGAGGAAGAACGACAAGCAGGCCGTCACCTTCAAGACTTGCCCAGTCATGGACAGTGCCACGCTCTCCGATTTTCCGACCGCCTTCATTGAAGGCTGCTTCGTAGGTCTCTCGCTCCAACTCTCTGTCCTGACAGTCCAAATCCATCCCGATCGCGCTATGCGCCAAGCGACATCTTCGCTGGCGGTCCTTCAAGAGCTTGTGCTCCAATGTCTTTGCTATGACCTCCCGATGCACTGCTGGAATCCTGTGTTAGTTAGCACAGATACAACACGCGAAATTGCATGTGAAGACAGCGATGCCTCCAGAAGGAGAGCCACGTAGCGAATGGCCGGGGATCCCTCAAGCTCCATGTAGACCATGTGCTGCAGGCAGATAAGAACTGAACGAGCATTCAGAATGAAGACAACATCCTGCATGGATTTGCCCGGACCTTGTCCTGTCCGGCATCCACAACTGTCTTTTGCCTTCAGTTCTCGGAAGCTTTACCAGCAATCGGTGTATGAAAAATGTATCGAGGAATTTGCGGAGCCGAATCAAGGATGTGTCGCATGGTTCGCAGCATCTGCGTCACCTGAAGTTTGTTACATGTATTGACAACAGCTGCAGCTCGCTGTAAGCTCGTGCCCCTAGCCAATCAGCCTCTTCTGCCGAAACAAGCTGTGGATCGTCGATGGCGTTCTTTGCCACCAGCTCGCCAAGGGTTCGCACGCATGCCTGCATGACCATGGCAACATGAAGCTGTGATGGGCAAACTTGGGCGAATCGAAGGCGCCACAGTGCAGTGCATTTCGCCTGAGGGCTTGTGAAGAAGCCGCCTTGCCCTGAGCGGCTCGCCAACTGTGGCATGATCCCCCGCAGGGTTCCTGGGATCGCCGCACCCGATAAAGCTGCGGGTGATGGCTGACTTGCTGAAGCTCCGGCGCTTTTTTAAACGTCCGCCGCAGGCGATGACGTCTAGCAGCAGCAAGGCGGCCTCACCAACTGTCTTCTGCAATGCGCAGCACACGGCACTCCAAGGTACGATTTGATGGCTGCAAGGTCTGCAAAGTGTCGGCAACAGTCTATAACACTGCATCTGGCGTTGCTTGAGCATGGTGTGGCTTCGTTTCCAAGCACCGTCGTAAACCCGGCACCCGGCAGCCCGCACCTGCTCTCTGGAGGCTGGAGACACCATTGGCGAGTCAGGTCCCGAGACAGAGTCATCGTGTGGCGAAGCTTGCAACGCCTCCAGTGCTTGTTCCCATCTATGCCCGACTGCACATTCTGAAGAAACCACCTTCAGTAATTTTAGCTCCGACCTGGGAAAGGTAAAAGGCTGCACGCTCCACAACGACGCTGTGGGTTTGGACCTCGAGACTCGAGCAGAGACTCGTCCTAGAGAATCTCTGATGCAAACAAAACCTTGGGAAGCGGCCAACTCTAGACTCTGACTTCTGCATCGTTCCTGCAGGCGAAGCTCATCGCAGCTCCCGTGCATTGTCCCAGTGCGAAAGTGCTTGTGAAAGCAAACCCAGTCCCACAAGCCATGCACCACAGAGATCAAGCGCTCGCAGACCTCCTTTTCAACCTGCTCGGCCGGGCAGTCGCCAGTTGCGAACTTGGATCTTGGGTGGAAGGTGATGTCATGGAATGAAATTCCTTGCAGCTTGGAACGGTGGCCTCAGGCCTTGCAGTTGCAGCCTCCCAGAAGCGCCCAGAAGCAGTGCGTGTCTGCTGCAAGAAGCCTCCCATGCGAGAATGCGCGACAACAACTGCAGTGTTCTCTGTCTGCCACTTGAGGAGTGACAGTGAACGAATGCCTCCCTCTGATCTCAACTTGAGAAGAGGGCCACGAAAGCTAGGGGAGAGGAAGCGTAGCTGCGAGCAATTGGGGCTGAGTAAGGCGGGGGACACATGTGACATGAGAGTACTGTCGAACGACACTGCGAAGGACCAAAAAGAACTGGAGCCAAGACGCAGCGCAAACGACAAACTTCAAACACAAGCAAACTCAGGGACCTTGTGGAAGGAGGGGGGGGGGGACCTGTGGGTAGGGGGGGGGGAGCCCCCCCCCCACCTTGTCCCACGCGCCGCAACCTTAAAGGTGGGGGGGGGAGGCGGGGGGAAACCACACCTTGTCTCTTCAAAATGCTTCATGAGCGAGGTGAGGGGGGGGGCGGCCCCTCCTCCCCCCCACCCCCCCACCTTAACTCTTGGACGTCCCACCTGATAAGGTGTAAGCCCTGGTTTTGCCCTAGTGCCTTAATACAAGGTAGACCAAGTGAAAATTGCTAAAGGGCAACTCCCGCGAGCTCAACAGAGCTAGCTTTCGTGAAAGATCTCAAAAGCACGACTCATGCCACAGCCGCGCTCCGCACATAATTGATCGCGCTGTGCCTTGTTCATTTCTTTCTCTCTTTCCGTTGGACATGAACGCTCTGTCTTTCTCGTCCGTCGCTCTCTCTTGCGTTGTGGCTTTTCAGGGCAGAGGGCTGCATACCGCAATCATACCGCTCAGTATGTCACTCCGGAGAGCAAGGGGGAGTGAAACATATATGAGTCGGCTTTTGGGCCAACAAAGACTTTTCAATGCATCGTCCTGGTCCTAGGTATCCGCAGCGTCTTGGCGGTCCTGCAGCCGCCGCTCATGCAAGCGGCGGGTCAGAAAGGCAACGTCTGCCTCACTCATGTCGCCCAAGGCCTCTAGAAGTCGAATGGAGGCTTCCTTGCCGACCGATGAATCGTTCTGTGCTGGACTGACCCGAACCCCCTGCGGCAGGTTTTCGCAACGTTGCCCCAATCTGTTTAAGAAAACGTACACATCTGTCCCAAAGCCTTCCATCGACTTCAACACGACGTCGCCTCCATAGTATCGCGCATGGAGTCGGGCCAGTGGCAGGCCGACACCGAGTGGCTTCTGCGGCTCTTCCGACCCTCTAAAGCGCTCTTCTGTACCAGTGGTGTAATAGCTCCATGCCGTTTGAAGTTCAGACCTTGGAATTCCACCGCCCTCGTCTGAAACTTTGATAGACACTTCGTCAGCTCCGTGGGCGAAGATCGCTCGGACTGGTGCTGGCCCGTCTCCGTACGATCCGTACTTTGAACCTTTTGCTCTCCACATACCGTGCGCTACCGGGAGAGTCGCCACGGCAGCTCGGCCAAGCGGCACAAATCCTGGCGGATTGTCCTCCTGCCCGGCGTGCAGTGCACTCGATGCTATGGACAATAAAAGTTCCTGCTGTTGCTGAAGTTGTCGTCTTTGCCATTGGCAGGCTACAGCGCGACATGCGTTGTGCAACAACTCGAAACAAATGAAATGTACATGACTCGGCACGTGAGTAACGTGGCGATTATGCAGCAAGTTGGGGCTGCTTGCAAGACTTCTGCCTGTTGCATAGGTACTTGCATGAGTCGCGTGGGTGATCGGGATCTCAGCGCCATCCCCAACAACCTCTACATCTGGGGCGATGCCTAGCTCTGTTTCAACAGCTTTGCGTGCCTCAGCTGCAGCACATCGAAGAATCTCTCCAACCCCAACATCACTTCGTATAATGCCAGAGGAATCTGGAACCACCTTTGCAGCTTCAATGTGGTGTTGTATTAAAAAGCGAAGTCCAATGCGCTTGATAAAGAATCGGTCCAAAATCAGATCCACCTCAGGCCGAACTTCTTCATAAGAGTTTCCAAGCATCGACTTTACTTCCAGCACAGCCGTTCCAATGGATCGGGTCACGTCTGCACTGTCTTGGAGTATTTGTTCGAGCAGCTTCGTGAAGTCTTCATCGTGGCTCGATTGCCGTGGTACCGGAAAGGCCGCCAGCCAATCTACATAGCTGCTGAAGCAATTTACGACGCGGCCAATTCCTTGTGTCTGTGCCAAGCCAAAAGGAAGAAGAAGGAGCTCCTTGCACAACTGTGCATTTCGAATCGCCACCTCTTGATGGATAAGCCGGGCAAGGTGCAAACGATCCTGCCCAGTACCACGGCCCAAGCGGTATAGCTCCTCCAATGGAAATGCTCTGCAGCTTTTCCGGGCAAAGTCTTCAATGCGACGGCTCAGGGTTGGAATGGCAGCACCGGCCATCGGGCTAACATGTCGTGGCGGCGCAATCACGTGACCAAGTGCAGTCGTAGACATCTCAAGCTTCTACGTTCATGCTGTTGCTTTGCAGCTACTGCTTTCGAGATCAATTTTGTTTCGACGTTGAGAATGGACCTTCAGAGAGCACAAGGTGCCAAGGACAGAGGCAGTCAAACTGCAGAGGCAAAGCTGCAGTGCGGACACTGGCGGCTAAAGCCAACTCAGGAACATAGGGCTGACGGCGTGACATGCTTCCCGCTCATGCGCCATGAGCAGTAAATAGTTTCGTCGTGTTTGGGAGCAAGCCACTGGCCACCGTAGCACGACTGCAGGTTCTGCTCAGTTCTATAGCAAAGGATCCAAGTCAACCTGCAACCTTTCCGGCCTTTACCTATGTCATAAGCCAGCCCAGGGTCAGGTTGCACGTCCATGCCAAGTTGGTGAGGGGTTTACTTACGCTCTGGCACTCGAGATATGCGAAGTTGCACTTTGTCTGGGCAAATCTTGGTTCGGGGAGGGCAGCTTCTGTGTTTCAAGCGGGTGGAAGCCGAAGGTTTCAAGCACCCGGCCGCAGGTTGGGTTCATTTCCGTCGCAAAGGAGCGCGGCCACCTGCTGTGGAGCAAACCTCTCCAGTACCGGCCAGTCTGCGAATCTGAGAGTCCGGCAGACGCAACAGTGGCGGCACCTGTGCTGGAGTCGTACGTCACCCCATACCCCAAACATGAACCGAGTCAGTCCAGTCTTCTTGGTTGACCTTTGATGCTAGACACTCTTTCCATGTTAGAGGAGGTGTGGTCTTGAAATCAGTTTAGTTTGTTGCGCCACTTCTTAAAGAACACTCTCCTGCCGGGTATATGCTGTGAGAAGTATTGGACTCTGTTCTGTAAGCCGCAGAAAACCGACGATCGAGCTCAACTGTCTGCGATGTGCAAACGGTCACGTCAAGCCTGGCAGCTTGAAGAGGTCCACGAATTTGCCTTCCAAATTCGTTCGCCACTGCGCCTGTGCTGGGAACACAAACTTCATGGCTTCACAGTGCTGCACTTCAAGCCAACGCTTGGACAACTTGCCGCAGGCAATCATCATGCTCCACGGTGAAAGGCTGGCTCTCAAAGCCACACAACCAAAACCAAAAACTATTGGCCCGAACTGTCGGCGTGCAGCAGGGGCCTGGATAATGTTGACCACACACCGCAGAACTCCATTGATCTGGAGCAGTGCCTGCGGGAAACATGAGACAAGGCTCACGCCTCGTATCGTCATGTTTTGGCTATTGCCGAGGGACTGCTCAAAAACCGTAGCATTAACGCCACTTATGAACATGCCAAAATGAAAGATGCAACATGATGCAACAATAACAATGCAAGGTATCAAAGAGTGTTTTCAAAAAAACGTGGAAAGGAAACAACAACTGTCTGGATATATACACTTCATTCAATGCACAGTATGCCGATTTTGAATACCAACTTGATTTGCCATTTCCAAAAATGATTTAGAAGCGCAAAACCACAGAATAGGCTTATTGCTTCTTGATCTATTTTCCCAAGCAACCTGAGCACGTCACGGCTGGGATCATGGAGGCACTAAACTAACAAAATCCAATGGAAGCCCACGCTTATCTATTCTGATGAAGGGAATCTCAATACTCTGGATCTTTTTGACTTTTTCAAGGACGCAGGAACTCGGACATTCAAAAACATGTTGTTCAAAGGCTGATGCAAATGAGAAAAAGGGAAAAAGTCAATGTACACCTGGTTGGTTACATCCCCGAGATCGTGCTAACATGGAACAAAAAATTAAATGGTTCCTCTGCACATTGACATGACTCCAAACGATGCCCGCAAGAGGGGGAACCGTTTTGATGTTAAGATGAAGCTTGAGATGAATAGGAGGAGAGCCCGCAAACATCCCCCTGTTAGGGTTGCCTATGAGGTCAAAACTTATCATGAGAAGGGGATCAGTGACAAAGAAAGAACCAGTTCGTGGTCGGCAAACAAGTTTACGATTGAAAGGATAGGACGAAAGCTTGGGCAATAATACTATTGTGTTGAAGGTATGTCTCGTGCATATTTGCCCGTCGGAATTTCTGAAACTGTCACAAGTGTGCAGGGTGTGGCGATGTACGCACTGAACTGTCACACGCGCTTGTTCTTCCTCGCTGGCTCCTGTGCGCTGTCGGCCGGCTTGGGCTTCAAGCAGTTGGACCAGCCCGCCAAGCAAATTCCGGGCTTCTGCGCCCGTGACTATGATTGTCTCGGAGATGGTTTGTTCAGCTTCTTCAAAGGTGATGTTCACGAGGTTTGGCAGCAACACCACACCCGTCAATTCTCGGACTCCCAAGTCATCACGCAGACGCTCCTGGCAAACGATGTCATTCATCTTCTGAACCTTATCCGTGCTTCCATCATGTCGCTGGTGCCTCCGACATCAACCAAATGCAGGGCACCTGTGTCACCCTTGAACAAATTTCCGCGCACGAGCGGTTGCCTTCTGCATAATAAAGCGTAGCTTGCTAAATAAGCGTGTTCCAACACCCTCCCTGCAGTCACTGCTGCCTTGGGGTTCACTTCAGCACACTTTTGAAGCGACTTTGACAACGACGATGCAGCTTGTTGGCAGGGTCTTTCGGGGAACAGTCAGTATTCCTTGCAATGCAACCACCGGTGGAAAACGCTGCTCTCGTACTCTCTTCGACTGCTCCTTGGTGCCGCAAAGCACATCTATCAAGTGCTCCGATTCCTCTGCTGCGTCAATCATGCACTTTTGATTGCATTCTTCGATGCAGTTCCCAAGCCTCTTGACGGCTTCACTCCCATTCGCCAAAATCTCGTTGAGCTTTTTCAACAGCTCGTCAACCTCACTTGTCTCGGCCGGCTTCAAACACGGGACAGCCAGGCAAGCAGTTTGACAAGCCCGCCAAGCAAATTCCGGGCTTCTGCGCCCGTGACCATGATTGTCTCGGAGATGGTTTGTTCAGCTTCTTCACAGGTGATGTGCATGATGTTTGGCAGCAACACCACACCCGTCAATTCTCGGACTCCCAGGTCATCACGCAGGCGCTCCTGGCAAACGATCATCTTCTGAACTTTTTCCGTGCCTTCATCATGTCGCTGGTGTCTCCGACATCAACCAAATACAGGGCACCTGTGTCACCCTTGAAAAAAAATGTCCGCGCATGGCTGGATGCCTTCTGCATAATATAGCGAAGCTTGCTTCAGCCCTGCAATTTTGGCAGAGTCCAGACTGTTGTTGTTGCATGTTGTTACCCTCAAAAATATAGCCTGGCTGGACGCCTTTGCATTGGAAATCGACCACCTGCTCGCCAAACGTGACTTCCGCGAGCTTGTAGGACCGTAAGACTTGCAGGCAAGCACCCATGACTAAGCGTGTTCCAAACCCCTCCCTGCAGTCACTGCTGCCTTGGGGTTCACTTCAGCACACTTTTGAAGCGACTTTGACAATTTGTTGGCAGGGTCATTCGGGTCACTATCATGCATAAGCACCTCCAGTGGAGCAGTCAGTATTCCTTGCAATGCAACCACCTGTGGAAAACGCTGCTCTCGTACTTTCTTCAACTGTTCCTTGATGCCGCAAAGCAAATCTATCAAGTGCTCCGATTCCTCTGCAGCGATTGCAGTCTTCGATGCAATTTTCAAGCCTCTTGACGGCTGCGCCCTGATTCGCCAAAATGTCGCTGAGCCTGTTCAACAGCTCGTCAACCTCACTGTCATTAAAGTGCAAGCCGGCAAGCAAGCGTTTCTGGAGAGCAAGCTCAATGGTCACTCGTAAAGTCGCAACACGTAGCAGAACTGCCTTATCCATCAAATCCAAAAACACATCTGCAAGCGCTCATCCATGATTGTTTGACATTGGGCAGAAAACATGCGATTGGTCTCGGGCAGGTTCTGAAGACCTTTGACCTGGCAATGGTAGTATGTCAGTGTAGGTGGCCAAGACCTGGACACTGGGAGCTCTGCAAGCACTCTCAATGCGCCTCGTCGAAAATCTGGATCTGGGCACATAGCCCTGTGCTCATCCACATGCAACAAAAGCACACCTTTCGGACTGCGCTGCATGAAGGTGGAGACATCCTCTTGCAGAACTTTCGCTGTTGCCTTGAAGCTTGGAATGGTGTCTGGTGGATTCCAAACATCTACAGTATGTATTCCCCTTCAGAAATTTGTGCCCTCGAGCAATCCCGCACGTAGCACGCGCCTAAGGCTGGCTCTGGCCACATGCACTCACCAAGAGCTCCTCATCATCCACATATTTGCTATGGAAGTTTCCAGCATTTTTTGAAAAGGGCATCTACGAGTAATGAGCGAATTCCAATGCTTTGCCACCAATAATGCCTTCTCTGGATCTAAGAAAGCCCACCAACACAGAGGCCGACTTGCCTGAACGGGAGGAGGCAGCGATGTAATCTACCGTCGACCGAACGCTGCGCCAACTCACAGCTCATCTGCTTGGCAAAAAAATCCAAATCAACAGCTGCGACGCAAAAAGGCAGTTGGTGCAATGCAAGAGGTTTGCCCCGTCGAAGTTCGCGCACTGGCAAGGCGGTCTCATATGTTGCATAATCCTTCAACCGGGGCACGGCATCTGTTTGCATGCTCTCTGCGAAACACCCCCGCAGCTTGCGATTGATACCACCAGGTTGACACCACCATCCAGTGTCGCTACAGCTATCTGGACAGCATCACGACGATGTGGAATGACATGACTCACAAATCCTGCTGGAATCCAGCACGCGAGGAGCAACAACAAAAGCACTGCTGAAAGTCCGCGTAGCCGCTGCTTCTGTGCACGGTCGTGCTTCATGGCAACACGATGCTGCAGGCTTGCCACATCTAAAGTTCAATGGGCAAACAATGACGCTGCTGACTTGTGACATCCGACTGAAACAACACATTGCATCAAACGAATCTCGATAGGTGAGTGAATCTGAGGTGAAAAGCATGTTGCTGATCGTGACCAGCATATTGGAAGCAGTGCGAAATTACAAGCCAGCCTTGTTCATTAGGAATTGTCGAACTGTTGAGACTGTGGTGAAACGACCTTACCTTGCAGGGGATGTCTTGGGCTGTTGATGTAGAAATATGAGGCAGTTGCGACGGCTTTTTAGGTTGTTGCTCCGGAAGTCTGGGGCAGTTGCAGTGGATTTCTGGGGCTGTTGCGATTGTTGCTGCGTCAGTGGCAGCTGTCGCCCATGTTAGTTGGAGCGGTCACCCTTGTCAGTTGCAACTGTTTACGTCTGTTGCAATTGCAGACATCAGCACATCAGCCACGACAGTGAACATCTATCTAACATAGTTGAGTGTTTTGAAGAGCTGGGTGATGAGCTATATACGACGTTACAGTGACGTTACGTACTATACAAGAATAAGTAGTTCTCATGTTTTGCTTACACGCATGCAGCGGGTGGTTGTCTTTGATTTGCGCCTATACCATACCCCTGTCGTATTTCCATCTGTTGCCTCTTGTCATACGGTTTCTGCATTCCTGGACATGACAAGAACTGGCTAACCAGCAGACCAGCACAAAAGACGCACGTTAGCCGAGGCACTTGCCTGCCACAAGAGGCGCTCTTAATGCCCTGTGGGCCTGCAAGGACTCCAAGACTTCGCTCTCCACTTGCTGCGCGTTGACGAGGATGTACTCAAGCCTCAATTCGCTCGCGGGAGCGTAGCATGACGAAACCACTTGCTCTCACGTCAGTACATTCTACAGACTGCTCAAGAGCGGAGAAGTAACCCTCCCCGCGAGCCAGTGTGCAAGAACTGGAAAACAGGAGTCGCAGTATGCAGTGGGGGGCCCGCATGTTATGTGAAAGAACCTCTCCGGCAAATTCCAGCAATATTTGCCAGCATACGCACCAGGATCACCAAGTTTCCGCTTAGTTTGGCCTTCGTTGGAAAAGAATTGCCTCATTTGCGGGCCCTCTAGGCTCAGTGCATCCCCGAGTACTGCTGTATAAAGCATGGATGATAAGCTCTTTGAAGAGGCTCAGCTCCAAACTACGTTGTTGTTTTGTTGTCTGCGTGTCGTTTCTCCACGAAAAAAGCGAATTTTACGTACCTTTTCAAAAGTAAGCATAGTGGCAGAGTATGTGATGCCGTTTTGCACTCATGGGGTGCAGAGTCTGTAGAGGGTTGGAATGCCAGGTGCTCTTTCAAAGTTGGGGCAAAACTGGCATCATTTCTCGTACTCGCTTCTTCTTCTCCTCCCACAGGAAACGATGTAGCAGAAACCGAGCAGGGGCGTGCCAAGACTCTGTCAAGACTGAATGATGGCGCAGGAATATTACACAATCCCAGCTGAAGCAACGGAAAAGGATCTCAGCATGAACTACTGTAAGTAATATAATCTATGCCGGGCCAGAGGGCACACCACCCTTTCCCGTCCGCGCACACCTGCAGTTCTATGCAGGTCTTCGGTGCCAGCGGAGAGTTCGCTTGACATGCTAGATTCAGCTAGGTCATGCTAGGCCCATCTGCTTCCCCTTCTCTCCACTGGTTTTGCTTTCTGTCTCTGAGTTGTTAGCTGGAGGCAGGACAACGACTTTTGAGGAGTCTCCGTTGTGCTGTCGCGCAGAGCCCATGAAGGTTTTAAGACTGTTTTAAGACACAAGACACCGAGAGCCCGCAATGGACAATTGCAATGGCCCGCTTCCAGGGCACAGCCAGCGCGACTGAAACCATCAAATCGAGCTCGGGTTTCTTCGGTAGGGCAGTTCGACAACAGCAAGTGGCGTCAAAGAAGCCCCCGCGCTGGGACCAGGTCTGGAGTTCTGCGCCATTCTTCTTCGATTCTCAAGGAAGATGACGCAACCGCATGGCTTGTTGGCTTGGCTGGGTTTGAGCAAGTCCGCGTTCCGCTGTTTTGCGCGTGCTTTAGCCCAAAAGCCATGCCCACACCAAAAAGGGTTCAACAAGCACGTGCGAAGCAGAAATCGCTTTGCTGGGCTCGAAGCTTGCTGAGGATGGTCATGAGCGATGAAGGAAATGCAAAGCTGCTTTCTGCTTCTGCCGCCTGCCCAAACCCTCAGCAAAATACGAACACTCACCTGGAACACGGATACTGCCTCGCCTTCAATGCTGAGAACTCTTTTTGGAGGTCCTGCATTTGGAGAAGAACCCTGGGCCCTGTCACGCCGCAACAGCGAAACATAGCACTCCTCCGAGACGTTTGCAACATACTCCATGAGCTTTCTGCCGTGAGTGCTGTCCATGCCAGCCTCGTGCCTCGGACTTGGCTACCGATGCAAGTGGACGCTCTATTGACTCTAGTACACTGGTAGCACACCAGCAATGCTGCACCATTTCTGAAAGAGGTGAAGAATTTCCAAAGGGCCTTTCTCCTCGAGATTGAGATGGAGTTCCACCTGACAATGGGACTTCGGAAAGCAACGGCAACATTTACCGCTGCAGCAGCTCAAGAGGATTACCTCATAAACTTGCCGGTGCAGCGACCAACAGACCGCAACGCGAGGCGAGTTGCTTCAGCCATGCGCTGAATCTCCTGGGTCCATCTGGGGCATGCAGCAGCCTCTCTGCTGCTTCCTAGTCCGGAGCTCCCTAAAGTTGATTTGCAGCTCAGCAGCTGCATGGCTGCGTTCCGGGTATGAGTGACGGTGAAGTAAGGCAAGAACGGGGCAACCCCAGCAAATACCATTGCTTAGATTCTGCACTGCCCAAAGCATTGGCGAGAGACCTGGCTCTGTGGGTAGTTGCGGCGCTCGTGGTGCAACAGTCGCATTGCCTGCACGAATCTTGACGCTCTGGGTGGAGACCACATTAGAAGCTGCGTACCCACGTTGAATTCCATCAACACAGACAATTTACTGATCACATTAGGCATTCATCGTGTAAGTGTCTGCAAGCCAGCGCCTTGCCCCAGGCACTGCAAATATTGGAAGTCTGATTTTGTGGCTACCATTCTTGATACAAGAATCTACAAGAATGACTATGCAATCTAAAAAGGACAGGATTACAATACAGGACTCGTTGTCATCGCCCCATGCACGGGCCATTGAGCTAGCCGCTGGAACAAGCAGTGCCTCTGACATCCGGTTCATCGCATGCAGGGCACGGCCCAGTCGCCTAAGAACACCATTGGTCAGAGCCGGCACGACAGGAATCTCACAAAAGGCCGGCGTTGATATGCCTCCCAATACCACATTTAAGGCATGTACAGTACCGTTTTCTGGTGAAGTTGTCGCAAGCTTTCGCTGTCTCCTCGCATCCATCACATCTGTCCCAACCCGTGCCATCAACTCTCATCTTGTTCTACTCCGATGCACTCGACAAAGGCAATAGCCTGTTGCCGTTGCGAAGGAGCGGATGTACTTAAGAGCCTGGCGATTGCGTCAAGAACGGCTGTGGCACTTTCGGAATCGATCTGGAACAAAGGCGGCCTCATCAGCATCATCAGCCGCACCACGAAAGTCCTGGCAAGTTGCCGTATCCTTCTTTGTGGCTGCCAGAAGCCCTCCACACCTGGAATCGCATACGCGCTTCCGAACGGTTTGACAAGAGAAGTGCATAAGGCCTTGCTTTCAGAAGCCATCCAGCAATACGCTGGCACCCAGCAGCAACAGCTTGGATCCCTGCTCTGCATGTTCCTCTTGGTCAATTCCTGTACAACTTCTCAGAGCAGACCAACACAGACCAACAATTTCAATAGGACTCAAACTCCGGTGCTTGCTGGATAAGGGGCGTGCCACACTTCAGTGCCTGCGATTGCAAGCATGCTCTTCGCACGACACTTTGGAACTCTGAGCCCGCAGAAGAGAGTGGTGCTGATGAATCTGCTTCCGAGGCAATTCCGGAGTGCCTGAGAGTACCATAATTCCGCATCCTGCCACTTGCGCTGGCTGAAAGCTCGATTGCCCCGGTCCTGCGCTGCAAATCTCAACAATTGCAGGTCGGGGAATGTGGGCGTCCTTGAAAGTCCGAGCGGCTGCCACCTCTCAGGCTGCTCACATTCAAAAACAATGCAAAGCGTCGTCGTGGTGAGGTCTGGAAAGCACGGTGTACAATCGAACCGCGTGTCTTGCGTGGCATCAGTCCATATCAGTCGCCTCTGTCCTCAAGCATGAGGCCGTGACATTCGGCCCATCACGTGGTCTGACTGATGGATGTGCATTGAGAAGTGGGCATCAATCAACACCACACTCCGACTGATCAAACAAAGGATTTCATTCCAGGCTGGCAGGGCTTCCATGTTGGATTTCCGACACCTCCGGAAAGCTCAATTTGATACTATTAATCGGCGAGCTGTCGCGGAACAGGAACCTGCTTTGAGGATAAAGAGAATCTTTGCTCCGCAATTATCTGCCGGGTCATGCTTTGCATTGCTTTGCGTCAAGCTGAGAAAGAAACATCATGTCGCATGTCATATGCGGGCCTTCGGTTTCGCATCCCTTGGACGCCTCCGCTGTCGAGCTTTGCAGCAAGCTATTCTTGAATCGCGGTGCATCAGGATCGGAAGAGGGGACAGTTGAGCTGCTATGGGGCAGTCGTTAGTTACTGTCAGCTTCTGCACCGGATGTGGGAAATGCTTAGTTTGCATCTGCGCGTACTGTGCTCTAAGCTGTTTGGCGCCGCGGAGCGTGCGGCTTAAAGGCCTAAAGCTTCGGCTGCGGCTTGAACAAGTGCTGAAAACACTGTATCCTCTCGGCTAGAGAGCGCATCTCAAACAAGTAGAAGTTGTCTGCTGGGTCTCCTGCTGTCTTTGCTGGTGTGACAGGCCACTGGCGGACTGGCGGCCGCTTTTTCAGGTCGTTCACAGCAGCGAAACCCATCCGTTCCGAAAAGTTGTTGGCATGGAACTAGTGGGGAGATTCGGTATGTGCACGAGGACAGGTCTGCACGGAAGCCATGGAGAGAAGGGATCAAAATGCAAGGGTTCAGCTTGTTGTGCTTCTGCAGGGTTGAGCATGATGATGGCCAGGAATCTCGCGATTGCTTGCTGCGATTGCTTGCTGAGTCGGGGCTTCCGGCTTTGAGGGACTGTACTGAACTGGTACAAACGAGCGAGCAACATGACCAGCCACACAACACCACACTGACCAAGCAGGCGACACTGAAGCTCGCGCTGGGGTGAGTGAGCAAGAGGCTGCTGCCGAATGTCGCATATAAACCCCTCCGGCCGAACATCAGGGTCACTCCTCAACGAACTCTTGCGAATCACAAAGTGCTGTCCCGCACATGACTTCCCAAACCGTGGCCGGAAGCTGTATCAAGCCGGCCTTCTCTGTTTCTGGTACCTAGTTGTTTGCGGTCGAATTCGGTTAAATGTGAAGCATTTACCTTCGGAAGGTTTGGGTAGCAACTGAACAGAAGTGAGCTCTTTGCTTTTGGATTGTAGACCGCTGTATCCGCTGTAGTTCTACATGGGCATCTCCAGCTTCTGCTTGCGACACTGCGCACGAAGCGGATGCATGCTGCTGGTGCCTTGGAGTAGTAGCGTATGACAGGTACAGGCTCAGGGGCCGTAAAAGCCTGGCAGCAAAACATCTGGCTGGAGGTGCAAAGGACTGGGCGAGGCAGACTCGCCATGGCCTGCCAACCCAAAGTCGGGGCCGAGAGATCATCGCATTTCACACCATAGAGTGGCCGTCGCTCGGATACGCTGCCGATGACCCAGCTATACACCTGACGAGGCATCCGATTTTGAGGCGAGGACAAAAGCACAGCAAGGCGCCTCTGGCGACCCATGGGCTTCTCGGCTCAAGACCAAGCCATTCCTCTTGAGTTTTGAAGCAGGTAGCGCTCCCTCTCTCGCTCTCTCTCTATCTACACACACACACACACTGACTGCATCTGATACCGACAAGTGCCGAGCAGCGATGTGTAAACATTTGAAGAGAATCCAAGGATCTGGCTGATTCTGGTACAGCGGAACACCGTTCCGCTCATCACCTGTGGGAAAGTACTCGCCGATTGCCTCCGGATCGCCTGCTTCTTTCACCCAGTAGTGGTGCATGACCTCGGCAGTGTTGCCAGTGGTCAGGCCCATGTGAACACCAGCGTGGACCCGGACCGAGTCTGCAGGTCTTCGCTTCTCATAGGCCTCCACAGCCATCTTGATCTTGAGCTCCTGAAGCCTCTGCCGTAGGAAGAGGTAAGCAAGTTGAAACTCGACATTCCGGCGTAAGCAGGCCTACCCCCCGAACCAACAAGTCTCCCAAGTGCAATTCAAGGAGGCAGATTGTTTCTCTGAACCATCTTAAGAGCACCTCCATTTCACTCAGTATTTGCGGGACTATCGTAATGTCCTACCACTTACTTGTTGTCTCAAAATCCACGTGTCGACTTTGCAAGCTCGAGCTTCGGCTTTTGGAAGGGTTCGAGGGGTGGTGGGGTAAAGGGGGGGAATGACGGCGCGTTTGCGCACACATGCCCATTTTACTCGATATTTACAATACTTGTCACAGTGCAGCCACATGCCCTGAAGAGAGCAGACCGACAAAACTCACTCTCCTTTTTTCACCACACGCCGAGATCCGTGAAGTGGCAGATCAGATCAAAATTCCGAGGGACCCAGCGCAAGCATAGCTCAGAGAGGTCCGAAGACCGGTCAGAAATACGCCAACTCCCCCCTACGGATTGATCCAAGGGGAATTTCACAACTCTCAATCCGGTCCGAGAGTCCAAGAATAAACGTGCCCCGAGAGTCCGCGAGGAGTAGATACCCCCCAATGCTCCAAAAGGTCAGGGAAATCGGTGGTAATCAGCGCCTGAGGCAACCGTACCCGCGGAGGATCCCTGTCAGTAATGGCAGGCCAGGGTGCCAGAGGCAGCCGTTGGTCAAGCAGGACCAGATTTGAGGGAAAGAAGTTTATCCAGGACCATCCAGTTCGGGGTTCAAGATACCGAGACACCCTTTCTACGGCAAGGGGAGAACCCTTCAAAGTTAAAATGTGTGAGCTGATCTGCCCACGTATTGGAACACCTCTTGACATGGGTGACATGAGCAAACATACCCCTATGAAACTCCTGGGCCGCGAGTTCCATGAGCAAGGCCGAGCAATGCCACTTCTTGGAAGATCTCTTGCTGGCAGAATTGGCATTCCCTTCGTTGTCTGTAGTGAGGGGAGGGTGTGCCTGAAGCATACTCGGTCCAATGGTCTCAGCCACCAACAGGAAAAGGACCAAGGAACCTAAAAGTTCCAACGTTCTGATCCGACGCTTCACCGAAGTGTGTGTGTGTGTGTGTGTGTGTGCTAGCAAGGCCTGGACCCAGGGGGTCTTCTTGACATCCCGGGAGAACCAGTAAACCTCTTCCTTCGCGGGATTGGGCATCGTCGAGAACCAACCCCCAATGGCCACACGATTGTCATCCTCCCCTGCGTCGCTGCTCCCATGGCAGGGGGAGTTGAGCTGAAGGCGTAGGGGAACAGAAGGACCAGCATCCAGGATGGAAAGGAGAAGGGTGGCCAGGAAACGTACAAGATCACCTGGCCGACATTTCCGCTCCAACTTCTGCTCCCAAGCGTGAAGAGGTTGGAGATGTGGGCTCACCTGCGGGTAGGCTTTCGCTACCCACTGAAGCTTGCCAAGAAGGGAGGTGATTTCCTTTCTGATGTGAAGCTCACCTTCCTCTAATTTCTGAAGCGCTGGTCGGATGATTGACATTTTATCTTCCGGGAGCCAAACCGGTCCCTCAGAGATGTCCATCATGTAGCCCAACCAGCAGTTCTGCTTACCCAAGACATTCTTATGCCAAGAGATTGGGCAGCCCACCAGAGTGAGGAAGAGCATCAATGTAGCCGCGCCAAGGTCCCCGAGCCTCCTTCATGAGTGCCATGAAGTCGTCGACGAAGACCAGCAGCCAGAGGAAGATGTCAGAGACGTGGTAAGACAGCCGGGTGAGGATCGCCGCCAAGCGGCCCCAGTAGAGCTGTGCCGAGGCCACCCCATATATGCCAACCTTGTTGGCCCAATACTGCTTTTTGATTTTGGCCACCATGTACTTCCAGTGCTTCTTGAGCACCTTAACCCTGCGCTGAGCCTTGCTGACGTCTGATTTGGAGAGCGTGAGGCCCAAATCACCAAGGTGGAGTTTGGCAAAGAGGAGATCATAAAGCATGGGAGCGGTTGTCTTCTTGTCCGTGTTGGCCCTGATGTTGTCATTGACACCAATGACAGTGGCATCGAAAATGGTTCTGATCTTGTCCAGTTTTCCTGGGTCCCTGCCATGGCCCCAACACAGAGTTCCGGGATCGAACAACCGCAGAGGGCCGCAGCCTCTTGCTCTGTGAGGGGCCTTCCACCAGGAGTTTTTCCTTCCAAGAAGGTGGCCTCAATGGTGTCCTCAAACACCTCTGCGCTCGGGTAGTTCTCCGCCGCAGAAGGTACTGGTGGTTCTAAGTCACCTGGAGCATTGCCGAGCTCCTGTTTTGAAGGCCAAATGTCCGGGTCGGTCAAGGTGGGGCCCGTCTACTCCCAATGGCACACCTTCGTACAAGTTCTTGACACAGTCCTTGTCCGGGTCCCCCGACAGCTCCACCATGGCCTGTAGACCAGGGCGAAGGGGTCCAGAGGTAACCTCAGTGCAAACAGGTTTCTGGAAGAGATGTGAGAGGCGTTTTGCCAATCCCAATAGTCTGGCCATGGGCACCCGTTCCGGAACATGCGTGACTCCCCGAGGTGAGAACCTCCTTGATCCAATTGCCAATCCAGGCATCCCGAAAAGGGCGTGAACGGTGGCCTGCCGGACCGTCAGAGTCCGAGCCTCCATGGGACCAGAGGGCCCCCACCAATTCCAGGTTGAACTGCCAACCCCACCTGGCCTCGACCACCATGTCGGGTGGCTCGGATGCCTGCACCTGAGGCCATCCCAATCCAGCGGAAGGTTGGTGAGAACTGATGTGGGCTTCCTTGCACAATGTCCTAACATGCACTGGTCAAAGCAGTGTATCTTCATACGAGACAGGCCAGCGAAGTCCTTGCACTGGGTGGTAGCCCACCATGAAGAAGAGGACGTGTGGGCCTCCGAATTGCCAAAATCAGATGGGTTCGCCGGATGTTCCAGTGGGCCAGACCTGCCTGACCACACCTGGGCAGCCTTTCCCGGCACGAAGTCGCAAGAAGGACCAGGTCCTGCAATTGGGACCCCAGGATAGCCATGAGGTTCCCCGAAAGCGCCAGCTTGCAAAGGCCCGCAAAGACCGTGTCATCAAGGATATTGTGCAGCTTTTTGCAAATGTCCATTTCCACCACGAAGTCCGCAAAGTGGGGGATTTCTTGGCGAATGGCTGCTTTGGTGCTCCTGGTATCTGTTTGTCAAGCGTGATCCGCAGCCCGTGGTTCTTCTCACAAGTCTTGCCATTGGATAACCGGATAACCGGGCAGTTGGGGGACCTTCCGCAGTCTCCCGGGCAGCGATTGAAGGCATGGTACTTCTTGCAAAAATCCTTGCTATCCGAGGAAGTCGTTGCGCACTCCAGAAGGGAAGTCTTATGACGTACCCCCACCGGAGAGGGGGGGGGCTGATGGTTGGTTGGCAGAGTCATCCGCCCGTGTGGCCCAATTCCAGTGCCCTTCCATGTGCGGTATCCCTTGCCTTTCCAAGGGTCCCACTGCTTGGCCAGCAGCTGCAGAGTTTTGCCCTTGGCTTTGCCTCTGCCTTTTCCTCTCCTCGGGTGCAAGGGCTGGGACCTGCGAAGGCAGAACTCATCAATCTCCATGGACCAGAAGCGGGAGTTATTCTGAATGTCCTTCAAGGCCCCAGAGATCGTCGGGGTCTCATCCTTTGCCATGTTGAGAGCCAAGAGTCTCCAGGCCTTTCTTTCTGCCGTCATCAAGACAGAGAGGGAAGGTGCCGGGTCCCGGCCCATAATGGTGTCCCCAAACAAGAAGCTGTAGAACTCATCCAAGTCAGCTTTGGTGAGCTGTATGGAAGATGGCCCCGTGCAGGTAGCCACCACCATAAGGAGAGACGTTCTCCAGATCATCAGGACCCGCTTCCACTGCTTCTCAGTTTGGACCCGATTGGCCTCCTCATGGATCCATTCCACATCCTCTTTAGTCTGGCGTTTCTGGAACTTGACCTCACCGTCCTTGCGGTGGTTTGCCATGACCTTGTTGAGATCCAGCTGCGGGCCCGAGCAAACTTTGCCAAGTACGCCGCACGCATCTCCTGGCGGTCCCCACGACCAATGATGGCCTTGTAATCCTCGACCGAATGGATGTCCACCTCGGCCAGCTTCCTCTTCTTCAGCAACTTGAACTGCTCGATGGCATTCTCCAGGCGGATGGAGGCGAGAACGCTGGTGTCATCATCGTATCCGTTCTGGCCCGGCTTGAATCCAAGCTTGGGGGCTTTCTTGCGAAGTTCCCCTTCTTCCCAACGCCCAGCCCAGTCTTGGGCCGTGACAAAAGCTTGCGATGCCATGACGTAGAGCACTAGCCAGGGCACCTGGTGCCGTGCCAAGACCAACCTCACATTCTCATCAATTTTTAGGACCTCCGTCTTGTAAACATCAGGACAGGAGTCCGGCGGACGGCAGACCGTCAACTTGCCATCAACCTCACCTTCCGGTCGATCTCCCATATTCGGTGCCGAGTTCCAAGAGGCCCTTCAGGAGCGCGAGGGCGGGCAAGAAAACCAGAAACCCGAGACAACGAGCCGAAGGGAAAACCAGAAAGCACCCCGACGTGCCTATGATCCAAAATGGCCGCACGGCCCGACGACATCCGGAGGCACCCAAGTGCGCACAAGCAGCTGGCTTGGCCCTATGACATGCGAGTTGATAAGTGCAAGCACGGATTCCTCTACACTTGTAATGTCCTATCACTGCTTGTCGCCTCAAGTATTCCTTTGTCTACTTAGCCAACTCGAGCTTCCAAAACCCTGGGTTGACAAGCGTGATTGCTAGGTGGGGGGTGGCTAGTAGTCGCCGTCGTCGTCGTAGTATGTCGTAGTAATACCACTGCTCGCTGCCATTGAGGAGCCAATCAATGCATTGAATGCATTGCCGGCTTGACACTGGGTCGCTCATGAGCGGTTGTGCATTGCATGCAAAACAAACACTAGTAGTAGCAATACCAGCAGCAGGAGCAGTAGCAGCAGTAGCAGTAGCAGTAGTAGTAGTAGTAGTAGTAGTAGTAGTAGTAGTAGTAGTAGTAGTAGTAGTAGTAGTAGTAGTAGTAGTACAACTCCTACTCCTACTCCTACTCCTACTACTATTCCGACTCCGACTCCGACTCCTGCTCCTGCTCCTGCTCCTGCTCCTACTCCTACTAGTACTCCTACTCCTACTCCTACTCCTACTGCTACTACTACTACTACTTCTACTACCCGCACTGTACTGGTACTACTGTTCCTGCTGCTACTACGACTACGAGTACGAAGACCAATACGACAGCGACGACGACTACGACAACAACCGCCACTACCAGTACCACGAAGACTACTACTTTGCTTTGCGTGCACAACGGCTCGACACGGCGATTTTCGATGTATTCGAGCTTGTGGCCTCATAACAGCGTGTGTTGTTCGTAAAGTTGAGGACCATGAGTCTTGTTCATTGGCACCGTTTCAGAATGTTTTTTTTGTTGCACTGCAGCAGACCATGCACGTCATTACAGTGCGGGCACGGATGCGCTCTTCCCAAGTCTCACAGACCACAGGGACGTTATTCCGGTGCCGGCATGAATGCTCTCTTCCCAACTCGTACTAATAAACGTTATTGCGGTTTGGGCATGTCCATTCCTTTCCCAAGTCGTCATCATCGCGCAAGCATAGAGGCATAGATGCTCAAGCCACTCGCTTCCGCTGGTAGCAAAGACGTCATTATCGTGGAGGCTTGGATGGTCCGGTCACTCAATTTCGCTGGTCGCATGGACGTTGTTATTATCAGGGAATGCTCTCCTCAGTACTCCTGGTGATAGACTGTCGAGAACCTAGACAGGATTCGGCAAGTTTCCATGTCTGATATACACCAAATTAAGTAAGGTCCCTCTTCCTTTCTATATGGGTGCCCTACCATTTTCGGGACCCAAAAAGGGACCCTATTTAGAGAACTTCCCATCTTATTACGTGCTTAATATGGCATCGGATGTTGTTCACGCGATCTGGATCTGCATCATGAAATGCCTGCCTGTCGACTTGTTGTGAACGACCAGTCTCCTGCATTGCATGGCAGGACAAGATCAATCAGCAAAGCTCAGTATGGTTCAAAGCAGCTGCGGCCTTTGCATATACCTGGTCCATCGTGATGACTGGCTCCTTTGCCACTTCTCGTTCATAGCGTTGGACTTCATCCTCTCAGAGTCAGCGAGAGTGTGGCGGGATCAAGTTATCCCTCATTTGGTCCTCCTCCTCGGCGGCCTCAACCGGGACACTTTGCACTTGCAAACGTGTTCGCGTTTGCCCGTGTGCCTCCTCTCGCGCAATCCGCTTCCACTTCGAATAGTCAATAGAAAAGCCTTTCGTGCAATTTCGGGCATGCAAGCATCACCAGGTCAAGAGAATGGTTCGCCGGGGTTCTGCCGAGGAAAACATCCTGCAAAGACACACGTGCGGGTTACATCAGGCTCGTTGTTTGAATGCGAACCAATCGAATCCAATCAACATGCTATTAGAGTGCGGTGCTTTGCCACTGATTGAGGCGCCCACTTGGCATCTGGCCTCAATGACTCAGCAGTCTGAAGTTTGCGGAGATGCAAATTGGATATGTTGTTCTGGAAGGAGGCCTGAGGAGGCCATTGGTCTTCACAAAAGTACCAGTAGGGTCAACCAAGTTACTCCCCCCTTCAGCACTGCGAGCTGTCTGCAAGGCTCGCGAAAAGTGTACCCGCTAGTCATACCGACCCGACACAAACAAACGAACTGCGAACTACGTTCGTTCGACGAGCATGCTGGATGTCGAACGACGAAATATGGCGAAAACTCAGACTAAGGGGCGTGCCGTGCGCATCAGGTCGATCCGAAAATCAGGCTCCCATGCTCTACAGGGTTCATAATGTTCGTAACTCGTGTGAAAGAAGATGTCATGTAGCCGCATCACTATGCTCTGATATCTCGATTCATTATCAACTATCCTTTTCTATATCTCAGCTTGGGACCAAGATGCAGATCGAGTGAGCTCTGCAGGCTTGCAAGGCGCGGTTGATGCAAAGAGCATGGGGCTAAACAAACAGAACTTCCTTCTCGGATTTTGCATCCAGTCTGCTCCGGTCCAACTTCTCCAGTGATGGTGTAAACTCGGCACGGCACCTCAGTACGAGCAATTTGAAAGTGTGCCGTGGCTGTCAGTTCGGCTGCCTCACCAGTTGGTGAGCCTTTCGTGTCCATGCCCATTGCCAAGTCGTCTGCTTTGCAGGTCGCAGATGTTTAAAACGTGTACGAATGATCCGCAGTCGAAGGTCCCTATACTTGCATTTCAAAATCTGCATTGCGCAAGAAGTCGCAGGTGGGCCGTGAAATGATGAAGCCTCTTGCCAAAAGCTCGACAGCCACGAACGGCGGCAAGAAACTACAAGAAGTCGCGAGACTGTGTTTGACACAGCTCGAAGACAAACTGCTCCCAGGCGCGCCATCTCATTGTGAGATCTTGGAGGCTGTCAACCAAGGCGGTGGCCTGTCCGGCGTTGTCGGTCTTACACTCTGTTCATCCTTGTCTTCGGATGGAACATGACATGCACATGTTGGCGTTCGCTTGAGCTTCTGGGAAATCACCATCAGCGGAGAAGCTTGTCCCATCGAGCAGCAACTTGCACGAAGCATATTTCGTCTGAGCACACAACCAAGCCGAACGCAACTGCTGCAACTAGCCGTATGCCTTCACATGTGCGATCGTCGTTTTCTGCATTGCTTGATGGCATCAGCTGGCTTCTGCGGCCTTCTAACTTGTGGCTGAAATTTTGACAGCATAGTGCAGGTGCTGCTTCAGCACTTGTTTACACTATACAATTCAAGAAGCCCGGAGGCTCTGCTGCCTGTGAACGACTCCAAACTTTGGGAGGTCGCTATGGCAATTATGGTACAATCAGTAACAAGAAGTCTTATGTCTCATTTTCAAGATGTGCACGCAGCACTGGAGCGTGGAGTCACGAGCCTCGGATACCCACTGCTAAAGCTGAAAGGAACGAGACGGCTAGCCGGCTATCCTTTCACAAGTTTCGGCACTTGCCGTCAGTTTTCATTCCTCTCTGTTGATGCTGGTTTGCAAGTGCTGAGTGGTATTGGGAAGATGTGGGGAGCAGGGTTGCAACAAACTGCTAATTGCTATTGTCAGGGGTAGGGGTAGCAGCAGTAGCAGTAGTAGTAGCAGTAGTAGTAGTAGTAGATAGTAGTAGTAATAGTAGTAGTAGTTGTACAAGAAGTCGATCAGAAGTGTCGGGGTCATAGTCGTAGCTCATGTCGGTCGCCGTCGTCGTCATCGTAGTCGAAGTGGGTAAGTGTAGTAGCGACAACCAGAGATGCTCTTTTTAGACTTCGCTGGCCGCCGTAACGGAAAGGAATGAGACGGCTGGCCGGAGGGCATTGAACGAGTTTCAGTAAGCGCCGTCAGTTTTCGTTTTCGTCAGGTTGCTTTGTGGATGCTGGCGTAAGAAGTAGTAAGTGGTAGCTGCGTCCAACGAAACCCTCAAATGCATCAAATCTGCATCTGCCAGGTTTCAGCAGCGAAAGCGAGATATGCAGGCTCTTAATAAGTGAGAGCTAGAAAGTCGCGAGTGCATGAACAGAAAGGCCAACACCGAGTTCCAAATTCAGCGGAAATGCGGAATCTGGCAATGAACTGTGCCCCTGCATGTGCATGGATGCTGAGAGAAGGCAGTTGTCTTCCACGGTTTGACTGTCTACACTAGTCTACACGACATGCCGTCACTTATCTTCTTCAGATCGCCAACGTCACATCGAAACTATGTTAAGCAACCTGGCAAAACTTCTTGCATCCTCGACCACCCTTCCTAACATCCCGCCTGAAAACATCTTCAAACAAACATCTAAAGATCGATTTCCACTGCTCAGAAGCCCTTTTCGCGGACAACTTTCTCGAAAGCGTTGACATCGTCATAGCAAGTTGGAGTTCAACTGCACGGATCGTCATAGCAGAATGGAGTTCAAACTGCAAAGAAGCGAATGAGCTGCTGCTTCGCAATGATCCCCCCCGAACCACCTTGGGCGGGCGGGAGGGTGCACTTGAGAGGGGACAGCGTCAGATCAATGGCTTCATCACTGCTCCAATCTTCTCGAGCACGCTCTAACAGATTTCCACTGCTCAGAAGCCCTTTTCGCGGACAACTTTCTCGAAAGTGTTGACATCGTCATAGCAAGTTGGAGTTCAACTGCAAGGATCGTCATAGCAGAATGGAGTTCAAACTGCAAAGAAGCGAATCGGCTGCTGCTTCGAAGAGGCATAAAAGAGCCCATAAGCTCGCAATGATCCCAAAGCTTCCAAAAGGCGAAGTTCACGAAATCAGAGTTGGGGAGGGCCGTGGTGGGGCGCAGTCAGAGCGTAAGCTAAAGCAGCGTTGAGCTGGTTCGGGTAGATTTCTGCGAGCTCGGTGAGGCTTTGACCTCGCCACCTGCCAACTAACGACCGGTGAGGTTTCTGGGTTTGGCTGCAAACTCCCGGAGGCCCATGACACGTCCTCGACAGACGATGAAGGTCATCCTCAGGAATGTGGGCAGCGAGAAACAACGTGGGTCGCTTCCAGCGGGCGCCAAACTGACAGAAGTGAGCAGGCACCACTCGCACCCAAGGCCGTGACAGGTGTTCCTGAAGCGGCGGAAGCATCCAGGCTTTAGAAGAAACGGGATGCTCAAAGATGTACGGAATGCTGAATTTGTCAAGCTCGTGCATGATGCGCAGGCAAGATAGGAGACACTGATGCGCTAGTTGAGTGCTTTCTTGAACTGCTGGCAAAACGGTCTGATGTTGACTCCCCCGGGTTCGCTATGAATCTCCGATGCCTTTGAGCAATCACGGGCTCGACAGAGACCGGTACAAGGCGGAGCCATCATGCACGACAAAACGTTTCCTTGACGGATAGAGCGAAGGATTCTTCGAACCGTGCTCTTCTTGGTAAGGTCATGCTCAGGGCCATGTCGTATGTCCCAGAACTTGGAGTGGAAACCAAAACGCCGCACTGCTCGGCTAAAACCGCCACTGCCCGAAAAGAGGTCAATCACCCACTTGCCCGGCCGCCGGTTCCGATAAAATGGGGGGCCGATTTGCGACCCGAAAGAATTGCCCCAAGGTCTTGCTCGCACAGCTTGGCGTGGGTCTTGAATGCCGTTGGCAGTGACTCCCACGTGCTGGCAAGCCGTGCGCTCTTTTCGTAACGCACCACACTCTTGTGAGCACGCCATTGGCCGCGTTTTTGCACCTCCAGCAAGCTTCGATACTGGCGGGATCGGTCGATTGATGGTCCTGAGTGCCGTGTTTGGTACGGGGTGACGGGCACCCCAAACTGCTCCGAGATCTGCTGGATCATGTGATGGTGCTCCTGGTAGTTGAAATCCCAGAGCGGGGCCGACGGGTGGGATTGCTTCAGAGAGTCGAATAATGCATGGCTCCAGCCCTTCAGCCATGGACTGTCCAAAACAATCGACACATCGTATTCCCCGGTTTTGGTCGCTGTCTGCTCCTCTTCGGGAGCCAGCAAAAGCGACCAACAGCTCGTTATCCCGCCCGTCGGCCGTACAAGGCTGAAGACTTTGGCTCGCAACAACTCCGCAGGCCTGGCATAGGTGCTCGCCGCCATGAGAAGGAAAAGTGCCATCCTCAGACGCCGAAGCCGTGCCAGTTCTACCGCAAAGGCGGCCCAAAGGGCCAAGGGGTACGCGAGCCGGCTCTTCGCTGGGGTGAGCTTCCTGAAGCCCTTCAGCGCTCTCCAAGCTCGTGGAAGCTTCTGGCCTCCGAGCTTTCCGAACTGGGGCCAGTGGTGAAGCACTTCAGCCAACAGGCGGTCCCCGCGATAGCTCTGATACCCATCCAGGTACATGCGATTCATATAGTCGACCAAGAGGTCGTCTACCGAAGTTGCGATCGTCTTCTTCAGACCTCGAGGCTTGGCAAACTTGAGAAAGCTGCTCAGCTCCTTCTGATACTGCTTTGATGTGGAGCCCGCCACTGCATGCTGCTCCAGAAGCGTCAAGCCGTCCAGGTGGTGGTCGACTAAAGCCTTGGCGCGTCGCCTGGCTCTCCGCTCTAAACGCGGGCGTTTGGGGCTGGTCGATCCGCTCGAATCCTCGTCTCTGCCCCGTTTCAGGCTCCTGGTTGACCCCTTTTCCAAAGGCACTTCCACAAGGCTGAATGCATTGCCTGCGCGTGGGGTCACTAGAGCCTCCTCCTGGTTGGGCTTGGTCAAGCCCGTTTCCCTCCTGACCGCCTTGGATGACACACTCGGCCGCTCCAGGATCCTCGACTTCGGTTTGGGTCTGCTCACCTTTGGCACTGGTGGCAGGAGCACAGTCTCCCGTCGAGGGCCACCGGACATGAGGGATGAGGTGGGCCAAATCCTTACTCGCCTCTCCTGAGTGTAACCTGCTTGGTCCATCTGCACTGTTCAGTTCCGAAGGCACCCACCGAACAACACAATAAATATTTCTTGCAAGGCAGTAGGCTGTATACTTTCGTATTTGCACCAAAAGGCTGAAACTGCGGGCTCGAGCACGATCGAATGCCAGACAGACGCTCATGTTATCGGTAAGGATAAGCTGTCTCACGTCATGCCCGAAAACACTGTTGGCTATCCGTTTGAGCCCTTTGACTAAGGCTCGAGCCTCGAGCTCAAGGATGCCCGAGGGATGACGCCACCTTCCCCAGAGCCGAGGCGTCCAGAGATCAGACCGCAACAAATAACCAGGTACTTCCTGAAATTTTCGGTCAAGGGCCCAGCCTGTTTGCTGCAGGTAGTCGCTGCTGTCCAACCATCCCGCCTTCCACCGGTCGGTTGTCTCATCATGGACAAATCCCGCGGAAGTGAGCGCTGAGGTACGAGCTGAATGGCTGCCAAGCTTCTCGAAGCGAGCTCTCTCGAGGTTCCGGCCAACGTTAGCAACCTCGTGCTGCGACCAGTGGCTGGAAACAACTCCATAACCTTCAAGAGACGAGTCCGTGGCAGTAACGTAAGTGTTCCACGGGCGTCCCCAGTCGGCATGCAGGAATATCATGAGCCCCCTGAACACAGTCAGCTCCTCTCTCACGCTCTCCCACAGCACAGATGGTTTGAAGTAGTGGGCACTGATGTATCTGTAAACTGTATTGAAGACGCTGAGGACGGGTCGGTTCATCAAGGCGACAAATGTGGCATGACCTATGACGGTTTCAAGAAAACGACCAGAAACACGTTTTACGCTCGAGCAACCCTTGAATGGCTTGTCGTAGTTTGTGGTACCTCTCCGCTGTAACCCGACTGGCCAGTAGGTCACCTCTGAGAGCGCAACCAAGAGCTTTCGTGGTGCCACAGGTAACCGCACCTGGATGAAGGATCAGGTTATGTTCGCCGAAGACCTCCTCTACTTCACGGAGGCCCGTTTCAACAGTATCATGGGTAACACTGAGGATGCCAAGGTTATCGACGTACACATAGTGGTGAACCGGACGACTTGGCTCTTCCGGTCTCTTACTGTCGGCAGCCGCCTCCTCTTCGGCAGACGGCGCCGCACCAAATACAGCCGCCACGGACCTGTCGTGGATCAAGCAAGACTTCTGGAGGGTCGGCACTTTGCTCATCAGGCCTTCGCTAACACGCTGCGCGAAGTACAGCGCCCAAGTGAATCCCATGGGTAAGGAGCCTGGGGCCGGAAACACAATTGAGTCTTCAGTCAGCAACTGGTTGTCAAGGTATGTATTCTCGAGCCCTACCCATGATGCTGGCACACCATCCAGGCAGAAATACTCAGCGAGCCATTTAGGATGCCGAAGACGATGAAAACAATCCTTCACATCGCTGAGCCCTATGCTGATTCGGTGCTCTTTCAGGTAGTCATTGAAGCTGTCGGTTCCTGGAACAAGATGTTTTGGTATGCTGAGCTCTATCCTCGAAAAGCCGTCCGAGGTCAGAAGATCAACACCAGGAGGAGGGCGAAACATCTCGTTAGTGCCCCTAGCATCAATGATCATTCTTATCTTTTGGCCATCACTCTTTCTGACGAAAAACACTCCACAGAAGCTTTTTGGATGTTGGGTAAACACCAGGTATCCGGCTTTGTTCAGCTTCTGGATGAACTTCTTGTAGAGCTTGGTGTCCCTCCTCAGGAGCGGATCCCAATACGGTTGAAACTCCGCCAGGCCCGTATCGCAACCTGGTTTTAACATTCGCTCAGGGCACTGCAGGTATTGCCGGGCCTCCTCGTCCAAGAGACTCTCCACCGCCGGCGCGCCGTGGAGGGAATCCGGAAGTGAGATGCGCGCAAGTGAGCAGGCCGCCAACGTAGTCGGCTTCTCAGATGAATACTCTGATCTGCCACGGAGCAACGCCTTGAGGGCTGCCTCCGGTGCGGGGACTGATGCCAGTTCACCTGTTTCCTGACACAACCCCGCAAGATAACGAACTCTCCCAATCACCTCGGACTGAAGAGCATCTGGTGAAAACTGTGAATTCTTGAATTCGTCCTTGTAACCAGCCATCCAGTTGAGAGCCATCACGGCCTCGCGCTGTTTGCGAACCAACTGGGCTTGCCTGGCTATCCGCTGCGAGACCCTCCTCCCGACCTTCTTTTCCCTCTGCACCTCGGGCGGCACAGGTAAGGGGTACATATCTCGAGAGGCGCTTGATCTGGCAGCCCTTGCATCCCCGGACTGAAAGCCATAGTAAGGGCCGGCCGGGAGCAGCCCTGGCTCACTGACATCACTGACCATCCGGGGCACTCAGGCCCTTTCCACGGCCCTTGGCCTTGGCTTTGGCCTTCGCCCCGGTAGAAGGAAGCACTCCGTCCGCCACAGCTCCGGCTGCTTCGTCCGTGACTTGCAGCCCTCTCCGGTGATCCCGAACCTTAGCCCGAGATGTTGCCATGTCAAGCTCTTCCTTGGTACGCCGAGCTGCCCAGCTCCTGAGACTGGGAGACACGGCGTCATCCGCACTCCGGAAACCTGCAATGACCTTTGCGTTCTGCCAGTCTGGCCCAGATGCCCCGCCCAGGGAGTAAGCGTCTATAATCGCTTGCATTCTCCTCGCTATCACTTCGCAGCCTGCCAGCGAGACCAGGTTGATCTGGTCGTAAGTCCCGGCTGTGAACATGAAATCCGCTAGGCACCGCATCTCATGGGCTACCCGGTCATTCTCTGAAATGTTCTTTGAACGCATCCACTCCAACAGCCATCGCTTGGGGTCTCCACCAAAGGTGTGGAAATGGCGGATAAGGTGGCCGAACGACATGGGCCCTTCCAATGGCCAATCGGTAAATTCATACTGCTTACACTCGTTCACAACCTCGCGCCATTCCTTATGGCGCTCATTGACTGAGTTGTAATCCACGCTCAAAACCCGTGCATCCAGAGGCTCCGCGGTTGCTGCCTCGTCGGTCTCGTTAGGCCTCGTCCCTTGTACTTCTCCAGCCAAAGCTTGATGCGAAGAAGAAGAAGGGCGAAATTGACGCTCGGAGTACAAGCCAAAAACCTCCGCGACTTGCTCTATCGGCAGAAGGGTCAACGGAAGCCAAGAGTCGCCGGCCTTGATCAAGCCCAGGTTCTCGCCGGCCTGCACTCCTTGCCCGGGAGCAACTCGGGGACTCAGCACCTTCAACCCTGAGAGGAAGCAAAAAGACCCACATGTGTCCCGGTGGGGCGGCTTCCAAAGGCTGCAATCCTGGAGGTAGTCCGCTCGCAGTGGGGTCCAGGCTCTCTGGGTACTCAATCACACCTCGGCCGGTCTGATGTGCAACCGCTCGCGTGATCCTCCTCGGCACAAATCGCCTTCCTAGGAGAACCGAAGTTGCCACCAACCTTTGCCCCACTTTCACGTCCTTTGGCCTGCAGCCGTCCGCCGGCACCACATCCAAGTTCATCTCGTCCAAAGCCTTCTCGATGTAGGACCTCGTTTCTTCCTCGGTCAATCCCGACGAAAATCTGTAGGCAGGCGCCCTCAAGCGAGAAAAGTACTGGAAATGCTTCCCCTTCAGCTTTAACTTGCAAGGCCCATCGTCGCCTGCCAAAGAAAAGCTCTCTTCATACAAATCGAAGTCTGGCGTTAGAACATACCAGGATGTATCAGTCACCTTCCAGATCAGCACTCGCTCGTGCCAATATGAATCGTCGCTATAGAACACGGCGACACGATCACCTGGCAGGCACTGTAACAAGTCCTCGGCCGAACCTTCTTGGGCTGCCATGATACTGCTCAGCTGGCACGGCTAGTCGTCGTCTACAGATGCAAAGCAGGAGGAGAGGTAGGCAGCTCAAAGGCACAACCCACAGGAGATTCTCCGCAAGGGAACCGCACTGACAGTCGCAGGTGCAATGGCAATCCTTAGTCAATGCTTCCTGTGTCCTTTGCAGCTGCAGCCTTTCGTAAGGCTCTCTCAAACCAACCTCCAGTATGCGACTCGCCAATGCCAACAAGAGCGCCTCAAGTTTCATGGCTAACCTACCTCATGCACTTGAGAGGGGACAGCGTCAGATCAATGGCTTCATCACTGCTCCAATCTTCTCGAGCACGCTCTAACATTCCTCAACATGCGGTTTGGCCGGGGCGTGATCGAATTTGAGCATATGTTCGAAAACTTTCCCAGGATCTACCCAACAAGACGAACCTGAGGATTACCTGGGAAATTGTTCGAAATTTCTTCAAAAGCACCGGGCCAGCAGGGGCAATGCCGGGGAGATTTTCACGCATGTTCGAGGATTGTTCGAACACTCACTTTCCAACAAAACGATGACACATTTCCTGAGGACATGCTGCAACAGTCTTCCAGCAGTGTTCGGTGTTTTTTCCTACTGTAAATTCTTGGAAAACTCGCCGGCAAGCACAGCTCCGTTCAGGGGATGCTGGGTTGAAGATTTTTTGAAGCAGAAATCCCTGAAGCATGGTTCTGCTCGTCATTTCCAGGGTGGGGTGGGATCTTGAAGATTCTTTGACGCCGAACATGCCTGAGCGGTTCTTGGGATGGTCTCAGGGATGGGTTTTTGAAGATTCCTTGAAACCGAAACTTCCTGAAGCTTGGTTCGTGAGATGATCTTGGGAAGCCAAACAAAAAGACCACACTTTCTTCTTGAGCTTAGGCCAACACCTCTTGGCATGCTCGGCCCGAGAGTCGAAGACAAGTTGGAGAACTGCTCGGCTCCAGAACCAGAACTCCTCAGCCTGACCCAGGCGACCCATGACCACGACAGAACGCCAGGAAGCTCCAACTCTATGTGGCCAACGAGCTACAGCAGTCCAAGGGCAAAGGATTGCTTGGCGGCACACGCCGGGGTTGAAGCCGAAAGACCTGCGAGGCATAGTGGTACCTGGGTCTGCCACTGGACCACAATTCGTGTGTGCGTGTGTGTGTGTGTGTGTGTGTGTGTGTACTGACACTGATGTGGAAAGCAGCTGGCACTAGCTGGCCTTTGGCCGCGGTAATGTGAGAGACGCATTCCAGAAACCGTCGGCAGATTCACATTGTCCTCGAAGAAAATTCACAGAACACGCTTGGCTGATTGGTTACTCGTGTGCCCAGGTTTCCAAGCCGTTGGCTCATTCCTCGAACAGCCCCAGTAGGTTCGACCTGCAATCCGTGCAAATATCAAGTCACGGAGCATCTAGCTGAAAACCATCCTGAAAAGCCGCAACCTCCAAGGACGACTGGCCAGCGAATGCATTTCGAGTCCTTGCAGCTGAGTTTGCAGCGTTGCCTAGCACATTCCATCATTGACACAGCGTCTTCCTAGCAGAACCTGGCACATGATGGCGAACGCGTCGTTATGTTTCGTGCGGCTCTCTGGGAAGACTCAGCCCTCTAGTTTCGTCTCCTTGCTTAGTTGGGCATGAAAGGGGGTAGCATCTACGAAGTCAGGCAGGCACGGATTGCCCGAATTAATTTTTTCAACGATAGGTGTTCAACATGGGGCAGCCTCTGCGCGGTTTGAGCCGGGCGCCCCAAGCCAAATGATTTCGTAAAGAGAACTTCTTCAAAAATCAACCCCCAAGCCTAGACCCGAATCGATTGCAACATGAAGTTGTGTGTATCCTGTTGCAGAATCCTCGATCAGAAAAGGTTGAGGGCTTCGGAGTTATTGATGCTATTGGTTTTCTTATCTTGGATAGCTCATTTCCAGCCGCTCTTGGTTTTTGGTTCAGGATGCCTGCTCTGACAAGATGTCCGTGGAGGGTGACATTCAAGATCCGAAACCTTTGGGCGCATTCTGCCAAGCCCTTGCCAGAAACAGACCGACCAGAGTCTACGGAAGCCTTCGGCCAAAGTAGTCGCTACGAGACGAGTCACGCAGAGTCATAGTCACCTAGTCACAGCTAGTCGCTAGTCGCCGCTAGTCGCTCTGCGTCGCGAAGTGCGCTCTGCTCCGAGAGCAAGGCCGAGGCCCAGGCCGAGTCTCAGACCTCTCGGAGTCCTGTTCCACAGCGGCGCGGGAGCTCGCGATGCTCGTGTGTGGGGAGCTTGGGACGGATGGTGATGGGTACGTGAGCCTCATGAAACCGATGGCAAAAAAACAACGTAAAGAGAAAAGTTGCAGCATCCGCCAAGACGATGTTGGGGCCGTGTCAAACAAAGGTCTGGACGGCAGGCTCTCCTTCGTCAGATGGGCACGAAACCTGCAGTGAGCGACTCTGGATTCCTGAACTTGCTACCACTGAGGCTCAAGGTCCCAGACATGGACTCCAACCTGCGAAATTGCTCTTCGCGTACACGAGCCTGCCAAAGTGCCCCCAGTCAGTGGATGCTCACACGAGACGACGTACTCAACGGAGATGCACCTCTGCTGCAAGGCCTTTCAGCGATTTGGGCTTGAGATCTGAAAGAGATGATCATCAGACGAGTATGTGACGCAGGTGATCAGTGAAGGCCGAGAGGCGTTCTGAAAGGGAGGCCAGGCGAAGGCCGAAGCCATCCTGGCAGGAAATGCCTGACCATTGCTCCTAGTATGTGCCTTTCGCCAACCTTTGCCCTGGGCTCCTTCTCTGGCGAAGATGGCATGCCTTGGTCGCTTTTGCACAAAGAAGCAACTCTTCAACTTTGCGGCGCACTGCCAAAAGCCAGACCTTGTATCCAGCGACTGTAAGTCTGGAGCTGATTCTCTCTTCGAGAGCCTTTAGGTGATTGGCTGAAAGCTGCAGGGCTCCAAACCGCGCCTGGCCTCGAAGCGCTGCTCGAGGAGTGACAACCGCCCCCGGTCGGCGTCGGCTTCAGGTCTGCATCCAGTAAGGCCCATGCAAAGACTGCTTCTGCTTCTCGAAACAACTTGGTGCGGAGCCGAGGCAGGGCAGGCAGGGTGTCCTCATGCACCTCGTGAAAGGCCAAAGGCACAAGAGAGTAGCCAAGGCCAAAGCGAAGCAGAGGTCCTGGTTTTGCTTCTGAGACAGCGCAGCGAGCTTGAGGTCGAGCTGCGACTGGCAAATGCAGGGCCATGCAAAGGTGCCGAAGAAAAAACTGGGAGATGCAGGAAAGGGCCGGAAAGGGCTGTGCCTGGAAAGAACTCGGAAAATGTTAACCAGATACCCAAGTCCAAGGCGATTGCAGGGTGTTGTCCGGCCGTAGCACCATTTGGTTCTGGATAGAGCAGCTGCTTAGCCTGCGGTTGTGAAGGAGCCCCGGAATCGCAAGCCACATCCCTGTGGGGAAAAGGGCTCTTGCCGACGAGGCATTCGAGGATTTCGAGGACAACTGAACGTTGTGGGATGGCAACATCCGGAAGAGGCTCGAGCTCCAACTGATGCCGCGTCTGCAAAAGTCGAACATCGATGGCAAACGCATGCCAACACTGGACAGTCATGATGCGTGTAGAATTGGTTCCCCGAGAACATTAGCTCCATGCAATTCGCTAAGATCGCACGGCCACGTTCATCAGGGAAGCTCGATGTCAATTACATGCCGGCGCACAGTCAGGTTCACAGCAACGACCATCAAAGCAACTCCCAAGGATGGAGGATCGTGAACGATGAGACTTACCACAAGATTATCGGCCCACCAACTTCGAGCACACGACGATTTGCGCTTGCTGTCGGACGGCGGGGGTGACACGCGTGTAACCCTCTAATATGCTCTGCTCTCGTACGATTGGGCGAAAATCATGCAGGCAAGCACGCCCAAAGCACCAAGCGACTGTCGAACGCAGTAAGTCGTTGCGACGCGAGGGCCCATGCAGCCTCGACCTTAAGAGTGCTCGGTGCTAAGTCACAGTTGGTGGGGCTTCTCCGCGTCTGAGCTCCGATCCATCTGGTTGCAAGTGACCAGCATCGCCTCTTCAGGAGAGAGGAGGCCCAAGTCCGGAAAGAGTGGGACCGGCCTCGGCCCCTTGCAGCTGCTCTTGGAGCGTCAGGACAGCGCTCGCGCTCTGGCTCTGGCGCACTCTCTCCGAGTCTAAGCGTCCACCGCATCCCTTTTCCGGAGTTCCGGCATGGCAGGGGGCGCCCATCGCTCTGGCGCCGTGCAACCAGCTGCCTGCTGACGAAATGGGGCTAATCATCTTACTGAATGCTGAATGCTTCTCCCAGCACATCCCACCTGAACCAGGTGAATCGATGTCTGCTTTCAGGAACGGGATACCACCATGTGGCCTAAGACAGATTGCCAGTCATCCCTTGCCGTGAAGCTCCACCGCGGTCTGCTACGACTGCGACAGCTACCGCTGCAGTAGCCAGTGGTGTACTACTCTGGAGTGAGAAACAGTTGCCAAGATCGAAGAAAGACATAGCCAAACTACAGGCGGATTCTTCGTGAGCGCCCGGTCTGCTGTGCACTCCCCTGTTTTACCTCATGGATTAGACTGCATTTCGTAATATGGACAGGAAGGCTGCGATGGAGCTCTCAGCTTCACCCAAAAGACCGCTATGTCACTTTCCATCTAAAAGCTTTCTGGTCCAAGACGAAGAAATAAATGGCCAACCCTAAACCCAATCAACAAGCTGTGCAACGCAAAAAGGAGTGAGCGGTCTGACAGGCTACCTCCGTGAAACCAGAAACCCTTGGCTGGCCCTTCAATCAGACAACAACTGGCATCCTTCAAGGTTACTTGCTCGCCATCTGTAGGGTGCTACGACCGGTACAATGTGTTGTGCCCTTTGTCGCTTGGAACACTTCGCTGTTGCCTAACTAACTCCCCGGCCTCACAGACCCACCATGTTGTGTCGCAAGTACCGAAGAGTGCTAATGAAAGCGGCTTGTTGCTGAGCGAGTGCTTCTCACCCACATGAACTCTGAGACGGCAGGGGACCATGAAGTTTCCGGAGCCCCCACGAAGAAGTTGAGATGGATGGCAGGCCGCCCCTTCAGTGCTGGTCGACACACTCACTCTACTCATTGACTCGATCTCCATTTGGCTGTACTGTGACCGCAAGGAGATCGCTTCGTCCTTGTTGCATGTACGATCCGATCGTAGATCGTTGCCACTTGCTTGGGTGTGATAGATACAGTTGATGACAACGTCGAGTTCTGAGCCGCAGATTGTCACGCGCAGCCACACGCAGCTGCTAGCGCGCCGAACTTACTTAGCGTCTGCTTTACGTGCCACGCGAGACTGCTGGAGCTGTCTCCGCACCACAAAGGACAAATGACTCTTTCACTCTCAAGTACGAAAACGTGTCAGAATTAGGCGCCCTCCCAGTTGGCGTTGTCAAGTTCTACCTGATATGAGGACATGATGACGGTTCTGACCTACTCGGCTACCCGGTAGGGACTAGCCATTGATTGCTCAACGGCTTCTCCACTCCAAAGACGCTGCTGCCTTGAATGATGGTTGCAGAGGGTCAGAGGGGTGCCGCAGATGACATGAGATCTGATGGAAACTACCCTGCTTGCTCTTGTCCAGCAGGTGTGCAGGCTGTCCCCAAGTGTGACAGGCATGACAGGCGCAAGCTTGAAAGGACGGGACATGCAGGTTGCGACTTCAATCCCCGAATGACTCAACGATGCTTGGTGCCAAGCCCGTGGATTGTGCAATTATGCATCATATTTTGTTTCCAGATGCAAGACGAGCCTGCATTCGTAACGTCGTAAGGTTGCGGCCCGGCCATTGTCCGTTTTGAAGAGCTGCCTTTCAACAAGAAGCCATAGCCAAGCGTGCGTTGGTCTGAGACTCTGAGGATTCTCGGAGGGCCTGCACTCGACCTTGTGAGTGGGATTTCTTCCTGCACCTTGGCAAGCGGTGAGCAGCTTCTTGTAGTGAAAGATACGAAGCGACACACCGACATAGTAGCACAAGAGTGCGACGACAGCAGTGCAATGTTGGGCGATGGCGGCGATGGGAGGTTGAGAGCGACGAGGACGAGGAATTTCCCGTCCGCACCGGCAGCATTGAGAGGGGTCCTCATGGGTGCTGCTGTTCACATCATTATGTGTTGAGCAGTGAGTGTCTTGTAGCATCTTGCAATGACATCTGCACACACCATTAGCCAAGGTACCAGCGAGTATGGCCGTTGCAAGGCATGCATGGGGACAGTCACACTGCATGAAGTGGCAGCAACAAAAGAAACGCGAATTTCAATGCTTGCAATGCTCAGGGGCGTGGTGCACCTGGCTTGATCTGCCATCAATGCTATGGTGTTCTGTAGCCGGAAGAAGCCAAGACCTGAGCCCAATGTTCGCCAGCATTCAGCTCTGTTTCTTGCTGCGGTGTCGTGATTGAAAATAGTTGAAGATTGGTTCAAGAGGGGTCAAACCGACAACATCACAGTGAGCCATCAACTCAAGCAAACTCGAGAATGTTGCGAGCAATCATGGACAAGAGGTACTTTGTCTCTGTGCAAATCGTCGTGGTTTTTGATGCATGCACTTGCCTTGTGGCAGGCATGACATGTTCAAAACGCGGAGCATTCCAAACACCCCAAGCACCATCGGAATCGGCTCAAACTGCCGGGTGAAACCAAACGGCGTGCCGTTTAAACACACGTGCATTTGGGCTGAGCAGTGCCACACTTCGTGCAGACCCTCCCCGTTTCTGGGAAGCTGCCTCGAAGCCAGGATATTTGGCTGTGAAGCGGCTATGCTGCTTAGATTCTACGAGTGAAAGCAATGACACATGTGGCGAGCGGAAATACATGAGCCTATGTTCTGATGAGTCCTGCGCCGTTGCACAGGGGTACTGCGAACAAAAACATGGGAACCCGTCAAGTTCCAGCGAACGCGGCCTGGACAGGCTACACGAGAAACGAAAGCGACATTTGCTGACAGGAATAAACTTTGACATCATGTCTAGCAAAGCGAAGGTGCGTTCCTTCTGAAAATCTTCGAAATGGTTCTTTCGCACCTGTCGGAAGTGACTGGCAAACTGTACTTGCCCATAAGATTGTGGTGACTGTGATCGCGTAATCCAGGTGCCGTACTTCGCGGAAATCTTCCACAAGCTCGTTGTCGTCGGTGTTGCTAGACCTTTGCAGCCACCACAACAATTGTCCTAGAGATGCCGGCGAAGTAAGGGAGCGCTGCATCACAACTGAAACAGTTCCAAGGAAGGCCCTCGGAAGATGCATCAACCAGGCTCTAAATGCAACTCGTGATGGCCGGCAAGGACAAGCATCAGGATCAGTCAGCATGTATAGTCAGGTCGTGTCTTCATGCTTCCGCCCGGCTCTGAACTAAGCCAACTAAGCACCGCTCGCCCACTGAGATTTGTCAATATCATCTTCCTGCAGCACTGAAACAAAGCACATGCGTTGTTAAAAGCCTGATGCTTGGAGTCAGGCCGGCAGCTTAGACTCTGGGACACCATGACCATGCTTGCGAAATTCAGTGCTCCTGCACGCATACATCACTTCTGATGTAAGCTCCGTGCGCAGACTGATGCTGCGTTGTTTTGAAGACTGCGCACATCTTTGCCAGTGAGCAAGAACGAGCTCACTCCTCTGATGACATCCCAAGCGCCATGTGGTGGATGACGCAACCTCTGATGGACTTCATGCGAACTGTGTAAAACCGTGCTATCCGGCTGACAGCAGCGCAGTCGCATCTCAACTCAAACTCGCTTTGGTATATCGACAAGCAAGGTTCCCACGTACTCGTTCAAAATGTCCAGCAGCTTCCTTGCCAGTTCGACTTTCGCTTCCGACTTGCGACCGCCCAGGAAATTCTGTCCTGGGAATCTTTGGGAAGTCAGCGCTGGACATGAAGAACACCTAAGGCTTGGAGGCGCGATGATGATGCACAGGAAGTCGGCTGCATCCTGCGATATCTAGGGCTTCGGCCTCACACATCGGGGATGTGACGCGGACGGTGAATGGCTCCGGCGCCGGAAAGGGCAAGGAGCCAAACCTGAATACCCACTCAATGCTACAACAGTCTGTGCTGTCGCTCGACTCCAGAGAACGATCGCCGTAATCGCCGCCAGCCCAATGATGCAACGCCGTTGTTTTCTCGGTATGACAAAAATACTTATCGACTAAGCCATCGAGTAAAGCTCGCTTTGCAATGCAGCCGTTTTTGCACCGGACCTAGAGAATAAACTCTGATTGCTGTTTCCGCACTCCAAAGCTACCAAGCATTGCGCAACTTCCTCGAGGCTGCCACAAGCCTGTGTGTTTCTGTGGGTTAATGTCGGTGCCAAGAGCTTCTTTTCATCGTCTTTTTGCGTTGCAAACGCCGTTCTTTACTTCTAGTTCCCTATCCTCGGTATGGGGTTGTTGGATTTTCAAGCAGCCCTGCTCCTCCTACGAGTAGCAGCTGATTAGAACCCTACGAGACGGGCAGTCCAGGTATCGCTGGAGTGCCTGCCCCCCAGAACTCGCACGCTCAGAGTATGCAGCGTATCCCTAGAGCGCCAGCCTACTTTATCCGCTTAGCTTTGCGGAGTTTATGCCAGAATTTACCGTGATTACTTCGCCGAGGCTTCCCCCTGTAAGTCTTGAGCTTCTTGGGCTCCGTTTTATATTCTCCCGGCCCAGGCCCCCTGGCGCCCTGGCCCGGCCAGAGCCCGAACGTCACCCGAGGTGGGTTCGCACTGTCGCATAGCACGCGCGTAGCTGCGTAACGATAAAACCGTCGTCATGCTATCCCGACATGGTTCAAGGATGTTCAGGGATCGTACAGTATGAAATGGTACTGGTGTCCATCTACCGTGCTCAGTTTCCCGGTCTGAGTTCCGTGCACACCTCCAGCGACCAAAACCCCTCTGCGGCTCATGACCCCATTTGGATTGGAGTCGTTGGCCTGGTGATCTGCAGGGTACACAACAGCAGCCTGGAACAGTTCCGCACATCAGGAGACGAGCTGGTGTGCTTCTAGATTCTAGATGTAAGAGCACGCAGCGTTTTGGCATCTAAGTGAGACAGAGACTGATTGTGCAGAAACTTAGGCTCTTGCACGACGAGATCCCCGATTGCATCACGCATTGTACGTGGCGCAAGTCGCAAAAAAAGCTGAGCATTGATTGTTAGCTTCCGTGCAACTTTGGCACAGCGACTCAGCCGACTATCGACAAGCGCAATAAAGTCTGCTTAGGTGTTTTGTTGTTTCGCTCCTTTCGCTCCTTCTTCGAGGAGCTGAAGCTCTGTGGTCTGTGGTTGACTCTGCTCTGCTGGGAACCAGAACCACACACGGACAAACGGAGTAGCGAATGGTGCATTTCATTCGCCATCCAGATTGAGGAAGTCTCCTGCGATTGTTTCCATCCAGGAGTCCACAAGTCAAAATGTCAAGCTGCACAGGTACAAGGACGGAACTGTGGGCACGGCCTCCAAGAGACAATGTGCTAAGAAAGTCATCCCCCTCATCTGCAGGCTCTTCATCCTCACAGTCGTGGTGCTTTGTCAGGGCACACGAAGGATATCTCCAGAAGACAGGCTGGGTTCTTCTGGAATTGCGAAGCCTCACTTTCGCGGACACCCGTTATTGCTTGCACAGTGCATCTAACCATCGCTTCTCTGATGCCTCGCGAGTCAGGCTAGAGATGCTAGAGATCTCAGTACCTCAAAAGCCTTTAACGACTTCACGACTTGCTGTAGTAACGGAAGCATGCACGTTTGACAATTTTGACATTTTCCGGATGAGCAGTCAGAGCCCTCCCCAATGCTCGTCCACAGCTCCAATCGCCGAAGTCTGATGATTGAAAGACGATGATCCATAGGCCTTTTGTGGACTGGGTCCTCTGGTGCCCAGTCGAAAAAGCCTTGCTGCAACTTGTAGAGCAGGTGCCTGTGCAAGCTGCACAGCGGAGAGTTGGTCGACTTGGCTTGCACCTTTGTCAGAGTCGATGCTAGAATCCTGCCTTTGCCTGTGAACTTTCAGCCAGTCATCCAGGACGATACATACCTCAAGCAGGTTGCATTGCTCCAAGCAGATCCGTGCCTCCATGTGTTGCAGCTCCTCGCCAACCAATGCCAGGTCGATGGACTTCCCTTCCCGCCCACATGCTCCTGCCTGCGCCGTGCAGCAGTTTTCGTTTTCAATCCCACGGCATGACCGGCCACATGTATGGTACATCTGTGAGACTACAATCGTAAGAGCCAAGCCCTGACGCCATTGCGGAATAGGACGTTCATTTCGATAAATCTGGCCGCAAACAAGTCGGACCGAGCGAGTTTTCCAGAACAGCTGCAGAGCTTCAATCGCCCTTCCAGCCACTTTGTGAAACCTTTTGAGAATCATCCGCACCTGTGCCCACAAAAGGTCTCGGACTCCGGGTGGTAGCGGTTGATCACCTGAAGCTGCTATAGTGCAGCCTGATGCAACCGTTCTACGGAAGACGGTCAGGCTGGCCCGAACTAGCAGGAGCCGATCCAGCGATTTGTCCAAGCTCCTGAGCCGACTGCAAAGCTGCGCCAAGTTGCCGCAAAGCAATGCGCTGTGGTTTTGCGTTGCGAGCACCACAATGCTCAGACCAGGCATCCTGAAGAGGTCCAGCATTCGAAGCGCCTCTGCAAAACGGAATCAAGAAAGGCCGTCCCAACAAGGAGTTTGCAGAAACTGAGGGTCGGAACGGCCTTCGGTGAGTTCACGGATATCTGAGCACAGGATATTTCAGGACTGTTGGAACTTGCAGTCGGAAGAGCCTAAGCCTCTAAGCAGCCTGCCGTGCCACGGACCATGTCCAAGACTTGCGAGGCCGTAGTCCGACCTGCAGAGGCGGAGAAAAGCGCGCTTCCGCGTCGCCGCGTCGCTCCGCTCCCTTTGGCTCCTTCGAAGGTGTCAGCAGATGGCTTCAAGCCGAGAGCTCGCTCCTTGCACAGACAAGGCCCTCAGAGATCAAGCGGCTCTCCTCTAGCTCTAGCTGTCTGATGCTGTCTGGCTGTCCTTGTGCCTAGTTCTTTCCTCCGTCTTCACTGGGCCATGACGGTAACCTTGCAAGCACGCCCATGAGGCGAGATGAGGCGAGCTAGAACTGTTGGACCTGGATGCTTGGGCAATGGCTGGCCGTCAACCCCTGAAGAACCCATGTCGTTCAGCAGCTTGCCACAGCAAATCTGTTCCATTTCTCGCCTCCGTCTGGTGCTCAGTGTTGAACTTCTCCACGATGCCCCGCATCTTCCTGTTACACCTCAAGGATTAAGAAACGGCACAAGCAGGCTGCCGTTGGCGCTGCTCTGCTCCTAGTTTGTCTCAATAGGCATAGTCGGCAACTCGGCATCGATGCTGCTGACGCGCACGTTCCCGGGAGAAACCCTTTGGGTGGACAGGGGGAAACCCACCTCGCCATGCCTCAGGCTCGTGGCCAGCACGGAGGCAAACAGACCGGCCCACAGTTCGCGCTTGAGCAAGCCTCAGAAACCTCATACGTTCCAATGTAGGAGTTGGAACTAGACGGAACAGGACTCCTTGAATGCGGGGTGTGTAAGCGGACAACACGACAGGCGATGTAGGCATAGAATGCTGCACCCAAATGGACGGGAACGAGCGCAAAGGACCCAAACGATTATGCACCCACGAGCCCACGAACCATGCACGACCATTCCATGTGCAAACTTTTCCTGCCAAGCAGCCACTGTCAACTGCCACACAGTCAGCTCTGGGCGAACGACTCATGGTCCAGAAGCTGCGCACACTGCAGCAGCCAAGTCCGATATGCATTCCGCCAGAACGGTCGACCTCACGGGTTGCGCATGTTGCACTGCTGTGTGCAGTTGGCAATTGCCAAACAAAGTGCTTCCTTGCAGTCATTGAATCGGCATTTGGAAGACAAACAAGCACTTGCGTATCGGCTATGGCACCGCTCTTGCATCGCTCTGATATTGCCCTTGCTTAACATCTCAAATCTGACGCTGAAAAGTTCACATCGCACAAGAACTTTCCATGATTCTCGTGGAAGTAGTCACCGTGGGCATTCGTTAGTCCTAAAGGTCCTAGAGCCTGCAGCAACAACCCAAAGAAACTGATGGACTACTAGTAGCACCGAGCTCAAGTCGAAAACTGAGTTCCCCGGCCTATGCATTTCCCGGACACGCAGAATGCATAGATGGAGGGGTTTCGGGGGGTGACAGTAAGGAATTCCTTGGCGGCGCCTAGCCACCTTCGCAATGGTGTTATCACACCCAGTGAACCGGGCGGACGCAGGGGAGAAGGGTATGCAAGAGGAACAGAAGGCCTCATGTGGCCTTGTGCAACTGCTTGCTGGTTGTTCCAACTCAATCGATTTAAAGCGATGCATGAAGGGGCCAGACCCAAAGGAGTTTGGCTAAGCGCTCGAGGTCACAGAGCGCAATGATCCGCTGCTGCTGCCAGACTCCAAATTTCCCAGCAAATCCAAACCACGTGGGGTGACTGAGGGCCCTTGTGCCAACCAACTCCTTAGAATCTGGAGAATCAGCAGCACGAGCACGACACACTGTTTGAGGCCAGACGAGCCCAGAGATAGTCGGCCTCTCAGGCTCGTCTGGTGGTCGGGGTGTGCGATTTGGGTCTCCTTCTTCCAAATGCTCGAGGTGCCCGGTCTTTCGTCGGGCTTGGGAATTTTGGCCCTTGCGCGGTCTTCCCTGCGATCTTTCACCGGCATCTATGCTAGCGACACGAGACAAGGTTTTGTTATAAATTATAAGCATCAGCATGAATGTGCCTTGAACGGGCCCATCAGTCACTTCGGACTTCGGGCATTGCATCTTTGGTGGCGAAAAATGCGCTTTGTGAGAACGATCCCTGAGACTCGCGAAGGACCACCTTCTTGTGGAGGGGGTCTTGAAGACCTGCGTCAATCCATCTTCGTGTTTGGAGTTGCGCTGGTGACCACACAGGTCCTCTCTCGCCCAGGCCAGCGTTAATGATTCATCACGGCTGAAGCCCTGACCACACCGCAGCGTGTGGGATATGGTGAGCAACCTCGGCAAGCTCTCCCTCAAGTTCTGAGCGGATAGGCAAGTAGGCAAGGTAAGACTTTCGCTCAACCAATTCCAGCCGTGCTCCAGCATCAGTCTTACCTGCAGCACCGAACCGACTAGCTTGACATCCACTCTAGTGGCGACTGCCGAGCAGGCCTGCCATTCCAGCAGCACCCACCAAGCGGAACTGCTCCAAAGTTTCCGGAACATCCAGCCTACGTGTAGCTTGTGTTCAGCACAAGTCATATCATATGTGCTGTTCAACAGCATCAGGCAAGGCATCGTCGTGTTCAAGACAGTCTCGGCCAGGCAGCTGCTCAACCCACACCGGGAATGCAAGCGTGTTGATCTGGGATAGCAGCGGCCTTGCAAGATCGAAACAGAAACATTGAAGCTGCTGGAAGTTAAAACTCAGCTAAGGCAGCTGAGGAGCTTGTGGATGGACTCATGCTGTGCAACAGCCTCACTGCTGGCAACTTGCATCATATTCGAGCTCGGACAGAACGACAACACGTCAGTCTCTGCCAGAATGCGAGGCCCCAGCAGGGTGTGACCGCGAAACATCGTGAACAGACAAACATTGACAATCTGAAGAGTTGTAGGTATCCATCGTGGCCCGACCACACTTCACAACCATTCTCCTGCATAACAAACCAATGCACAACATGGCACCTTTGCTGCTGCTGCTGTTGTTGCGATCATCATCTAAGCCCGGCTCCCCCCCACCCACTGCATGGTCCTCACGTGCCATCGTGCAACACCCTCTGCCTTCATCTGACTTTTGGCTACTTCCAGCCAGCATCACTCCAAGAAAGAGTGTCTGTTCGTCGACCTATGTATCTCTAGCGATCTGTCATCTATCACTCTTCCCATCTATCTATATACCTATCAACCCATCCCTTTGTCAATATATCAATCTATCTACGGGCATGCTCTTATCGACGAACAATGGTTCCTGTCTTTGCATATATCGATATGTACCTATGTATATCCTCATACATATATATATATATATATATATATACAAGTAGACATGTGACTTTATGCAAACCATCATCTGTAAGCATCACCGCAAACTGCAGTTTGTTCACTCACAGACATGAGCCTTGGCGTCTGGACACCCTGACCGACTGCTTTCGATAGCTTGACTTCGAAGGAGTTCCAAGCGGAATTGTCACAGTCACCACTCGCCGTTGTCGCCTTCGCCCAGTCAGTTGGTTCCCGAACCCTTTTCGCAATCTTTCCTGCTTCAGGCGCAACATTAACCCAGTATAATGTAATCCTCCGCTTCGCAGGCCACGCATATCGCAATCTGGCGCACTAATTCAAGCTCTGCAAGTTTGCGCCCATCAAGCGTATGTGGCCTCTTAGTGGTGCAGTTTCGAGGCGAGACGAACATGATCTCACTGTGAGATCTTTTACAAAGGTAGCTGCCCGAGAAATAGTGGAAAAATGGCTGCAATACAACTGTCTATTGTACAGCTCCCGGTGTTGATTTCTCTTAGTTGCTAGTTTGTCTGATCTGTAGGGCCTTCACGACACCTGTAGCAAGGAAGGGAGAGCCCAAGTTATCATGGCGCCGTGGTGTCATAGAGATATTGAGCGAATGCGTCTCGGTTCAAGTGTCGTCGATCTGTGCATTCCCAGGTCTGGTGGTAGTAGCCGCTGTAGTAGCCCCACGACGCGCAACTTGCAACGATCCTTTGCCAAGGTAGTTCTGGCAACGAGCCCCAGATGGCCTGAGAAAAACTTACCCTGTTCCAAGACCCCACCCCTCGAAAGCAGAATGGAGCACAGTTACTTGGCGAAGTTTGGCCGGTGTTTCTCAATTGCACATTGGCTGCGGAACTCCTGCACCCTTAAATAAGTTCCTCCTGTGTCATCTTACAGAATCTGGCTGTCATGATAATCACGGGCAGCCGCTGCACGGCTCGACACATCAGGTGTGTTCACTACGTGACTGTTGCCATAGTCTAGCAAACCAACAGTTGCTGCTGCCGCCATTGTCACATATTGTCACACGACATGATCAATAGTATCCCGACAGACCAAGCGATAGAAACACAAGCTTTGGTTTTAACCAAGATGCAAAAGCAGCCTGGCAGAGTGTGGTCGATATCAGATGAGCAGACTCAGGCACAAACTACCAGCTTGTCACCATCTTCGTCCTCGTCTGTTAGCCTCGTCTCTTGCATTGATAGGCTTTGGGACACCTTAAAACAAGGAAAAGCATAACTCAGAGACCGACTTGGTGTACAGGAGATTGAACTGATCTCTGAAGTTGTCAAGCTCGTGCTCCACAAGTTTATGCCTCATGTCTGATCTCTCTGATCCGTGAGCAAGACCGAACTCTGAGCTTCCGACAACTCGGTCTTATAGGCTTCCCGGTTGTCAAACTTCCAAAGCGAGTTTGGCCGAGGTCCCCTTCCAAACCCATGCAACTTCCGCATGTGGACACTGGTGGCACAAGCATGGCAAGCCTGGTCTCCAGAAGCCAATGTCGGAAAAAATGAGTCTGAAGCTGCCTGCCTCAATGCTCTTCTGTTGCTGAAGCTGCAGTACGAATAAACGTGACCAAGCTCGAGTAGGGAAGCATAAGGAAGCTGCGTCGATCGACTTCCGCAAGATGCGCAGCCTTCCCCTGCCGTAGAACCCAAAGTAGCAATTACAAGTACAAGCTCTCTTGCAGCTGCTCAACATCCTGTCCGGTCGCCAGGTAACCACTGCGATTTCGGTATTTCACTGCACGCCACCTCGTCCGACAGATGCGCACCAGGGACAGTTTCCATGTCCACCTGCATCACTCGGCATACAGGTAGACTCTCAGGTAGACAAGCATCGCAGGTGAAGACATCTACGGTCATACCTATTTACTTATTTATCTAGCAAGTCCAAATAAGTGTACAAATGTGCGTGGGTGTCCATACATACATACATACATACATACGTATACACGTATTTCAAACATGGCTGCGCCCCTGGTGCTCCACCCCACCACTGGTCCCTGCATGTGGAACGGCTCGGGTCTTGAGCTGTTCACTTTCCCTCCTCCCCCCGCGTGGCTGGCAATTGGCAAGTAGCAGGATGCGGGCTCGAGGCAAGTAGCAAGCGGCAGGCAGGGAATCTCGCCTTCCTTTGTGCCCGGGCTGGTCCGGACCCCCACCCCCTTCCGGGAAGTTTCAAGGCAAACCAGCCAACCATTCCACAGCAAAGCTCAAAGGCCCAGCCGTTGCACAGGGGAGGGGGGCCTGAGGCGATGATCACGCCGCAGCCGTTTATGCACAAAAACGTAAAACAAAAACATTAAGCAAAATTAACAACTACAGGTACAGATACATAAACTTAATGGTAAAAACAAACATATGTAACTATATAATTACAAACGATGTTGGTATGTATGTGTCAGCATAAACAAAAAAGGCAAACAGATGTATAAGTAAAAGTACAAGTACGAACATAAGAACCAATATTGCACGCGAAGCGTGGCGCCTTGGGCTCATGGGGCGCCTCTGACTCTTCAATCAGCAAAACTCTTAGAAACCTTGAACTCCGAGGATGCAGCCTTGGATTGATGAGGCGCCCCTGATTTTTGAGGGTGGGGCCTTGGACTTCTGATGGAATTTCCCGAATTTTAAACTCAGAAAAAATTTGACCTGCAAGCATGGAGCCTTGGACTGATGGGGCGCCCCTGAATTGGAATTCTTGCAAATTGAACTCCGAGGGTGGAGCATTGAATTGATGGCGCCCCTGGTTTTTATACAAACCTTGAACTCCAACGTGGTGCCCCTGATTGTGAAATCACAACACTTACAAACCTTGCACTCTGAGGGTGGAGGCTTGGTGTGATGGTGCACCCCTGGTTTTAACGTCAACAGACGTCCTTCTACACTCTTCACTTTGAACTGCTGACAGCGAGCACTGCGAGTCCCCGTCGAAGTTCTGATGGAAATCATCCAATGCGACTTGAACTATGAGTATTTACAGCTTTTCAGTGGTCACTGTAGAAACAAACAAACTTCAAGTTAGCTGCCGTATTCTCGTACGCGGTTCCGCCTTAAAAAGCGTTACTAGTGGCTCGTTTCCTTGAGAAACGACGAGGGCCAGCTACTTGTACGGCATGTCGTTTCTTCTTTGTCTTTGGTGTGCTGCTTGGCTTCCATTCGTGTCAGAGCTACTGGAGTCGGAACAATACATGTAGGCAGACCGCTGCACCGTCCGTAGGACCCGAACAAACACCGAGCATCATTCCGTGTTGCTGCCTCTCCAGAGCGTATCCGAGGCAGCAGGGGCATGATGAGGTGCGTCCAGACAAGCTTCAACTTAACCTATCGGGACTGGAACGGAAACGGCATCGCAAGGGAAATTTCTGCATGCACACATTTACTCCCGTGCCTTGTTGGGCCCCTTAGCCGCGTGAAAGAAGTTCTCGTGCAAGCGGAGGCGGTCAGGGTGCTGAGTGCAAACAAGAGCAGAGCGGTATGTCCTCTCTTTGTTTCTCTGGGGCGTGATGAGGTCTGCGAGGCAATATCTCTTTCCCTTTCTCTCGGTTTTTCCTCATCATCGAGATATGCGCCCAGTTCGTCGCTCCTGAAGTCTTCCGGAACAAGGCTCAAGCTGCAGGCGAGGATGCAGGCTAACATAGCTCGCATGTGTTCAATTGGAAGAGAGGGAGGACAGAAATCAGATCCCAGCTACACACATGTGACCATGCGGTTGGCAGCCCATTGCAAAAACTGGCACCGTTGACGATGGGTAAGTCAGCTGTACTGTATTTGTCCCACGACATTTCAACTTCATGTTCCCTGCTTCAACAAGACTGGCTACTGCAGGCTGCTTTCGCTGTGATCTTCGCTTTGGGACCTTCGGCTCTGCAGGGTCGTGCAGATGAAGCGTGTTTTGCTCGACATAATTCGGCCAGCGCTGAGATGGTTCGTAGTGCCCTCAGCACAGCCTGGTGTCGATGTCTACGTCTGGTAGTGCGCGGTGAGGCACAAGTCGGAGACTGTGCACGAGTGCACGAGGTCAGTCCCATGTGTTCGGGCCCCTTCCGGAGTTCTAGGCGAAGCCTAAACCCACTGTTTTCGTCTTCGGCTTCGGTCTAGGCCAGGCAGTTCGACTTGGAAGGTGCTTTCTTGGTTCAGACGGCCGCTCCCCGATAAGTTAATGAGGTCTAAGGCGAGTCCTGTTGGACTCCACGCAAGCCGCGCTGACGGCAGGCACTTACAATGTCGATCCTCTAGTGCATGAGCAAGTGAACCCGTCGAATAGGTAGTCAGGTCGGTACTGGTAGGTTTTGATTCTAACCATTTAACCCGTCGGAATTTGCTCCTGTATTCATGAAACTCATATAACTCATAACAACTCCGACTTCGCACACGGTCAGTTCAGCTGCAAGCTGCCTCCCGAAGGTCAACTCGTGACTGTGTGGCATATTTCGTTCTGTCTATGGCAGCTCTCGGCTCTTTGGTCTGTTCTGAGCTGGCGCTGCCTGGTGGACTCCCGGGAGCATCAGCAGCTCCTGCAGGAAGAACTTTGTGAGCAGCACTTATCAAAATGTCTTTGCTGCGATCCTCAATCTTTTGCAGCGGCGTCATTTGCTCATCCTTGAGAATGGGGATTATGCCTGCAAGAAAGAAGCATCAGTGCAAACATCCGACAAAGCCTGATGGAAGTGTACTGACTGTACTGAGCATCAAGCGCTTTGAGAAATCAACTCCTTCACTGGGCTGCACCAGGCCAAGCGCCTTAAGAGCGGTTCCCTCGCCATCGGTGGCTTCAGCGGCTGAAGCTGTGCAGGAAAGCACGGATCCCGAGACTGAGAGGTTCACTGCGTCGTTCAGCTCCGTAGCCTGGTGGGGTCGGGGTTGGATCTGACGAGCTGATGATGAGGTCCGTATCGCTTCCCTACCTTCTGTGGCAGCTTCGTGACCATGTAAGGCGTGAAACCTCCGGTGCCTGACACTGACACGAAGCACCAACTGCACGGGTCGAAATGTACGGGCTCAACACCTTGAGAGGAGAGAGATGAGGAGAGTCCGCGGATGGTGCTGCAGCTAGGAAACCAGATCAGCGGAGGAGCATATCTGCTGAGGCTGTTGGGCATGTTCTAGCCCTTACGTCTCATGCTGCCCTTCCAAGTCTGCTTGGAGAAGTGACGATCCTTCGAGACCGAGACTTTGCAATTCTGGCTTGAAATATCGACGCCTCCGTCCTGAATCAGGGATCTAGATTCTAGAGGGATCGTTTTGCCGCAGACACCTGGGAAGGGCAGTCCCTTCTTTTCAAGGCCAGGGTCCTAGAGCGGCACGGTGCATTTCGGAAGTGGCCTATGCTAAGATGCGATGCAAAGGCCCCCTCCTGCGCTGAGAGATACTGTGAAGTCTGGCGGCAAGCTTGGCAGCTTTGCTAATCTACTATAGGCTCAGCTCGGTGATGGTGCAGACCAGTGGTGAACATGCATGTGTGCTTCGGGCTTAGCTTCGAGAGACTTACGGTCTTCTCAACTCGCAATGATATGATCAAGGCGTGCCGGTTCCCCCTCTCCTCCCCGCCCTGTGGTGTGTTCTTGTTCGACCGAGAATGGGGATGATGCATGACGCACCTCCGCAGATGCACCAACGAGCCCCCTAGTGAAAGCTTGAAAGATCGAAGTATCACTCAGAGAGAGCATACGACAGCACTGCAAGGAAGGCTGGCCTCGAATGTAAAGGTTGGCACCGCCATGGAGCAGCTCCTAACATTGGCGATTTTCTCTGAGTCCTAGACTTGACAACGGCCGATGAACAGACTCAAACTGCTGCGGTGCTACAGTCTATAATTATCTAGCACGGCCTAGTTCCAATGCAACCATATATTTTAGTCATGATGACCTGGAGACTCTGCTGCATCATTGCACGAAGGTCAACAACACGGCTTGTCCCTGTTGCGTTGCTTCAACTTTGAATATGGTTGATTGTTCCTGATAAAGCCTTTCCAGCTAGTGCTTTGGCGTCTTTTCTTTGCTGCTGCTTCTGCGGCTGCATCCCGAACTATTTGTGAAGTACTCCAGCTATTGCTGAAGGGCTTCCGCTATCCACGGTGTGTGCAGAAAGCTGACGCACGTGCACAACTCCAGAGATTGTCGCGATAGCATTCGAATGGTGAGAATTGCGGAGCCGGTAACGGATGGTCAACGAAAAAGCTGCACGTGGCGCTGCTGAACTGAGTTTTGAAGCAAAGAAGAGACCTGCATCATCCTGCAACAGCACCTGCCGGCTTTATCCACCCCACAGCTCTCCTTCACCATGCCCGAATTTCCATTGAAACAGGCATGGTGCAGGGGAGTCCATCCATCTACGTCCTGCAAGCATCGCTCTTCAAAACAGAGGGACACAGGATGCAACATGCCCGTACAACAGCTGCCCAAGCAAGATGCTCGGCCATGCAAGGATGGGCCTAAGAAGAATCATCTGCTGTGCCAAGCCTTGACGTCAGGATCGGCACCGTTGCTGATCAAGAGCTTGGCGATCTCTGGGAGGTCCTTCAGAGTTTGAGTTTGCAGTCCCTCCAATAATTTGGCCCTGCCGGTCGTCCAGATGCACGCTCGGTTTTAACCATAAGATAGTATACTGTCAGAAGCCCCTTCGATGCAAGATGCCTTCCGGGCTGCCACATGTAGCGCCGCTCGCCCTCTCGCATTCCTGCCTTAGAATCAGGCCTAGAATGTCGTTCACGTCTGTTGGCCGTGTAGTTTCGACGGTGAGCAAGCGCTTCTTGCTCGACCAGAGACAAAACCCCCAAACAAATCACCAATTGGCTGACATGTTCGTGATCCGAGGCTTCAGATGTTCCGGATCCAGGGCGTCAGCGGAGGCCCGCGATGACGGGTTAGCACTGTCGCGCGGAGACCAACTGAAGATACGATACAGTTCTGTTGCCAGCACACCACAGCCACGCACCCCACGCACCCCGCGCACCCCACGCACCCACACGCACCCACACGCACCCACACGCACCCACACACACCCACACCCACACACCCACACACCCACACACCCACACACCCACACACCCACACACCCACACACCCACACACCCACACACCCACACACCCACACACCCACACACCCACACATCCACACCCACACACCCACACCCACATACACACACCCACACACACCCACCCACCCACCCACCCATCCACCCACCCACCCATGCACACACCCACACCCACACCCACACACACACTCACACAGCCACACAGCCACCCACCCACCCATCCACCCACCCATCCACCCACCCGCCCACGCACCCACGCACCCACCCACACAGCCACGCAGCCACACAGCCACGCACCCACCCATGCACACACGCCTACCTCACTTCTCGGGAAGACATAGTACACTTGCTGGATCAGCGACTCGCTGTTCTGGGAGCCGGGCCCTGCATCTGTAGCTTCAGACCTCTCAGCGGATCCTGAATGCGAATCAGGGCCTCAGTATGCTCCATTTGCACCGTCTTTGGTGTGACAGTTTGTGATGTCTGTCATCATCTCTGTGCAAGGCACCTCGACACACTCCTTCCGATCATAGAAAACCGCCATAGTCAAAGGAGTCCAACCATTCAGCGCCTTCCGGGCTTGGCAGGGCAGGCTCTCTGGTGTCTCAATCTCAGGCATCCCAAGTGCCGTATTCGCCTTGTAGTTCAGGTCCGCACCTGGAGAGCTCGGCAAAGCAGAACGACATGCCATGGCTTTCTGCAAATGGAGCTATCCATCGCTCTCATGCGCAGAGGCAAACCCTGCACCGTAAGTTTGTACATTGGCAGGAGGCCCACTTGTGTCATGTTGCACTACGACTAAGAGAATTCTCTGGTCCCTAAATGACTGGATTCGTTCTCCCAATTCCCGCGCTATCCCACACTGAGGCTGGCACGTTTCGCAATCATCTGCTTGACTTGAGTACCAGACCACTGGTGCATCTGCTTAACCAAATCCTGACCGCTGTAGCTAGCCAGGTCTCATCATAAAGCGCTGCAGAACAAACACAGTGACCAGGGTGCGATTCTCCTCCCCGAGTTGCTGCCTCGCTTCTGGGGAGTTCTCCTCGAAGGCAGCACCCTGGCACAGAGGATCAATCAGAAACACTCACACTTTGCCGTGCCATCGAAGGACCTCCGCTGGGGGGCTCCAGTCTGGCCTGCATCAGAAACGATTGCATCATGAACCTACAGGACATGCAGGCCAACTTTCGGAAGTGTGGGCCACAACTGAAACAAAGGCAGTCAACCCACAACAAGGCTGGTACCAAAAGGCACCCCTCAAATTCTCGTGACAACACGCCGAAGATAGTGATAAGAGGCGATTAGCGATGTAATTGTGCAAAACGTGCAGGTAGAATTCTACAGGCATAGCATCAGTCTGAGATCCCTGCTGCAAGAAGACAGTCAGCACGCCCATGTGCCGCGCACGTGCTGCGCGGAAGATGGGGCAATCAAAGTCCTACTCGCAAACCGCTGCCGGCGGCCACGCAACAAAATGACATTACGAGTGCCCGTCCTTGTTGTGCCGCAGCGGGTCGCAGCGAGCACCGAGAAGTTGCTTGGCCTTGTTTGCAGTTCACGTCGACGGGCATATGTGTCAGCACCAAAGCACGAGAGATCGAAGTCTCAAGCGAAACTCGACTGTACCGGTAGGGTGCAATGTCAAGATAATTCAATCAAGGACAGAGAGCGCCCACTGCGGCGAATGACCGTGACTTCCGTTGGCTTCCGCACAAGCCGGATTGCGGTTGCAATGTTGTTCTTGCTTTTTTATGCTTGAAAACTCCAAAGTGCTGCCCCTGCCAGCATTTTCGCAACGTTAACTGGAACGTCAACTGAACGTTGACTGTATGTTAGCTGCAAATTCCTACCAAATGTAGCAAAATTGTTGAGTGGGTGCACCCGTGGCTCCATCCTCTGATGGCTGCACGGAGGCTTGCTTCCCTCAGGGAGGCATGGTCTCAGGTTCCTGTTACATGTGTGAGCGGAGGCAGAAAGCTTTTAACATGTCGGGCCCGATTTCTTACGATCGGCAAGCCAAACAAGTACCTCACGCACTCCATGTCACGACCATTTAGAAACGTCATCACTCGAGTCAGTCCCCAGAGCGGGGTCTAGCTTTGGTCTGCTCCTGGCTTTCCTACATGGCTTGCGGATACTTCCAGTCAGAACTTTACATAGAAGTCACAATCAACCTTCAGCTAATGTTCAGTTCACGTTCAGTTAGTCGGTGGATGGAGGAAATGTTGCACCACCTACACACACTGGTTCGAGTACACATCCAAGCAACAACACCGCGCCCACGTTTTAACATTGACGAGATCTCTTGGGGCGGTGCAAGATTTATGTCATTGGAACGATTTTGTAAAACCCCGTGTTCATAGCAATGTTAAGAAGGAGCGCGGGGTGAAGCTGCATAACATATGATACAAGCGGTGCAAGATTTCCTCCATCCACAGTAGTAGTAGTAGTAGTAGTAGTAGTAGCAGCAGTAGTAATAGCAGTAGTAGTAGTTGTCGTAGTAATTAGTAATAATAGTCGTAGTAGTAGTGATCGTCGTCGTAGTAGTAGTAGTAGGAGTAGGAGTAGCAGCAGTCGTAGTAGTAGTAGTAGTAGTCGTAATCGCAGCAGTCGTAGTGGTAGTAGTAGTAGTAGTAATAATAATAATAGTAATGTAGCAGTGGTACTGGCTGTTTTCTCGTCTAGTAGTAGCAGTAGTAGTAATAATGATAAAGATTGCAATCAATGTCAACCGCAAGAGCAAGCATCATAAACATAACCTCATGCAAATGATAGTAACAGTGGTAACTAAACAGGCGAACATAATGACGTTAGAAGCATGCCAGTACTATTAATATCCAGCTTAACTGCTTGCTTGCTAGCTTTTTCTGCTTGTTTTTCTTGTCTTGCAGCACATGGTAATAGCAATAATAACAGAAAGGAACATAATATTGTAAGTAAGTAGTACTGATACTAGTAGCAGCTATGGTCCATGGTAATAACACTTGCAAGAGCAATACCAGCAGCAATTGTAATGATACTGGCATTACTGCGACTAAGAGTAGTAGTCGCACGGATAGTGATACTCTTACGGAAACTGATAATACTAGCACTACTACTACCATTAGCAACAGCAGACCAGTAGTAATAATGGTGTAGTAGTACTAGTAGTTGTAATAATAATAGCGATAGTCATAGAAACACTAGTAGTGACCGTCTAAGTAGTAGTAGTAGTAGCAGCAGTAGCAGTAGCAGCAGCAGTAGCAGCAGCAGCAGTAGCAGCAGCAGCAGCAAGAGACAACCAACAGCAATGATGACATAGTAGTATTCGCAATTGTCAAAATGATCGCAATAGCCCTACTCGTAGTAACAATACTAGTGATCGTAGTGGTACTAGTAACAGTAGTAGTAGTAGTAGTAGTAGTAGTAGTTGTTGTTGTAGGAGTCGTCGTCGTCGTGGTGGCAGTAGTAGTAGTAGTAGTAGTAGTAGTAGTGGTAGTAGTAAGAGTAAGAGTAAGACTAAGGGTAAGAGCAAGAGCATGAGTAAGAGTAAGAGTACTAGTAAGCGCACGAGTCAGAGTGAGAGTAGTAACAATAGTTCTGGTACTAGTACTAGTACCAGTCCGAGTAAATAGTAGAAGTACTAGTCATAGCAGTGGCAATAGCAACACTACTGGCAGCACGAGTAATAGCAATGATAAAAGCAATGCTAACAGCACTAGTCACAGTCCTGGCAATGGTAATACTAACGGTACTCGCAAAAGTGATAGCAGCAGAAACAGTTCCAGAAAGGCAACATTCATAGCAACGGTACTAGTGGTGGTGAAGGTAGTAGTTATCGTAGTCGTCATAGTAGTAGTACTGATAGGAGCAGTAACATTTACGGTGATGTTTGCTTGTTTTGCATCGTTTCCTGTATGTTTGCTTGTGTGAGCACATGCTTGCTCACTTGCTTGCTCGCTTTGCGTGCTCCTTCTCTAGCTTAACTGCTTGCTTGCTTGTTCTGCTTGTTTTCTTGTCTTGCTTGCTTTCTTGCTGGCTGGCTTCATTTTCCTCTCTTGCTTGCTTGCTTACTTGCTTGCCTGCCTGTCTGCGGCTTGCCTACTCTGCTTATGGTCTTGCTTGCTTGCTTGCTTGCCTACCTGCATTTTTCTGGCTTGCTGGCTTGCTTGCTTGCCTGCTGCCACGCACCGCCGGGAACAAATGGAAAAAACTCCCGAACCAAATGGAAAAAACTCTCGCAAAAATGGGGACACCCGCCTTGCTTTTGCCAAGTGGAGACGGTCGCCGCATGCGGAAATACAGGGGACATAGATCATAGATGCGCCGCGTGCGCCAGTCGGCAGCAGTAGTCAACCCCTTCTCGTCCAGACAAACTTCAAACGGTTCGCACACATGTTCCTCAGATTCTCCGCGACTCCGCGGAAGCGTGGGCCAATTTTGGAACCGCGAGGTGCTCGCGCGATGCTCATAATGCTGGTTTATAGGGCTTATCGGGGTGCCATTGAAGGCTTCAGCAGTCATATCCGACGAAGATCCCGCCAGTGAACGCCGCATGATGCCATGCTCGTGCACGTGCACAAGTGCCGGTGCGGGTGTGCATGCGGGATCGCTCGATCGCAGTAGCGACAACACCCTTGCAGGTGAACGCATTCCGTCGGCGGACATATGGTGGGGCAGAATACGAGTACGACCAACAAGGAAAAACATCGAAGCATATCGAAGCCTCTACGATTACAAGTACGAAGGGTTTAAGATGGCTATTCGAGAGAATGCCTCGAAGGCTGCGTCGCTCCGCCGCATCTTTAGGAGCACAAGCCCTGTTCCATCTTCGGAACCGCCGCGCAAGTAGACCGGCCTTCCTTCTTCTGCTACAACAGAAGCCGACCGACGCCCCCGACCTTTGAAGCCATGGCCTTTGGAAACCACATGGCCTAATGCACAGCATCGCCCCTGTGTAGGTGCATGGATAACCCGTGGTTTGTAGCGGCAAAGCCTGTTGCACATTTCTTCTGGCTCTCGGCTCGGCAAGCGCAAAGGTGGCATGCGGCTGTTTAACAAGCAAGGCTTGGTGTCGCACGAAGCTGGCCTCCATCTTTCCGCACATATGCAGCCTGAGGCGAAAGGACATGGATAAGCTCCTGACACATTTCCCAAATCCACGAAATCGATACTTTCAATTCTGGAAGGCGCGAAAGAGTTGCGAGCCGGAGAGACGTTTGAACCTGTACTGAGCTTCACATAGGCCGTACGAGGAACGGTTCACGCCAAAGCAAGTTCAAGTAGGGTCTGTTTGGCATAAAGGAGTTTCATGATCCTCCAGACTCCAGGGTAGTTGATTCTGGGATTACTGAAAGCTTCTTGCTTTGATGTGCATCACTGCGATAAGAACTTCAATACAGGGTCCAGGCCAGCCCGGAAACATGACAGAGACAACCGCAAAGCAAAGCCACGTTTTGGATCGACAAGCTCACATTTGAAGACCCTTAGCTAAGGTTTTTTGAGCTGTTGGTTCAGCTTTGGGGCAGCAAGAGGTCAGGTCCAAAGTCTTCGGTTTGCTTTTGAACGTATTGATTCATTTCTATCCTGTTTGAGGGCCGGCGGACTGACCATCCAATTTGGGGGGACACAGCCGTTTCTCAGAAAAGAAAGTGTTAAACATCGCGAACTGACAACATTGCACGCCAGGTGGGGCCTTGGCCCTTTCTGCGCCAACCAGCTCGCCCTGAATCCTACCAGAACAGTTCATTGCAGCCTGCTTTCTTGGGCAGGGGAGGCGGGGCCCAGACATAGAAGCTGGGCAACAATTGACGGAATCGGCACCAAAAAAAACACCCGAAAGCTTGCAGCACCTCGCCACTGCCCTCACGTTTCACGGCACTGTTGCGTAAGCTCGAGGCAGCGCAGTCGTCCCGCTCTTGTCAGCAATATTCGGATCCTCGGTTAGTTTGATGCATGCCCAGAGGCCTGTGAACTGAAGCTCTACTCTAAGATGCACGCAGCCCGGCTATGAAGAAGGGCGAGAGCCGCCTGGAAATCTTCGTGCATTTTGAGGATTCCGCTCTGACAGCGGGCTCGAGATGCACGCACCTCCTTCATCGGCTCTTTGTAAAAATTTGCGACTGTGGCCTCCAAGCACAGGCAACTGCAAGAAGGCAAAAAGCATTCTGAATGCCACACCTGCTCAAGCAGCCGTTCTGACGATTTCCGGTCGAATCCTTCGGCCATGAGGGCTCGGCCTGTCTCCACAAGGCGGAGAAAAGCGCAGAAGAGAGTACCGATCCAAGGTTGGTAGGACACCCACGAAGGTTCTCTTCTTTCACGAGAACTTCGCACCTGCTTCAGTCGGCGCTTATACTGCGCTCATCCATAAACTCCACAAATTCTCGACAAACACAGTTATGGTGATGGTGGATCGAAGCGCACAGAAATAAAATTGATAAATGCGCAAACATGTAATTATCTTCGGAAACAAACAGCAACAGCAATCAAGGAATGACCCCAACCGCGGAGTACGTCCTCCCCAGTTACTGCATGTCCGGGGGCCCCTTCAGTTTTTGTTGAAGCACATGGCTGTTCTTTCGGCTTGGTTCTCAGTCCTCGCCTTGTCGAAAATCTATGTATACCGTTGCGCTCCTGATGCTTAGGACGTAAATCTTGCCTGTGACTGCCTGTTTTGAAAATGTTGCAGGTGCAGTTTGTTGGCTTCTTTCTGCTTGCGTTCGTTTTGCGAACCAGAAAGTTTCTCTTGCCATCCCCTTGCCGATGGTTTTTTACCCTGCCGCGCGAGACATGACCAACATAGCACAAAGCCCAGACATGACCAGAGACGGCTGCATGTGTTGAAAAAGCGAGCACATCTCAAGAACAGAGCTCGGTGCCCAACACGCTCTTGAACTGCTTGATACCAATGACATTCAGAAGCCCGTGCATGTAGTCGAAGAACTCCTGAAGTGAAAGAGCTGCACTTGTGCTGTGGGCCCAATTATCCGAGAACGGCCTCTCGATCGAGCCGGTGGTTGTGGTCTCGGTCCGCTTGACGGAAGAGCCTCTGTGCCTTTCCAACGAAGCTTGACGAAGCTTTCAGTGCGCGTCAACTTCTGCAAGCATCTGCACCTCCTCGCTCGACAAGACCTGTCAAACAGCTCATGGTGTCGACAAGTGACCAAAAGCTGCTTGCAGAAGGCAAAGGATAATTTCGCCTCGGCACGTCCAAGGGATTCTGCTGCAATTTCATGAACCTTCACCACGGTGAGATCGGAACGGTGAAGGATGAAGGAGAAGGACACAACTGCTCGGCTTGGCTCAGGGGCAGGCCCGGCCGTGATGATCCAGGAACTCTTTGAACTGAATCGTTCCACTGCCGTCAACCTCAGAATGGACACCGCTGCCCCTGGGCGCAGGAGGACCCATTCTACACCGCGGACGTCTGCCAGAAAGAAGAGCTGGTTGACCAAATCTTGAAGCCTTGGTCGCGCATGGGTGTGACACATGCCGGGCCAAGATTATTCCCAAGCACGGGGCTCTGCTTCAGTTTCAGGCTTTGCCCCAGTGTTACCTGTCCATTTTCAGCACTGTGCGGACGCAGAAACTCCAGCATGCAGGCACGCCAGAGCCCCGCGATCCCGAGCACTTGTTGCCTGTCAGCGTCCTGGCTGTCGTGGCTACGGCGTGTCATGCAGAGTAGCTCCAATCAATCTGAGGTGCCTACCTTTCCAGACTCGGAAGTGGTCCTATGAAGCTTTGTCGTCACTTCTCACTCTGGTCGACAAAAGACTTAAAACTTGCGATCTACCTTCTCGCAGCACCCCTAACCCCTGCTGCTGCCGACCAGCCATGTACCCAGCATTTGCACGGATCCGGAAGCATTGCCCAAGAGTTCTGGTAGGTTATCCGTTGCAGGAATCACTGGCACGAGCATGCACACTTACTGATTACTAGCTGCACAAGGAGTACGAATCAGCTAGCTACCTTGGCCAGCATCACGCTGCACCAGGCCATCCGCTGGGGACATGGCGCAGCAATATGCCTGAGACAAGAACGATCTGCACATGCAAGATCGTTGAATGCCTGAGGAGCTGAGAAACGGACTGTCCAGCCCTAGGCATGCAAGTGACGGAAAGGCATTATTTCGGCTCAAAGGCGACCACTACACTTTCCTACGTACTCTCTGCTGCTGCATGCTGCCGTATCGTTCTGCAATGACTGAAGTGGAAAGAGGTCTGGATGAGAGAGTCTGTCGTCTGTGCGCCGAACTGGCATGACATGTTCAGTGAGACGAGTCAACGTCATGTGAAACGGCTGCTGATGAGGGAGGTGTCAGAAAAACTCAAGACAGCTTGCACCGACTCTGCAGGTTTGTCGGCCCTGCCCCGGCCTCCACCGCCACATTTCCGTCTCCTCGTCCTCATGCCGTCGCCCAGGCAAAACGAGTCAAAGGACAAGGCAGTACAATGAGACTTGTTGACCAAGTGGCGTCCAATACCATGCAGGCGCGGTGCAGATATTGACCTCTAGGAGGACTCAGGCAATCACTGGGGGCTCATCAGGGCAGCCATCAAGTCGAGTGCAAGAGACACTCATACGCCACCACCAACGAATCTGAGATGCTGGCTTCTTCATTCCAGGCTTCTTCAAAGCACTGAGGGGTCGCGAACGAAGCTGCGGCATGCTGCAATCACCGCCTCGTCCATATTGCTTTTCAAAATCCGAATCATTGCAAGCCTAAAGCAAGGTGGTTCAAGGAAAAGATCATGAACAGTTCACAGTTCCCCAACTAAGGCTGACCTCCAAGCTTCTCCAGCAAGAGAACCTGGCAAACTTGGACCGGCGACAGGTACAGGAACCGACTGCATGGAGTCCGAGCTCAGCTGCCTCCGCCCTCTTGAACTCAACTGCACCGCGGTATACTGCCCAGAAATGTGGTTCAGCCTCAATTCAGAAGGCAGGCGAAACTACTGCATCCCCTCCTAAGAACACCAACGGCTCAAAAAATGGTTTACAGACCCCGCTCGTTAACATGTGAGCCAATTGAGCACGCATAATGGCGATAGAACGCAACTGCAAAAAGCGCGGCAACGCCGGTTGCAGTGCAGTTGAGAATGCCGCAATCTTGCCTTGCACGAGGAAGGTGTGGCCTTTGCCGATTGGGGATGACCCGGATATGACAGCACTTGCAGGTAAGACTGGGGCCCCGTGGGAACTTCGCATGCTTGAAAATGTAAGCAGCATGGGGTTTTCCTCCAGGTTTGGGCACAGGTACCTGCCCAAGGGCAGCCGCGCAAGCAAGACCAGTACAGCAGAGCATGAACATCCAATCTCCAACGCCTCTTTCATGCCTGGCAGATGCCGCATCAGGAACCTGCCCGCAATCTGAGTCTGGCTGCGAAAATCGGCAACTGCTTGCCTCAACTTCTCATCACCCTTCTTGACCATCTCCTTGCGGCAGGGATCTCGCGATTTTCAACGCAGGTCCATTGACGGCATGTTCCAAAGCGAATCGCGTGCCATGTTTTCCACAGTTTCAAAACGAAGTATGATTCAATGATGGAATAGATACTGTAACGCCGAGGCTTCGTTATCAAAGCTGGCCCTCTCCTCTTTCAGGACATTGTCGAAGTCATGCCTCGAAGATGTGTCTGGGCCACAAAGCGCGCAGCGAGAGGCTGAGGCCCGCTCCGTCTGATGACGAAAACCTCCGTGTCTTCCAGACACTTCGCAGAAGCCAGCCGTGGCCTCGAGTCCAACATGCGCGAAAAATTTCTGTACAATGTCGTTTCTCCATCGCTGCCCATTACAATAGTATGACCAGGAACCCATAGCTGAAACGGTGTGATTGGCGGAGGATGGCGGTTTATCGACTCACGTCAGGCACTGTCCGTGTCATGGGTTCGGTTCATGCTGCGGCCATTACATATGACTGCTAGTATTCCCGTTGCCATCTTCATTGACACTGTCGCTGTCTTGTGTTGTTGCGGTGGTTGTATCTGTGGGCGTGGTATTGTTTTTCAATTGCGATTGCCATAACCAAACATATATATATATATGTAACACCATAAACCCTTAACCCAACACCCTAAACGTGAACCCTAAACCTCAGTTTAAACGTTATAACATACGAGCAGCTTAGCTGCGTTTTTGTTCAGGGTTGAGTGTCACAGGAGCCGCTCCCGAGAATACATTGTGGCTATATCGCGGTCGGGCCGAGCCGACATACATCACAGCCCTGGAATGGCTTTCGTGTTTACTGTTTGAATACGGAACTTTGCGCTTGCAGGGCGGAGCTGTGGTGCGCGATGTAATACATTCTGCTGTTGTTGCTGAGATTCTCGGCATCGACATCGTTGTCGCAATTGCTGTTGCCGTTTCCTGCAGCTGGCACGTTCGCTGCCGCGAAGGCCTTGTCGGTGTGAAATGTGTCTGGACAATGGTATTTACGGTGGGTCTTCTGTATGTGCTTTCTGACCTGTCCTGGTCAAACTCGAAGGTTGGCACCGTTTGCATCGGTAGTTGCAGACTTTGTTTGGTGTCCGTCCTGCGCTCACTATGATGTGACATGCATGTCCGCCTGGATGTGTGCCTCATGTTTCTTGTTGCATTGAATTGAATCGAGGGCTGATGACGTGCCATGGCAGTGATCTACGAAATGTTACTTTTTCTGCCCCGGTTTGGAGCCTTCGCACCGACCGCACCCGGGCGGCTTCCAGATGTGTCTCGGAGAGCTGGGTTCAAGGCTTTCGCACAATTGTTTCGCTCTGGTGGTGCGCTCAGCTGCTGAATTTAGCCTCAATGTCAATGACAAAACTGAATCACAGGACATGTCGACTCTGAAACCTGAAAGCGCGCTTTTCCCCACTTGCTCACAGCGGCCCAGCTGGCGCACGACCCCTCGCTGGTGAAGCTACGGGTGTGGGACCGTCTTTCATTTCTTCTTCTCCACCGTGGCCCAGTCTTGGCGGGCACCATGTGGGTGGATTGTTCTGGTAGCCCCGAGATGTAAACATGTCAGTTGCGAAGCCTTATTATCCGTACAAATCAAACCCCAAAGAAGCCTCCAAGAACTGGGCTTGACTGCTCACATTGCGAACACGACCACTGCGCCAGGCCTCCGCTTGAGATGAGTTTGCGTTTCTTATGCGTTAGAGGGGTGAAGGAAGGTCAGCAGGAAAGAAGGAATTACACTGGACTATCCAAAGCCGAACCTTGCAGCCAACGGCATACCCTGTCTCACGTTTTGCTTTAAACCTAAACACTCCAGCGCCTCCCGCTGGAGTTTGCGCACGAAAATGATAGCCTCGGTGGAACCACACCACAAATTGCTCCATTTGTTACCCTGGGCACTTCTGGCCTCCGTGCTACTTTGGGAGGATTTGGGTCATTCCCCATTACAGTAACCGTCTATAATAGGGGTCCGATCAGGGCCTATATATATATGCATATATATATATAGACATCCAGATTGTAGTTCATATTTAACTGTTACTGGGCGGGGGAAATACCCAAGGGAGGATCTTTAACTTTAGGGCTTGCGGGGTTGCACCACGACTGCTTAGGGACTTTATCCGCCAAGGCGCGAAGCCGACAGTGCGAAACTTTCTTCGGAGTTGCTGCTGCAGGTGCAACCTGCGGCGCGCCTCGCGGCACCTGTGTACCTCACGTTTGTCTTCGGGCGAAACGCCCTTCACCCTACACCCTCAACCTTCAACCGTTAAATTCCAACCGTAAATGGTTTGGAGCTTGGGCTTTTGAATTGGGGCTTGTTCTGTAAGGATACCGACATCCAAAAATCCTAAACCACAGGTCCCCGAATCTATCGAACCCCCCGATGTCGACCGAGGAGCGGCATACGAAGCCACAAAAGCAGTGAGCGAAGCAACACTGACGGCTGTAAAGGAAAGGAAGCCAAAGTCAAACAAAGCAACGGAACAGGAGGAAAAGGAAAATAAACTAGGAACAAAGAAGGAAAAAGCACTGGATACCAAGTACAGCTCCCTCCGCTTCATTGCGCCGGTCATCCAGCAGGCAGATGTCATCAGCCATCCTTCATGGGTTCAAGACTGACATAACGCTTGTTGTACCGCTGGTTTCATCATATCATCGTTCACTACCTATGCAAGATACTGCTCGCGAAGCTTCAACGAATCACTAACTCAGCACAACTCGTTTCCGACAAAGACCTAACAGCAAAAACGGCCAAAACGGATGTGCACGCGAGTTCCTTTGGAGCCGTCGTCGTCGAGAGTTGCTCTGGAGGAGGAGGAGGTGTACGTCGTCGCCCGTGTTCGAGCATGACGTCGCCAGAAAGCAAAAAGATGTCGGCCGTCCACGAAAGAAAGAGGCCCAGCTCGTACACGAAGAAGAACTTGCGTGGTTCAGGCAGAAGACGGGACGGAAACTGTTGACAGAGCATCCCGTGCACAAACGAATTCGCTGAAAGCAGGGAGCATAAACTGTTGACAGAGCTCCCCCATGCACAGTAGTCTCAAGGCCTCAAAGGGCTGAGAGGCCCTTGGCCTTGCGGGCCAAACTGCCCTGTGGGCGCACATCCAGGTGCTCGCCGCCGCCTTGGGACTCAAGCAGCACAGCAATGACGGGCAGCGCTGGAATCAGCACACGTGCAAGGTGCGGCGTAAACTCTAAGATCAGATGTGTCTTCTGCGCGGAGGGGCGCGCAGCGCATAGGGCATAGGCTGATCTCACGAGCAATGACGGACATGTCCTCGCCGCCCTCAAGCCAGGGAGAGACTTGCTTGACAAGTGTCTTGAACTCTTTAGCATCTTTGATCGGCATCTGAAATCACGGTGCGAAGCAAAACACAGGCCAGAGCAGTACTGCAGGCACCAAAAGGGTGCGGGTGGCCAGGGCGATGTGGCATTTAAGCATCAGCCCTTTGTCTTTAAGGCTATTCTCAGAGTTGCCGAAAAGCTGGGCTGCATTAACCAAAAATGTTTGATTCAGGGTTTCGGGGGTTGAGGTGTTAAGGTTGGGGATTTCATTGGGGGTGGGTGGGGGGTGCTAAGGGTGTCGGCTTCACATGTAGGATTACGGGCTGAGTGTCACCTGAAGATGGGTCTCCGTGATCAGGCCCTTGAGGCTTCACAAAACCAGCAGCAACTCAACTCTGTTGAGAGGCGTAAGGCTCCTTCAAAAGCTTTCTGAGACAAAGGGAAATGAGAGAACGGCTTTCAGGAACAGCTTCTACGGCCCAACCGCCCAACCCGACACTGGCTTTGGCGTTTCAAAGGTGCGGCTCGCAAGGCTCCGCTGCTTGCAATGCCAAGGAGCCATCATCCATCAGGCAACCCTTCATGCTATCATCCTTCTTGTCTGTGTTGAGACCATCTTCCTTCCATAAGGGACTTTGGCAAATCGCACCAAAATTGCCAGGGGGCTTCAAAAAGAGCTGTGTCCTCGCAACGAGCCTTCCAGAACTGGTTCCCAATTGCTTTGCCAGCTTTGCCAACCAACCTGCACGATGGGCTACTTTAGCAGCAACTGAGAGGATTAGTTTCTGCAGCATCTTGCACAGGTTTCTGCATGCACTTGACGCTCGGCCTGCCTACTAGCTTTGAAAGAGGCACGCACGTTGGTCCCATCAGTCACTTGTTAATGCAAAAAGTTGTTGAAGTTCTCCTGGGACCTGGATGTGGATGATCTCTCTTCCACTGCTTGCAAGCCGCATCATCCAGTTTGCACGAAGACCGGACTTGCAAGTCAGGCCGGGCATATCGGACGAACGCAGACAGCACGTAGGACTTCAGAAAAGTTGAGGAGAATCGAGGAGATCTAGAACTGCTTAAGTTGCAGAATGATAGTAAACGAACAAGACAGCAATAGCAATAGAGATTAGCAATGGAGAGAGAGTGAATGATTGAGTGAGTGAGTGAGTAAGTGAGTAAGTGATTAAGTGAGTGAGTGAGTTAGAGAGAAGGGATGGCCAGCTTAGGCTGTGCCACTTAGCAGATCCAGAGGTGCGCAGCAACACACTAAGACATGGGCGCGCTTGCAATTTTCTTGCTGCGTCGTACCTTCGTCATTGCAAAAAATGCTTTCGGCATAGTGGATTGTCTTAAACAGGAAACTCAACTAGCTGGCGCTCCGCTTCCAAGGTCTGGGCTCACTCTTCTTCACATGCTTCAATAGCGGCTCGTGGCGCAATGTGAACTCCACTCGGCCTTTCCATTCTTTTGGGTCACTCGGCCGCATTTTTGCCAAGGTCAAGACAAGAAGTTTTCTTCCCTGACAATGACAACCGATCCATCCTTGTACCTTTTTGTGTGTCACTCGTTCGTCGACCCATCGGGACATGTGCACTGGCAAAGCCTGGGAAGCTTTGATTCGAGGATCGAACACTTCCTTCTGCCGACGTGCGGATCAATTCAGGTTGGGGTCACTCACTTCCCACGTGTCGTCCCGAACCATGAGCATTCCGGCGCAAACCATTCCGGACAACCGTTTGAACAAGCTCCACTGTGGAGTACTATCCACGAGCTTTTGACGATTCCAGCTTGCACGTGAAACCCAATCAAACTGCCGTCAAACTTCACGAGATGAATCTCCGGCATATTATTTGGAGGAACCGGAGGGCACTCCACTCAACGCACCAATCAACAAGCACGCTCCAACGCACAGGTGCGCCACGATAATAGGCTTCGCACTCGCACGTTAGACAGTCTTGGACGTCACAGAGGCAACATTCTGAAGCGGTTCACTGTTTGTGGCTTCCTGCAACGCATTCGCTTGGCAGCTAGACGCCTCATTGGAGCTCGGCTGCTCCGCACTCCACCCAGTCTCCGTTCCAATAACTCCAGCCGTCATCGAAGCAAGACCTGTCATCGGACTAATATCAACCCAACCTTACTCACTGATGACTCCGGTCATGATCATCCCATGAAGACCAATCGTACCAATCCTTAATCTTGATTCCCCTTTCCTTGTTGATTCTCTTGCTGGTTCTCACCATCAGTCACTGCGACAGAACATGTATCCTTCGCCATTTCTTTTATGCATTCCTTTGCCTTTGCCTGGGTCTAATCTTTGTACACTCCTTTTCCATGATACCCTTCGTCCTCCTTTCCTTCCCTTCTTTCTATGCTCCAATACCCACGTGCTGGACCACCGTCATTCCTCTACGCTTGGCACAGTCAGACACCTGCTCTTGAGACAGCTCTACACAGCCCCCACAACTTCACTGAATGTTGACGTTGCGAACGTTCACGCTCAAATACTGCCGCAATGGACCAGTCGTCTTCTGCTTCATTACTGTGATCGGGAGTCAGGAGGTCATTGTCTAACAGCCTGTCAGTCGTTTGCTCATGATGATTTTTCAGGGCGATGAATCACTCAGTTCACTCTCCAGTTGGTCACCCCTCAGCTTGAACGAACGGATCTCACTCAGGAAGTCGTGGCTGGCGCCCTTTCTGGCCCAGAATTTCTGGCAATGCAAGCTGTCTGTGCAATCATCTCTACATCTCGAAGCAATTCTCTGTGTCCTAATCTCGAACAGTCGCCTAAGCTGCACCTTCAGTGATCTGCGCCAGCATGTATGCCAGGCAGTTGGCTGTTTGTGTTCCCGTCTGCTGCATCAAACGCTTCACTCAAGCCATTGTCGTTAGCTTCGCAACAGGTCTGTACAACCAAACGCAAGTCCATGTTCCCACTTCGTGCTCGTTGGGGCAGCACATTCGGGTGCGTATCTTTTGTTATAGTGAGTTGATCCTGTTTAATAATACACAGCATCAATCATTTCGCGAATCGATCGAAAAGGACGTTCGCAACAACTGGCTTCAGCTTATTCGGGACATTTGGCACGATTCGAGGCACAGTCTGTCTTCGCAGCATATCGGGTGCACTCATGCACTGTACATGGCATCATGGGAATCATTCGCATATCGGGTATCAATCCGTTCAGTATGAGCCTGAGAGTTCAATCGTTCAAGCGTTAGAAAACGGCGCTCAATCTTTCAATCGCGCTTCAATCAACCAAAGCAACACAGCATCACTGAGGGAACTCCTAAATTCACATTGGCGGGCACACGGGTTACGGGGCAATCTCACTTCTGTCCCTTGCTTGGCATTCGTGCGGAGGCACACTATGCAGTCTTCTCATTGTCATCCTCTTCATCTTACAGCATGTCTCGGGCAAAGGAACCAATGTCCAATGCTCCACCCATCTGTTGCATTGAGATCATTGTGTGGGCACCGCAATCCCGCCAAGCTCATGTTGCCAGTCTCGACCGCGATCCAATCATACTCTCGGGCCGCTCCATCCTCGACTCTCTCCTTTTCATACGGGAGGCTCTTCCACTCCACATGCCAAATCATGCCAGATCCGTTTGGCCAAGAACTTAAACTCGGCTTTGGACATGCGGCACTTGCGAGTCTCAATCATGTACTCATTCAACTAGTTCTGGCTCGCTGAACTTTCGAACGGTGACATTCTCAATCTCACAGGAACTCACTGAGCCATTCGACTGCTCTTCGGCAGTGCTCAAATCTGCGCATCAAGACGACAGCATTCGTAATATCGCCGCCTGCCATGTGCTCGCAGACAGACTTAAAAGGGACAGTACGCATTATTACACATCATGGTGGTGTTCATGTCCAGCAGAGCCAAAGATGCAGGAGTTATTGCATTGGTCTGTCCCACTGTGCCGTCCGTGTGAACTGCTGCGATCCTCTCAGGTTCCTGCTATATATCCATGGTCTTGCCGTTCATGTCGCGCTGTGTTTATCTGATGTTTGAAGGTCTGATTGTGGAAGGAACCTGGGTACTTTAGCCGTCGTTCAAGAGTTAGGCAACGACAGATGTGTCGTTTTTCATACTATGCTACAAGCCGGCGGCAGAACGCTTCCTGCTTTCAGCTTTTGTCAGGGCGCGGCTGCATCAAGTTCATGTTCCCCGGGCTTACTGCATTCGATGAAATCTAGTGTGCAATCGGCTGTTCGTGCAGGTGTTGAAGTCACCTTGGGTTCATGTGCTGCTGCGCAGGTACGGCATCCGCTTGGATCGCATGCACATGGTTCATCGATTACATTTCGCACGGCAGCATGGCCCCCTGAACCGGTACTAGTATGATCGTTGCCGCTTCAGGTTTGACGTTCATTTGGGTTGGGCTACATTCTTCAACCTGCCGAACATGCTCGTCGCATACTGCGCAAGTTGGGCGCAAAGGGTATCCACATGTTTTATGCCTCTCAAGCTCTTTTGACAAAATATGCGGGGTAAGCCTTTTCCCTCTGATTGTTATGGAAACTGACTGTTCATATGGAAAAAGCCCTATCGCATCTGCGCAGGGGCTGAACTTCAACCGAGTTTTTGATTCCGACAACACTTGATCCCTCCAGCATCTCGCTGTACACTGTGTTTACAGCTTAATCATGGATTCGTTGGGACCTGCGGTTGCTTGGGGTCATGATTTCTGTCAGTGCCATCGCTCAATTTTCCCAGCTTTTCATTGTCCGAATCGAGCAGCGGCGGAAATCTCGAACCCTACTTTGTCTAAACGATGCCGAGCTTCTAGACTCCCCATGAACTGTTGAGCTGTCAATGTCGAGCATTTGCACGCCCTACTAAATCCCGAGCCCAGAGGTGACTTCGTCATGGCTGGGCATGTGTAGTCTTGCTGACACGACGGGGCCTACTGAATAGCTATTCATATAAACGATTATTTCGAAAGTGGCCTGTCGTTTGGGAAATAGAGGATGTAATGTCGGACAGGTGGAATGTCTGTCTGATGCAGCATGGACGCCGGCATTGTCAGCTGATCCCGGCGGACTCTGCTGGAACTGAATTGAGACCGTTGCGAGGCTGGGCTCTGCTACCTGCAGATCATGCCGCTTCGACATTACAACGTTACATCTTGCATGTCCTGTTCATTTCGACTATCTTGTGTGCTGTTGCTGTTGCTGTTGCTGCTGTTGTGGTTGCTGTCGTTCTTCATGTCATTGTTAAGACTGTTGTTAATTGAATTGTTAATGTTGTTGTTGATGTCGATGTTGTTGTTGGTGGTGTTGCTGCTGCTGCTGCTGTTCCTGATGTCGTGGTCGCCGTTGTCTTGCTGCGGTTGGTAGCGGCTTTTGTTGCTGTTGCTATTGGTGTTGGCTGTCGAAATTGCTGCCGTTAGCACTGCCAACGTCGTTGCCACTGCTCTTGCTACTGCTGTTGCTGCTGCTCTGGCGCTTGTGCTTGCGCTTGCGCTTGCTGCTGCTGCTGCTGCCGCCATCGCTCTTCTTGCTGCTGCTGTCTATCTATCCATCCATCATCTATCTGACTATTTTTTATGTGATATAAGTATAAGTAGTTCTCTAAATTATAAACTGGAGTTCCTTTTTATGGGTCCTTTTCATGAGGGTGCCGTACTGTAGGGGACCTAAGAAATGACCCTAATTTGGAGAACCAGTGGCCGTTCCTGCTACTGCGACTGTCGTTAATGCTGCTATTGCTAGTCCGTTGTCTATTGCTGTCCTTACTGCTGTTTCTGCTACAGGTGCTTCTTCTGCTCTCGCTACTGCTGTTCGCATGGTCACCGTCGAAGAACTACTGGCTCAAGTCACAAGTGAAACCAGGCATCGTGGCTGGTATTTGTTACCAGAGCCTTAATCTCAGTGCCATTCAATAGCTTCCAACCCTTCCAATATCACGTTCGTGTGTAGACTGTATAGATGTCTTCTGCGCAACTGTTTTCTCGAGCTCCGCCGCACAAGGAGGTTAAGCAGAAAAAGGTTGTTGGTAGGCGCGCTCTAATGTGTTTCCAGAGCGGTTTCTCGCTTCTTCTAACCGACTGTTCAGTCCCGCCGGCAAGTTGTGGGAAGGCAGTAAGTTTTGGAAGTGAAGGTCGGCTATTGCTTCGGAAGGTGAGTATGCACCAGACCTTCTTTCACAGCTCCATTTAACGTAGTACAACATCTCCTTACATCGTGTTTAGCATCCTGACCCTTTCGCAGAGGTCGCGACTGATCATTCATCAGCGCGAGTTCGCCCACCACGCTCCCGGGCCTGTAACATCCGTTGCAGTCGTCACGAAACATACACAGCAAGGCAGTAGCAAGGTGTAAAACCTGCAACAGTTGGATCATTTCACTGAAACCACTGTTCCACACGGCATTACTTCAGAAGGTGCGTGGATTGCCAAAGAGCCAGATATCCTGAAGCCATAAACTTTGCCGGGCAAGGGACCCAAGCTTGGAGACCCGATTGCCCAGGTTCGTGTCATCGTGGTATCGACTGAACCTGGTCCGCTTGGGAGCATAAGGGCAGCTTGATTCACTGCAAAGTCGGAGCACCCATCCACTGTCTTCTGGCCAGGAAGAAAGCTCTGCCTCATCCAAGCGGCGGACAAGCATTCTTTCAAACGAAGCAGCTGTGAACTTTGCAAATTCTTTCAGCGCAAGACATGAAGTCGGTCTCTGTTGCCAATCGGGCCGTACCCTGGCCGCAACAAATCTATGCTATCGGTCATGTGAGAGACCCTACTCTTGCTCACTCGAGCTGTTTAGAATTACTATGAGCCGTGCATCGCTGCTTCAACCGGCTGCATCATCTGTGCTGAATATGCGTTTGATGTCGAAACCTCAGTAAAGCACATCGCGGCCTGTGCAGGATGAGGCGGCATTTCTTCGTCGGACCTGGGTGTCAAGAAAGAGGAAGGTTAGCTTTCTTTGGACAAGACGGGAAAGGTGACATGGAGGTACCGGTGGCTAGCCATTGGAACGAAAGATCGTTGGTGATGGAAAAACAGCCACATCAAAATCGCCATCAGATCTGCAAGTCAACACAAAAACCATGTGCCGACATCGCCATGTTGTTCCCAACATGCTCCTGCATGCTCCCGCCCTACAAACATGAATAGTATTGTGGCGTCTCAGCTTCTGGCAGCGCAAAGACACCGACTGCTCCACCGATGACGACCTGAGGCCACTTTTCTTGATGAAAGTGGCATAAGGCCCTTCTTCTGCATTGAGTTCTCCTTCCCACCCAAATTGAAATGCACGCAAGCAAACAAACAAACAACCAAACAAGCAACCACACAAACACAACAGATAGTAGCACACACTTCCGCGGACTTACCGTGACCAAAGCTCTGGCAGAGTTATCAGATCGACTCACGTTGCACATAGCGTGAGGCACCCATTGGTCACCGTTAGTCAAAGGAAACCGAAGTCTCCTCTTGGCGTCCGCTTGCAGAAGGTAAGCGCCTGGTCTCCGCAATGCTGTTTGATCCATGTCTTGGCCTCCTCTTTGTCTGAAGCGGTGGCATGACAAATTTGTGTTGCAGTGGTTTGCAACCCGGGGTGTTACCCCAAGAACTAGTGGCTTTTGCTGCGGCTCATGGTATTTTTTGACCCGAAGTGCCTGCAGCAAACCACTGGTCGTGCAAAATTGCAGAACATCCCACGAGCAAACGAAAGACGAACAAGATGGACGTCGAGCTGGCAACTAGCATGATACGTCAAAATGCTTGCACGTTATAATACACTCTCTGAGCCGGCATCTGAACATCTGGTTTCTGCTGGATGCGGCACCACATGCACAGTGCCCATCTGCATGCTTGAAGCTCCCGGACACGTCGCGTCCACCGAAAGGGTTGTGACATAGCTGGGGGTGCGTCCTTCCTTCATGTAATGTGGTGAGGTTCTGGCATTGTCGGCCGAACACTACACTCGCAGCGCGTGCGGAGCTGCCCGGGGAGACACCGGCCCCACCGGGAGTGTAGTCAATCGAGGGATGGCGCCGAACGGCGGAACCGAATACGCCGTACTCACCCAGAGGGTTGTCAATCCGAGCCATTTCGAGACCACTGCCAGCATCTGCCAGCTCCATGTATACACTGCATCGCGGACGACGAGTCCACTGCACACAAAACAGCATCGAGAGCGTTGTCATGCAACTGTTCGGGCCGACCGGACATGCTGCTCACCGTGGCCTTTGCGTTAAAGGATATTAAACTATAGGTCAAAATAGCGCCAGAGTACTCTGGCCAACCAACCTCGCACCAACCTAAGAGATAACTTGACGTCAACATCATCATTACATTCGCCATCCAAACCACCTCCACGAAAAAAACACTCAGAACCTGTTCGCGAATTCGAAAGTCCTCGTTTAAGATTGAATGTACCTGATATGACTGAATATGCGCGTTATAAAAAAGGCCAGTCAGCTCCTGTTGCCGTTCCCTTTGATCTCTCAGGAAATGAAAAGTTGACATGCGCAACAAAGACAGAGGGAGGGAGGGAGGGAGGGAGGGAGGGAGGGAGGGAGAGGGAGAGGAAGGGAGAGGGAGAGAGAGAGAGATAGACAAAGAAACTCTGACAACTACGCACACACAGAGACAGACAAGCACCCTCGAACATGCACACAGGTATGCAGTCACATACACTTAGAATGACCCTCCTCAATTTGAAGGAAGTCCTTCCATGGGTTAGCAAGCTAGTCTCATCTGCTTTTCCAATCTGTTCATGCTCACTCTTTCATCCTGTTGCATCTCTGCGAATTTCTTCAAGGAATGTTTTCAGCTCTTGTCATTGGCCGCTTCGTTGGCCATCCAACCAGGACCAGAGGGATGGCCCCCTTGCATTCTTTAATTCTGTGTCCCTTTAGAAACAGTGTTTCGCACACACACACAGACACAAACACACACACACACACACACACATGTGCCCCTATGAAGGGGTAGCAATCAGCTGTAGTTGATCGCAGTCAAGCAATCCTACATATCCCAACTCAAACGTATTTGCACATGCTGACTCTACAAATTCCAACATACATGAAATTGCACATGCCGATCCTACAGATTCCAACACACATGAACCTGCGCATGCCGATTCTACAGATTTCAACATGCATGGATGATGAGGGTCATGATTACATTCGCAAGAAGATCACAACGAGTGGAGATGCGTGAAACCCTGCATGTGGTATCCGTTTTCGTGGTGCAGGCATGAGTGAGGGAGACTTTAGGGAGACAGGCCAGTGAAATGAAAGGGTGATGAACACGCACGCAAAGAGTTCACAATGAGGGGAGGGGTACGCTCCCTGGCAAACAGACTCAGCTGAACACCTCTGAACACGCTTACTGGAAGGCCGCTGATCGTGCAACTTGCGCATCCTCTTCTGTGGCTGGAGCATAGCAGCTGCCCGGTGGATCGCCCTGCTTGAACAGCACGGTACCGGCCTGAGCCATTTGCGAGCTTCAGCATTTGGAGCTGGCCGTGCGCTTAGTCAGCGGCCTGGCAGACAATGGAGGTCACTATCTCAGGAATCATCTGCATGACCGCAGGGTCCAAATCCTTCACAAGCTGGTGACGTATAGTGACGCCCGAGCTTCCATGCATCAGCACCTTGCACACCGTCTTGCCTTGAACAACTTCAGCGACGAAAGGGTTTTTGAGATACTGTCCTTGGTCAGTACAACCATCAGACACGAGCATCAAATGAGGGCTGCACTTCGCCACATATATGCTGCGTATCATTTTCGTGCCATGTTTCTGCCTGCGCAAGATATCGCAAGATGGAATCTAGGTTCCACACGCTCGACATCTCCATTGCCGTAGGAGTCACGGAGACGCGGCGAACGAAACCTCCAGGCACACAATCTTGCAACCGTGCAGCCAGCGTGAACTTCAACCAAAACCAGCCTCCATCTGGCGGGTCAAGCCTCGACAGCAGGGCTGGTCAGAAGTATGATCGGAAAGATCGCGTAATGGGCGCCCTGCACTGATTGGCGCGAAGCCTGGAAACAGGTTTTGCAGTGATGTGTAAAAGGCCTGCAAGTTCGATTCTCCAAGGTGGAGGCACCGCGCGCGCCACCAAAGCCAGCCTGGCGAACGGGGGACCCGCCGCAATCTAGCCGAGATGTGCTTGACGACTAGGGGCGGTCCTCAATGGGAGGCAAAACGGAGCGTCTTCCCGGAAGCGCGAGTGTACTGCCTCCCAGGCACCCCCAGCAATGCCAGCTGACGAAGCTCGAGAGCTCTCTGCCGACATGCAACACATCCCTGGCACCTCTGGAAGCAGAGGCAGCCTGCAGCACTGGCATCAATGCACTTGTTCGCGATTTGTCTCACGAAATCTGAATTCCTGCCTGACCCCTTGGAACTGAAGGCAAACTCATCATCTTCAGCTGAGGTCCTAGTGAGCGATGAAGACTTGCAAGTTAAGATACAGTGCGATCGCAGCCATCACTGAAGCTAAACATGTTGCACTGCACTGAACTCACTGGCAAAGTTTGCAGTCCTTTTCGATGCTGCACAACTTGCAGTGAGAACGCTTCCGCTCATGTTTTGTAGCTCTAATGGACTATTACTGCTATTGAGCACAATGTGGTGCGAACCTGTGCAGTGTATTCCGTGGCCTGCACTGGAGACATCTTGGAGTCACAATTGCATACTGTCACGCACAACTCCTTTGCGGCTTGCACCAGACCACGCATTTGCGTTGCAACGTAAGCGCATGTGCACCCGAATCCCTCGATTTCTGGAGCCGAGGATCGCAGCAAAGTCAGCAGATGATCAGTGCATTGCAACTGGAACCCGCCCAGGATCTCCCAATTTATGGCACTATGGAGAAGGATGGGTAGTCCGGGTAGTCAGATCAGCTGGCAACGCATGTCTTTCGCTCGTATGAAAGCACAACCTTAACTTAGAGAGCTGCTGTTTGCAAACCTTTGCCGCCTTGCAGATTCGCTTCGGCAAGTGTGCTGCTCTCTATTTGTGTGGCATTGTGGTGCTGAAATCTTCCAAAATGCTCTCAGGCTGCTGCCTAACGGAGTCATTGTGTCAACTTGTCAAACTCCGCGAGGAGGCATTGTGAGGATGATTTAACTGGGGCCCCTTGCAAGAAGGTTGACTAATGTACATTCCCTCTTGTGCAGCAACCTATCAGCTCGTGCTCGACACTTTTTCGCAACTCGCACTCACAGCTGCAACACGTTCGAACCTATGAAGGAGAACCCGGGCACACCGGGATAGTGCTTTGGTAAAACCTCGAGGTATCGAGATGCAACCAAAGGTCAACCCCTTTCAGATGCAAAACCCCGGACGGAATACCCGTCCCAGGAAGAGGGTCACTCCCTCAGACCTCAAGGTAGTCGCAACTCGCGCAACCCCAACTAGACCGGGGGACTCCACGGGAGGCCGGGTCTAATCAGGGCGGGTGGGTGGGCAAAATCAGCTGCCCGCCGTTTTGGATCAGACTTGAGCCAAAGTGGCGGACAGCAGCAACAAGACTAGAATGATGCATGTGCACCCAAGCCTGCCAAACTCTACACATGTATACATTCCCTCTTGTGCAGCAACCTATCAGCTCGTGCTCGACACTTTTTCGCAACTCGCACTCACAGCTGCAACACGTTCGAACCTATGAAGGAGAACCCGGGCACACCGGGATAGTGCTTTGGTAAAACCTCGAGGTATCGAGATGCAACGAAAGGTCAACCCCTTTCAGATGCAAAACCCCGGACGGAATACCCAATGCACTTAGCCCCAAAGCACTCCTTCACAGAAACTCGAACACCCGCAGCACGGCGAGGAAGGGGAGACCCACGAGCTGAAAGGGAAAAGAAGCAACGTGGCAGGAGAAGCCACGCTGGTGGAGCCAGGGGTCGGCAAAGCCGACACGACTGACTGCATCAGCCCAGTTCGTCTTCGACGGAATGTACTCAAAGAAGAAAGAAGTGCGCAGTGCAAACATTGCAATGTGAATCAACTGCGCCAGGCATTCGAGGTCAGGAGAGCTCGACCGGCCTCTGATGAGGGACATCAAGGCGGCTACATTGTCAATATACCAGTAGCCACGCCGCCCACGAAAGGAAGGGGCCCGAACGGCAAGGGCGTACAACACCATCGCCAACTCGAGTTGGGCAATTTTATGCTCTCCCGGAGTGAACTGAGCATAGACCTCGGGACCGATGTTGGCTATGAAGCTCTCTCGAATCTCCGGGGCATCAAGCCACACCAGGTGGAAGCCACCGGATCCCGCCCCGGGAGTGTCCTCCGCTGCGTCGCTCGCAGCGCAGAAACGGGCGACGGGTCGAGGCAACACCTCGAACTCCCGCTCTGGCCGCACCGCCAAAACCGCGCGGATGAGAGAGAAGCAAGCAAGGATTGGCGGGGTCAGCTCCCGGCCACCTTCATCTGAGCGTTCGCGAATCGCGCGAAGCCCACCGGCGCCCACGCGCCCATACATCCCTTGCTCAAGGAAGTTGCAGGTCCCATAAATCTTAGCTGCAAGGCCCGGGGAAAGGGAACTGGAAGCAATAGCCTGATCCAACATATCATGCACCTTCGAGACCAGCCGATCGCGAACAAAGAAGCGCACGAGACCAGACTGGAGACAGCCCTCGAAATCAAAGTTGAGGCCCAGGAAGGTTCCTCTCAAGGCCATCGGCTGACGCTTGGCGGGTGCAAAGGGGGAGCCAAGACAGGTGTTCAAGCCAGCAAAGCTAGACTGCGCGGAGCCTTTGGATGAAGCCCAATCTGTGAGATGAGCGTCATCGAAGTACATAGAAACAAGAATGGCAAGGAGGCGCCGGCCCAACGCTTCGGCCGCCCGACTATAGCGGTTGAAGCTTGTAACTGCCAAAGGGAGGCCAAACAGCAAGCCAGTGTAGAGCTGATAGGCTGGCTCACCCCAGTCCTGGTGCCACCACACCACAACGCAGCACCTGGATGATGCACCATCCATGGGGCAGTGGCGGTAGGCCTCGGGCCAGTCCTCGCCCCCACCTTCAAGCGCATCCTCGGCAGCTGCCCGCTGGCGAGACGGCTCATCGAGACAAGCGAGCAAGGCCGCCGCATGTTGTGCCGGCCGCAACGGGGAACACAAGACGAGCTTGTTCGGATCTGAGCTCAGCTCTGATTGGCCGCCAGTGTCGGCATTGTCGATAATGCGCTGTTTGCCGCTGCTTTGGGTAATGACGCAGCGCGGGATCAGGCGAAAAGGAAGGCCACCCACTGCTCGAAGGAGCTGTGGGTAACGGAGTGGCTCGGAGCAGAACCCGCTCTCGGCATCACGAAGGCTCTGCTCCAACAGGAATGCATCGTCCCGCCCTGGACGCAAGCTCGCCCGCACCCGAGCGTTGGATGCCGAGGCATCAGCAAGCACCTCTGCGTGAGAGATATCACGCGCGGACTGAAGGGGGAACACCATAGACTGGGGCTGTGCCGACTGCCGCCATCCCGAAAAGGAAATCGTGTGGAAGTGTCGGGTCCCCCCACGACACCAAAAGGGACAGCAGTGCCAACAGCCCGATATCCCTCTTCCGCGTCACTCGCCGGAGAGGGGCCTGCTGGCTCGCCCTGAGACGGGAATCCACGCCCGCCCAGCGCCGCTTGAGCTCTCGGATAGCCCCGAGAGAAGCCTGGCGCCACTCGCGAAGCCCCCGCGCTTGCTGGCCGTCACCTCGGCCGCATAGCAAAGATCAAGATCGAGGGCAGGCGGTTGCTCGAACGGGGTGGGGTACCTGGCAAGCTCAAGGGCAAGATCGAAGTGCACATCGGGTTGGAGACCGAAAGGAAGGGCAGGAGGCAAGGCTGCACGGTGGGCCATAGCCCAACCTGCTGGCCCTCAGCAGTGCGCTGCCACTGGCGCTGCTGCGCACTCACCAGCTGAGGCAAGAGTGGGCCGTCCCACTCCTCTTGCCGCCCGCGGCACCATTGCACGTAGTCAGTAAACGGGGGTGCATTGATCAGGTCCTCGACCATGGGGAAGCGGAAGTCACCCCACTCCACCCCAGGAAAGAAGGATTGAAATGTGGCCACCACTGAATCTTGATGCAGGTATGGAATAACTGCTCCCACTGGAGTGGGAAGGGCTGAGGCAGCCGCCGCCAGCAAGACACGGCGACTTCGCTTCTGGGCAGATCGGCGGGGCCGGCCCGCTGCACCCTGATGAGGTATGCCCTGTGGGCGCCCGGCATCGAACACGAGGCCTGCTAGGAGATCACCTTCACAAACCTGATTGAGTGCACAATCGCAGGCCAGGGTACGCCCTTCGAGCTGCACCAGATCGTCTGCAAATTGGACAGAACGTGCTCGACGTAAAGGGGGAGCCACTCATGGGCGCCGCAGTTGTGGCCTGGGACGAACGGCGAGGCCCACTGTGTCACGGGCAGCCTGTGGGAATGGTGACCTCGCCCCACGTAGATCACGTCGGGGGGCAAAGATTTGTCCTCCCGAAGTACCGAGGCGACCTCCACTCGCACGGGGACCCGGGCCGCCTCGCCCGGGTCGATCGGACGAAGACCAAGGGAAATGGCCAGGGGCGACATAGCCCATTCCCGCAAGGCCCGGGAGTCAATCTCCAGCCAGTGCTCACGCCGGCCGACACACTGAATCGGGGGACCCCGAGGCACTCGCAGCTTAGCTAGTCCCAAGCGACCAGCCCACCAACTGCAGGCCACAGCAATGTGGAATGCGAGCGGGGCGGTGTACTCCGCCTCCTCCTTGGAAGGGTAGAATACCCTACCCTGTGCCTCCCAAGGCTGCCACTCCTGTGGGTGGTGCGTATGATGGCACAGCAAAGAAGGGCCCTGGGTCAACTCCCAGATGTTGTGCCGAAGACGCTGTCGCTTCCGCCTGGCGCCCATAAAACAACAAGCATCATACCGGGTGTCCCACCATTGGTCCGATGCCCACATCTCTGCCTCCTGGGGGATGCACCAATGTAAGCTGTTGTTGGGGTTCTCCCGAATGGCGCCGCCACCGCGCTCCAGTGCTCTTCCAACACGAACTGGCAAGCGCAGTTATCCTTGGACACTCTGCGCTGGTCGTCGATCTTGAGACCTGGCAATCCCATCGGGTGTTCGTGGCTGCGAAGGGGGGGCGGGCCGGAGCGACCACTCGGCAGTCGCAATCGTATTTCACGAATCGCCGACTTGGTGCTGCAATCCAAAGCTGCAAAGAGCAAACATGCCTGATCGAGGCTCGGTCTCAGTTCAGCCTGGAACTCCGACCGAGAAATATCCTGCGCTGGATTTAGCAAGAGATCGACCGGGCCTGCACGCCAGCCGCAAAACAGGAAGGCACGAGTCAGGGGTGCATTAGGCCCGCACATAAGATCCATCATCAGGGGCGGGCGGTCGCTGGAGTGAACTAGAGGATCCACGGCTGTCCCCGAGGGGGGGCACCCTCACCGGATCTTCTCATTGCACTGCGCGGCCCCATGGGAGGAGGAGCCGCAAGCCCGCTGGGCGCGTACGATCACCCCGCAGCGATGGGCGCCCTTGGCGCACTTAGGGCCTTTGCACTTGCCTGACTGAAAATCAGGGCAAAGCTTTGTACCATCTTTTAGCACCGCCGCCACTCGCTTCCCACCCACTTTGGGTCCCTCCCGAAAGTGGGAGATCTGTGGCACCGGCGGAGGCGGGATTGCCGTGACCTGGGTCTCTCCCGAGCCGGCTGACAAGGCGGCACCTGTAACCACCCAGTGCGCGTCACGAGCTTCCATAACTTGCTTAATAATAAGCCCAAGGGAAGAGTTGCCTTCTCGGAACCTCGTGACCCACTCGCTGCGCTCTTCGACGTCCTTAGTCAGCAGCCACTGCAACCGGCGTGCTGGAGGCAGCTGGGATGCACATCTCTTTGCCCGAAAGAAGTAAGCCATCGCCACATCCAGGGGGACACCGACGAAATCGGCCGAAGAAGCACTCAAGACCGCCTCCTTGCTCATATCGACACCCGGCAGTGGGAACACACCTGCCATCGAGTAGGCCAGAAGCAGCGTGTACAACTTATCAAGGTAAGTGTCAGCATCCTTCGTGACTGCCTCCTCGGTGTCGGGCTCCTCAGTATACAGGTTATCGCCCAGCTTCCTCTTACGCTGCACTGTTGTGAGCTGGAAGTAGAGCGAGCGCACCTTCCAGATAGCGTACACGCAAAGCATGCGTTTGTTTATCTCCCGGGACACCCGAGAGAGGAGGGAGTCCGCCGGATGGACCTCGGCGGGGAAACGCATCCGATAGCGCTTCCAAAACGCGAGCTTCACATCACGAAGCTCGGAGTCCTCGAGAAGGGTGTCGAGGTCCGTAAGGGCCACCTTAGAGCGATCTTGCTCTGACGTAGAGAAGTAGAGCCTGACGGCCGCCCATGCCCGCCTGAGGCGAGATGTCTCCAGCATGGTTTTATCACCCAGGCTAAGCTTGGCGACCCACCTGCCCACATGCTCCTCGTTGTCGAAGAAGAAGCGAAGCTCCTCCAAGTGAGACAACCCATCACTCAACAACCGAGCTTGAATCTCCGGCGCCAGAGAAAAGTTCAAGGACTGGGTGTCCAAGGCAGCTTTGAAATCATTCCCGTCTCTCGGGACAAGGGCTTGCGACATGATGCCCACTCGCCTGTCACTCAGGCCTCGGCTCCCCGCCGACTGGGTCTCTCCCAGGAAAGCTCGAATGTACCTCACTCAAGCCGAAAAATGCGCGAGCACCTGCCCAGCATGAGACAGCAGTCACGCGGGGGGGGCATGCGAGACAGGAGACACCTGCCCCGAATCTCAGCCGACTGTGCTACCCTACGACTGCTGCGTGACAACATGTGGGGGCAAACGCTCGCAACCTTTTCTCACTTTGCCCTCGCGCGCTAGGTGCACTCGAACCGCAGAAAAGCGACGCAAGAGGGGGCGCCAGGCGGGGCCCCCCGGCCGCGGCGGCGGTTGATGGGCTCACGGGGATTGCCACTTGGCTCCCGCCATACCGAAGCACTGCGTGCAGCACGCTTTGGCCCACGCATAGGCTTCAAATCGGTCAGTTGTACGCATCGGCCTGACCAACTTCCGAGCCCCCTTACTCTGTCGATGCTGACACAAAGTGATGCCGGCCGCATTCTCAAGGTGCATCAAAGAAGTGTTCGTAGCCACAAAGGCCACTGGCAGCGGCGGCGCAGACCGAGCCGGGTAGTCCTTGCTGCACGCAGCATCCAGGTGGCCAAATCACGGTTGAGCTCGATCTCGCGCCGGGCCTGAATGAAAGCCTCGCATTCGTCCAGGCTCTCGCCGCTCAAGACCGCCCGCAAAGTGGTGCCCGATGCGGCTCCTCGGTGCCTGCCTGCCATACAATGCGTCAGCACATTCTGGCCCTCCAGCAGGGTAGCCCGCACCAAGGGGAGCAACGCTTGGAAGTCGGGCTCGCGTCGGTCGCTGGAGGTGATCTGCCACTGCCGATGCAAGGCCCCAGGCAGAACAATACCACCACGGTCCGCCGGGGACTTGGCCATGGCTGTAATCTGGAGCGCAATGGGCGGAAACAGATGCTGATTGGCTCTTGTGGGAAGCGCTCCCAAGAAGAGCTTCCCCCCACCCTGGCTCTTCCAGATCTCCGTCGGGTGCTCCAGCGCGCCCCTGTTCACCGGGCGGCCTGGTTCCCGAGCCAGCCGGTCGAACTTCTCCTCATCGCCCTCGCGCTGGCGCTTCCTGCCCCAGGCTCCTGGGCAGCACGACGGGCCTGCGGGACATCACGTGAGCCAGAGGCCCTCTCTGGAGAAGCCGCCCGAGGGGGACGGCGATCCGACCAAGAGGCGGCGGGCCGAGACGAGGCCGAGGCTCGAGGTCGCTCCTCATGCTCGCCCCGCGGTGTCAGCCGAACCGCTGCCTTTGCCTTTGCCATCTTCGGCTTAGGCTTTGGGCGGGGTGTATCCTCCTCGCACTCCACCTCAATCTCCACCAACTCCGAGGAGGAAGGCTGCGAGGGAGCAGCGACCAATGGCAACGGGGGTGGCCGTGAGCGAGGCAAAGCAGGGCGGGTCACTTCCGCTGGGCTCTCCTGAGGTGCTGAAATCGCTGGCAGAACGTCCTCGGGGTTAATCCGGCGTCTATCGTGACAATCTCGAGCTGGATGCCGCCCGCCACAAACACGCCCCGACCGCAGGACTGTAGCACAAAGGTGTGATAGCGAGCATGAGTCCGCCCTGCAGGACCCCGACTGAAAGGCGGGGCACAGCCGCATACCATTGCGCAGGAACGCCGAACAGACTCTACCATTGACCTGTGGCGGCATTCCTGGCTCCGCTGGCCGAGGGCGGGTCTCTCCCGCTGTGGTGGCCCGACTCTGGCGGCGAAGCTTCAGAGCGGTTGTCTTGAAAGCCAGCTTCGCCTCAGGGCCCGGTGTCCCAGCTGGGGCTTTCCAGATGACGGTAGAATCCAACCTGATCTTCTCCGCCACCTCAGCCTGAAGGCTCGACTCCTCTCGCTGCAGCATGCTGGGCGGAACCTCGGACCATGTATCGTAGGTGAGGCACCTGGAGGCTGCCGACCAGACTAGGTGTTTGACCCGCACACTCATGGCGTACTTCGTACCACTGTAGTGCAGCGGCATGGAGGCGCCCGTCTCGCGAATTTTACCACGATCGGCCCAATCGCCAAGCGCCAGCAAGCTGAGCTCGTCGAGCTGGAGGAGCGATCCGACCGAGGGGGCCACTCTCCGCCACGAGTAGGTGGTAACCGGTGGCTCCAGACCGCTGAAGATCTCCTGCGTCAGCAGAGTGACCTGGCGCAACTCCCACGGACGCCCAGCAGCATCAAAGCAGATGCCACACCGCTTCCTCGCAGCCGCTGGGAGGGAACCGTAAAACTCCACCCAGGCCTCAGCCCATGCAAACCCACAGGAGAAGTGGGACGGGGCTGCCCATCTGAAACCGGCTCGTGAGTGGGCTTGCTTGCCACGACACCAAAAGAAGTGGGCAGTAGATTGTGTGACACACACCGGGAACGATCTGGCCAAATGCTTGTGCCGCACGCACCCGCTGGCGATCAGCCAGTCCGCCAAGAGGCACGTCCACCTGGGGTCGCTCTGATCATACATCTGGGCCACTCTGTGCTCGAGCTCCTCAAGCATACCCGGCTCGGCCACTGCCGCTTGAGCGGGTCCCTCCCGCCCCAGCGTCGGCGCCGGCTGTAGGCCACCCAGCTCCCACGGGAGATTGGCCATCTTCGTGAACCAACGCAGCCCGGATAACGCTCGAGCTGGTGCTTGCGTGCCCTCGCGGAGGAAGGCGAACAAGTCGATGGAGTCGATATCGCCCAACCCCGCAGCACGACCACGAAGCTGCTGCCACTGCGACAGCTCCCGCAAGGTCTTGAGAGCCCTAGTCACGGTGGCATGCTCGGAAGAGGCAGCCTTGTTCGCCGCCAGCATGGCGCCGCTCCCCGCGCAAGTCAGAAGGCCTGCGCGCTCCGGCCTCCACCATAAAGTCGGCCAGCTCGCCTGCATCGGGGCCCGAGACCTGCGCCGCCGACTGCCGCCGCTTCCGTGGCGCTGTCTCGCCCACTGGCTTGACAAGCTTGCTAAGCCGGACGACCGGCCGGGCCGACTCGGCTGCCGCAGCCCCAGCTGCTACTGCACGGTCCACCAAGCTCAACAGCGCATCGTCCTGAAGGTCTTGGGAAACCTCAGACCAAGCATCCGCCACGGCATGGCCGGCATTCGAGGCGGCCTCCTCCCAGGAAGCGAAGGCGTAAGCAAAGTCGCCATCCTCAAGGAGCCCATGCATCTCCCGAAAGGCCAGCACTTTCTTCGCCGCGACGCGGTCAACCACCGTCTCCGCCGCAGTGCCAGGCGGGGCATCCACGGCCCCTGCTTGCCCCTCCATCGCCTGCACTGCGTAGATGCCGCTCATTGGCCCGGCCAGAGAAGCAGCAAGGAAGACCCTCAACCTATGAGCCGCAGAGGCAGGAATGCGAGCAGTCAAGGCATGCTGGCTCTCGGCAACGATGGCAGATGAAAACTGACGGCGTGCCGCAACTCTTGCAAGGAGCCGGGAGAACAGCCAATCCCGCCTCGATGGCACCCAGCAAGAGCCAAAGGGCGCGATGGGCCCGGGCACGACGGTCACTCCGTCCTTCGGCCCATGATGGAATCGGGTAATAAGCTGGCTCCCTCCAAGTAAGCTCGCCCTGCTGCCAGTCACGCCAAAGCAGCCACAACTGACCCGGGGTCGCTCCCCGAGGATGAGCCTCCTCGCCCACCCGCTGAACCAGGCGGTTGGCATGGTCCGGCAGCATATCGGTTGGCCACAAGCCTGACCCCATCTCGAAAACATTCGCAAAACTGAGGCGCTCGTCGCCCCCTTGGTGATAACCCTCCCAGGCTCGAGCCGGAGAGGTTGCTGCCGACACCACGATGGACCGGCGTGCATACGTACCAACAAACGGGAAGCGAAAGCCACCCCTGCCTTCCCGGCACCTGGCACAGCCAACCTCGACGCACGGCACGGTGCGAATAGGGGGCACCCCGGGAGGAAGGCCCTCCAACAGCCCACGGGGAGGTGGTGGATAGTGCTGCACTTCCAAAACTGAGCCCCACAGCAAGGCGGCCTCATAACTCTGGCCTGCCTCGACCAACTCGCGCAGCCTGGCACGGAACTCCAGCAGGGCTGCCGGGTGGAGCAACTGCGTACCTGTATGCACAGCCAGGCGGGCGAAGGCATACAATGCTGCAGGATCCGCCTGCATAGCATGAAGAGGGTCACTCCCTCAAGTAGAAAAGAGGGTCACTCCCTCGGAACACAGAAGACAATGGGGTCAACTCCCCACCAAAATCAGCTGCCCGCCGTTTTGGATCAGACTTGAGCCAAAGTGGCGGACAGCAGCAACAAGACTAGAATGATGCATGTGCACCCAAGCCTGCCAAACTCTACACATGTATAAGTAAGCAGCTTCGTCAACCGAAGCAAGCTTCCCGCTAAACACGTGTTAGCCAAAACTACGGATGCAGAATTGCCACTTGTCTTTTCAGAAATGATTCGAAACGCGAACGGCACCAGGCCAGGCATACTGCCCCGAAAGCCTAGAACAGACCTTTTTGAACATATGCACGACTAGTCCAGACAGAGGCGACCCCAATCTGCATAGTCGGGACTCCTCTGGTAAGTACCAGTATTGACAACAATGCCAATAATAATCGTCAGAATTACACCAATGCAAAATAGTGGCAGTATGTAGTAGAAGGAACGCTGAGGCTGATAAACTCGCGATAACTTCGCACAGCACTGCTATTTTGCAGCTTATTCCAGAGATTCACGTACAGAGCTTTTGATTTTGAGCCCGCAGCCGAAATCCATGCAGCAAGGTTTGTTTATCAACCCTAAAACTCAGTCTGGAGTCCGTCAGCATGGAGGCAGGCAGCCTGTCCTTGATGTATAATGAGAATCCGCGGCCGGGACTTGAAGATGCTTTGTATTGCTATGCCATGCCCCGTTCCGAAATACAAACTCCTGGTGGACGCTAAAGCGCTCAATTGTTGAACATATTGACACCGAGTAGTATTTAGACTCGTCACACCGATGCGGAGGAAACCGAGCGACCCTAGGATACTGCATACTGGATGCTGTCTTGCATACTAGTCGATGCTTTGTTCGTCGGAATGTATCGGATCTGGGGGATGGAGGTCTTCAAAGGCACAGATAGCACGGGCACGTGCTTGCAATATGCCAGCAAGCCTAGGTTAGAGAGAGGCTACACAACTTCAGAACTCCTCCACGAGCACATGGGTTCTAGCGCATCCCTTCATGCGCAGCACGCCTGAACAAAGGACCTCGTAGCATCGATAGGACGAGGACCACGACAAAAACACCAGCACGACCATGACCAGTATCATTACCCCTGCAATTACCACACCCACTACCACGACCACTACCGCCACCATTGCCGCTACCGGTACCCCTACCACATCAAAGATAATTTTGTGCTGCGATTCTCCCAAACTGAACTATAGACAGCCTAGCCGCACGAGTAGCATCTGCAATGCATGTTTTCTTCGCAAAGTCAAGTGCGATGCGGCCAGAACAAGTACCTGCAAGCCATGCTGAGATCTGTGTAGTGCCTAAAGCTTCTCCCAAGAACTCAACCAAGACACAGAGGCGCTGATGACTGCAAAGGGCCTGCAAAAGGGCGGCAGTGCAACGGCATCGCACACAAGCAGTCCGCTTGCTGAGACACTCCTACTACACGCGGCCGAGGATTATCACCGAGCTCTAGATTCTGCGACTCATATCATCACAATGCTATTCGGTATGTGTGGGGCAGCCTCCTCCTTCCACAAGGTTGGACGACACTGCTTGCTTTTTCATGTGTGGATCTGTAAAGTGACCTTGCTTGCCCCGAAGAATGTCAGTCGAGAGATTTGGCGTGCGAACTTGGGACCGGCCTTATTCGGTAAAATCGTGGAGGGTTGGCTGCATTCAGCAATGCTGCTGCAGATGGACGGAAAGGCCAAGTGCGCTGCTTGACGAAGGTACTCCATTGCCGGGTTCATTCGCCGGAGGCTGGGCGAGGCGGTGGTCCGCTTCTGTGACTAAGCATTAAGTGCAGTATCATCTTCGCCTCTCGCCACACCGTGGAGCTCGGCTCGAAAATCTCTTTCATGCCGTAGTCGTTATGTCGCAGACTCGCTTCCGAAATGCCGTAAATTGCAGTGTGGTGCTATCTGGAAGACATTCATCAATCGCGGAAATACGGGGGTAGATCGGAGCAGCACAGCATGCCCTCGCAACACACTGTTTTTTCGTATTTATGCTGCATGAGATGCTGAGCAGTTTGAGCAAAGCCAACGACTGCACATTGCATACTTTCACGAAGCCTGCTTTGTGAGGCTTCAATCATTGACTCGCCGAAAGCTGCGAGATCTGTCCTGAGTGCTGCCGCCCGATGATTCGTGCAAGCTGGTGACCACTTGAAATGTTTTCTCAGAGGCCTGCGGTTTCGTCACCCGAAGTCGTTGCAGACCTGGGCACGAAAATTCTGGGGTTCCCCTCTTGAGAATACCATGCAACAAACCAGCACGGCGTGTGGTTCGTGATTTAACCTTTAAGCATTGAGCTGCTTGTGGCACATGCCCGCCATATCCAACCACTTTCTTGCAGGCAGTACGAAGATGGTCTTCATACAACCCCAAAACCCGCATGTTGCTCAAGGCAAAACAAGTCCTTGCGGAAGTTCTCCACGATATTGCTTTTGTCAACAGACCTGCTAAGGCCGTCGGCGCAAGCAGCGAACTCAAAGAATGACTGGCATGCCTGACGTGGACCCTCGCTACGCGGAGCTGCTGCTCACCTTCCGGCTGAAAAGAGCCAGCGGCCAGCGCAACTTGGAGGATGAGGCTGGTAAGCCGCTGGCTGAAGCCCGGACAGCTAGGAGTCACACCCTGGTAGCCAGGGATGTGTAAGGTACCTGCACAGCGTGAGGCTCAACCGCTGCTGCACGAGAAGCTTTATCCTTCTTCAAAGGCTTGCCTTTCGTGGTCCCAGCATTTAGGTCGGTCTTGAACCTCAAACTGGAACATTCAATCCTGCTGGCACAGTGACACCCTACACATGGCGTATCACCGTTCTGAGATTCTGTAGTTGAAGCAGGAGCATCAAGGCATCATGGCTTGACACCACGGCCAATGGTACGGAGCTCATGGTCGCGGTCCTATGGCTACCAACGCATTTGGCAACGAGGTTTTCCCACAACACAATCGTTCAAAATTTCTCGACCTCCACCAGCTGAGGCATCAATGGCCCAATGGCCTACTGATCATGGCAGCTAGCTCCGGCATTATTTGCAGATCTATGATTATGTCTATGTAAAGGGTAAAATGGCCACTTCTGAGGCCGGGTTAAGGATGTCATTCTTGAGCCTTTTGCAGCATCTAGAGTTGCTGATGCCAGCCCTGAGACGAACTTGAGGGCCGGGGGCATGAAGAACTCCGCCGCTCGGCGGCTTCTTGTGCGGTGTCGGCCCGCGGGAGTACTAGTAGTTGTCGCCGCCGTAGTAGTAGTAGTAGTAGTAGTAGTAGTAGTAGTAGTAGTTTTAGAAGTAGCACTAGCAGTAGTAGCACTAGCACTAGTACTGTTGTTGCGGCTGCTGCTGATGTTGGCCTTGATGTTGTTGTTGCTGCTTCCGCTGCTGCTCGTTTTGTTGTGGTTGTGGTTGTTGTTCTGGGTGTGGGTGTGGCTGTGGCTGTGGCTGCGGCTGCGGCTGTGGTTGGTGATGCTTTGTTGTTGTTGTTGGTTGTTGGTTGTTGGTTGTTGGTTGTTGGCTATTGGCTATTGGCTGTTGGCTGTTGGCTGTTGGCTGTTGGCTGTTGGCTGTTGGCTGTTGGCTGTTGGCTGTTGGCTGTTGGCTGTTGGCTGTTGGCTGTTGGCTGTTGGTTGTCTGTTGTTGCTTGTTGGTTGTTGGTTGTCGGTTGTTGGTTGTTGGTTGTCGGTTGTTGGTTGTTGGTTGTGGCTGTTGGCTGTTGGCTGTTGGCTGTTGGCTGTTGGCTGTTGGCTACTGTTGGCTGTTGGCTGTTGGCTGTTGGCTGTTGGTTGTCGGTTGTTGGTTGTTGGTTGTGGCTGTTGGTTGCTGCTGGCTGCTGTTCGTTGCTGCTTGTTGGTGCTTCTTGCTTGGTTCAGTTGTCAAGCTCAGCTGCGCAGGTGTTGCTGACGCTTTTTGCGGCAGACCAGGCGCTCTTTCGAAGGGTCGCGCTCACAGCTGCTGGATCCTTGACCGAAAGCTATCGGCGGAGACTTATTTCGGCCGCTAAGCTCCGGACATCTTCGATGCGACCAGGTCTGCCTAGCCAGGCGACCAGCGCAGCAGCGGTACATGTCCAAGAGGGCAAGCCGCTCGCTGCCGGCCGCTAAGCTGCAGGCCAACCTGTAGCTGTCCTCTTAGACCTCCTCGCCAAGTCGCAAGGTCATCGTCGCGATGCACTGCGATTTGCTGCGATGAGCAGCAGCCTCGATGTAGCTCAGTGGCACGGCGTCCACGACCACCAACCGTATCTTCGCCTGTGCGTAGTCCTGCGATGGATGTTTCGGCCGATGGTTACAATTCGGTGCCCGATGCCTCAATCATCTTCTGCGTCTCATAGCGAAGATGCTTCGCGTTGCAGTGCCGGTTCGTGCAATCGTTGCCTTCGCATAGTGGCTCTTTGATCCGTGTGGTTTTGACGGTGCCTGCCTGTCACAAGGAGAAGGACCTCTCTCTCCTCCGCGATATTTTTGTTTGAAGGTTACCAAGAGCTGCGAAGCCGTGGGGCCTTCTCTTCCAGCGGCTGCAAAAGGTTCCAGAGGTGGCGATTGAAGCCGCCCCAGCTGAATCCCTTCCCCCAAGCCGGGTGAACCGGCAGGCCGAGAAGGGAAGCAGCCAGGGCGCCCCGATCGCCGCCCCACCATTGGTCCTCCTGGCGACATCGCTCTCCCATGTTTTTCGTTTGAGAACCGCACTCTTCATGAAATCTTGCCTCGGCAGTGGCTACGGCGCAAAGTGCGGAATAAGAGATGACTATGTCCGCTGCCTGAATTTCGAGAGCTTCTTTCTGGAATAATAGTGTTTCGTCAGTCGAGCGAGGCCTTCGCGAGGGCCGGCAAGTATTTGATCACGATTGCTCGGATGCCGCGCGCATTCAGATGGCATCCGTCGGAGTAATATTCCGACCCTGAGCTTCACGTGGTTGTTTCGGAAGATAACTTAACGGCCAGCCTGCCTGGAATGCGCGCGGCTTCGAACGCCGCCGCAATGTCTTCGCTTCGCGCAGCTGCCAACTCGGCCAGGACCTCGAACTGAATCGATGCATTTACTGATGGTTGACGCAGGCGTCGCCTCGTACTTTGTCGCAGCAAAGTAGCCGATCACCTGAAGCGTGGCGACGGTTTGGAAGTCTCTCGGGTGCATGAGTCCTAGTGCATGAGACTACAGCCGGTTCCGATGATCGTCGAACAGCTGTGCCATATGTTGCGAACAGTGCACCGAGTGCGTGACATCTGCCCGCCAGTGTCGCGCGACCTCAATGTCAAACACGACCAGGGCGGAGGGATCTAACAGAGACTCGGGCGCCATGATGCTCGAAAACCGAGGCAATACTGGCGTCGTTGACCCTGATCGTTTGGGTTCTGGGCTGCATGTCAGACAAACTGCCTGCCTGCCGGGTCACCCGTGTTCGGTCAGGGACCTGCAGGTTCAGCAGAAATGTAAAACATGTGCATAGCACAGAGCGAGCGGTTTTGGATGAGCTAGCAGCTCCACGTATTATGGGCCTTCGTGCGCTTAATGGCCGCTTTTCCGGCCTCAGTTTTCGGTGCGAAGTAGGATCTGTCATGAAGCCGCGGGCTAATCTCAGAGAAGATCCAAAAGAGACAGGCCTAACAGAGCAGTCTTGCTTAAATCGCAGTGATAAGGCTTCCGCTCGGGCAGACTGCTGCACGCCGGACTGCCGGAGTCAGGGCGTGACACACAACAAAGGCATGATGGCAGCGTGTCTGAAAGCTTGGAGACTCGTATCGTCGAGCCACGCGATTTACATGCAGCAGAACCTGCCTGCAGCCAGCTCAGCAACGCTGTGACCTTGTAAGTCAAGTAGAAAGATCTACGGTTGATTGCGGGCTTACGCCGTGCATGGCACTCCCTCTGCACAGATGCCAACCTGACGATGTCATGGACTGCCAGGGTGCGAATCGCCCGCCCATGTATTCCTGTTCTGTGCGCCACGCGCTCATGAATCGTTCCCACTCTTTGTGTGCCTTGCAAGATGCTACGCTAAACCCTCCCATGCTTCGCAAACGCTCGTTGCAACTGTAAGAAATTCCTGGTCGAAGTTTGTCACAGTGCGGAGGCTTGTGCCTTCCAACGGCGTCGAAGCACCTGAGAATGCTTTCAAGGACGGATTCGGACCACGTGTGAAGGAGACGAGCTGGTCCTTGAGCAGTTCTTAGTGCCGGACCATCGTCAAGACGAACAGAAGCAGGATTAGCATCATCGCGCAAAATGCCACTCCTGGCAACGCAGGAGTATTTTCTGCTACGGGTCGGTGGGTTGGCAGTGCAACACCCGGGGGTCCTCGGTGCCAGGCATAGCGACGCTCCAGGGTAGTCATGGTGCTGACGTCCCAGGCAAGCATTTTGTTCTGAAGCTCTAAAGCAATTATGACTTTGAGCACTCAAACTCGGAGTCGGTGCCAACACGATGCAACAGTGAACACTGCAGATCAAAGCATCGCTAGAGGCGTGTATGGGTCCACCTTTTGCTGCCTCTTTCTGCCTCTTGCTGCCTCCTTCCTGCCTCCCGCATCCTGCTGCCCGCTGCCTGCTTCCTGATGCATGCTGCCTGTTGCTTTTGCGTGTCGCTTGTGGCTTGTTGCCTGTTGCTTGCTGTGGGTTGTGTGTTGCTAGTTGCTATTTCGTGTTGTTGTTGTCGTCGTTGTCGCTGTCCTTGTCGCTCTCGTTGTCGTTGTCGTTGTTGTTGTTGTTGCTGCTCCTGTCGTCGTCGTAGTACTCGTAGAGGTAGTCAAAGCAGCAGCAGCAGCAGCAGTCGTCGTAGCGGTAGCGGTAGTAGTGGTAGTGGTAGTGGTACTTGTAGTGGTAAGTGGGTAGTGGGTAGTGGGTAGTGGGTAGTGGGTAGTGGTAGTGGTAGTGGTAGTAGTAGTAGTAGTAGTAGTAGTAGTAGTAGTAGTAGTAGTAGTAGTCGTCGTCGTCGTCGTCGTAGTCGTAGTCGTAGTAGTTGGTAGTTGGTAGTTGGTAGTTAGTAGTTAGTAGTTAGTAGTTAGTAGTTAGTAGTTAGTAGTTAGTAGTTAGTAGTTAGTAGTTAGTAGTTAGTAGTTAGTAGTTAGTAGTTAGTAGTTAGTAGTTCGTAATTAGTAGGTAGTAGTAAGTAGTAAGTAGTAAGTAGTTAGTAGTTAGTAGTTAGTAGTTAGTAGTTAGTAGTTAGTAGTTAATAGTTAGTAGTTAGTAGTTAGCAGTTAGCAGTTAGCAGTTAGCAGTTAGCAGTTAGTAGTTAGTAGTTAGTAGTTAGTAGTTAGTAGTTAGTAGTTAGTAGTTAGTAGTTAGTAGTTAGTAGGTAGTAGGTAGTAGGTAGTAGGTAGTAGGTAGTAGGTAGTAGGTAGTAGGTAGTAGGTAGTAGGAGTAGTAGGAGTAGTAGGAGTAGTAGTAGTAGTAGTATAGTAGTAGTAGTAGGAGTAGTAGTAGTAGTAGGAGTAGTAGGTAGTAGGAGTAGGAGTAGTAGTAGTAGGAGTAGTAGGAGTAGTAGGAGTAGTAGGAAGTAGTAGGTAGTAGGAGTAGTAGGGTAGTAGGAGTAGTAAGTAGGAGTAGAGGAGTAGTAGGAGTAGTAGGAGTAGTAGGAGTAGTAGGAGTAGTAGGAGTAGTAGGAGTAGTAGGAGTAGTAGGAGTAGTAGGAGTAGTACGAGTAGGAGTAGGAGTAGGAGTAGGAGTAGGAGTAGGAGTAGTAGGAGTAGGAGTAGGAGTAGGAGTAGAAGTAGGAGTAGGAGTAGGAGTAGGAGTAGTAGTAGTAGGAGTAGTAGTAGTAGTAGTAGAAGTAGTAGTAGTAGTAGTGGTAGTCGTAGTAGTAGTAGTAGTAGTAGGAGTAGTAGGAGTGGTAGCAGAAAAAGCAGAGAAGCGGAACGGCAGAGAAGAGGAAAGGCATAATAGCACACAAACAACAGCAACAACAAGCGAAAAGGACGTGACAAGCAAACAAAGCAGCAGGCAGAGAGAACAGCGGAAAAAACAGAAAAGAGGAGCGGTAGTAGGAGGAGGAGGAGGAGGAGGAGGGTTGCAATACGTCATCCGTAATCTGTCGAAGTGCTCCCAGGCAACATCGTACACGTTGCAATGGGAGTTGTGGAGGAGGCAGTTCTATAGCCTCTCAGCTTTACTGGCTTTGATAGAAACTCGGCGATTGATATATCAATTAGGCTCCCCCCCCCGAACAAGTGTATCCCAGGAACCGTTCAATTTACCATCCCCCTCCCCCCCACCAACCATTACCATCAGTAATATGCTAAAACTCAGCGAGCTTTCGTGATCTGCAGCTGAGCAACACCGGCATTTTGTCCTCCCACGGAGAGATTTTCTCCCGCGGATTCGAGCCATGCCTCGCCGGACCACTCATCTAGAGTCTAGAGATTCTCAAGCGAAGTGGACCGCTTCTGCTTGGCCTTCCGTAGTCTGCCGTGTGACCTCTGCGCTAGCTGCTAGCAACATACTCGTGTCACAGCCTGGAGTGGAAGAAGCCGCATCACGTGCAACTGAGCAGCTGCTGTGATCGAGCACTTTGCTCACACAACTGCGTGGTGCTGGGACCACTCGACCTGGGGGAAAGTCAACTCAAGGAGAGCACGCACATGAGATTGAGAGACTGGAGAATGCACATGAGCCCAAGTGCGCCACTGGCCAAGATCTGTTGTGCAGTCAGTTGTGGGGTGGGCCTTCCTCAGATTCTACAGCCGCGACACTTGGCATGACTCCCGCACGGCACTCCTACAAGGCAGAGATGCATCTATCTTAACAGCCACCTACAAACGCAAACAAAGCATCTCGCACTGACTCCATCTACGGGCAAGCTCTGTCAAAACTTCCAAGTGAGGTTGCTGCTCGACATGCCTTCGGCAGAGGCGGAGCGATACTCGGAGGACCAGTGTGCCCCCGAACCTGAAGCTTGCGCACAAGGCAGCTTCCATCAAGCGTGAAGTCCGCATAAATATGCTGCCATCCAATTAAGGGAAGTATCTGCAAAAACTGAGTCAACTTCCTCTTTCTGCTTCATGCGCAGTCTGCCGGCCGTCCTCGATGGTCCTGCATGGGCGCTGGTTGGTGGCCGAGCTCTATGCCAACGTAAGCACCGGATGCGCACTTACTTTGTCTGGTCCTGCTTTCTCGTAACACCGTGTAGTCCTGCGTAGATCACACCCGAGAAACAGCGTATCAGCTGTGAGACAGTTGACCGCCGACCGCGCCTCAGGACGGGTCGACCTGCACTGTTGCCTCTCATATTCCGACTCTTTTTGAGTATCCTGCAAGGACGTCAAATCTGTTCGCAGGAGCCGAAGCCAAGCGACTCACTCCTGCAGCAGTTTGGGTTGCTGCCGTAAGGTGTCTTTGTGGGCCACTTCCGACGTGTAAAGACCAGACGGATGCCTCGGCACAATCGTTTGGGATCATTTGGGATTGCTGTATGTACAGTTCTTCCAGTGGGTCCAGCAGACGGGTCGCTGAGTCCGGCGCAGTTTTGTCTGGCAAGGCTTTAGGCAAGGCGGCGACACTTCCTTTCGAAAGGCTTGAGAGCTGACGAGAACACACTGCTGCCGTGAAACCTGAACAGTGTCAGTGTGCACTAACGGGCCTGCAAGGGCGTGTACAAGCAATGCTGCACGGCCCTTTTTGGGACATGCGACATCACCTCAGTTCAGGCATGTAACTTATGGTGGACAGGGCCACCCTCGCTAAACTCGGCAGATCTTCAAATGAAGGATAATGAAGGTGTGCCCACAGACAGACAGACAAACAGACAGACAGACCGACAGACCGACGGACGGACCGACCGACGGACCGGCGGACCGACAGACCGACCGACCGACGGACCGAGAGACACAGACAGAGAGACACAGAGAGAGACAGACAGAGAGAGACAGACAGAGACAGACAGACTGAGAGACAGAGAGACAGAGAGACAGAGAGACACAGACAAAGAGAGACAGACAGAGAGACAGAGAGACAGAGAGACACAGACAAAGAGAGACAGACAGAGAGACAGAGAGACAGAGAGACAGAGAGACAGAGAGACAGAGAGACAGAGAGACAGTGAGACAGTGAGACAGAGAGACAGAGAGACAGACAGGCAGAGAGACACACAGAGAGACAAACACATAGACAAACAGCCAGACAGACAGAGAGGCAGACACACGGAGAGACAGAGAGACATTTTGTTGACCACAGAAGGGCTGTCGATGCGTCCAATGAAGCCCGGCAGCCCCCACAAAAGCAGCCGCACACGGACTGGACACACTTCAGAGATCTTCAGAGTTTATTGAAGCATTCGCAGGCCATCTCAGGGCGTTCTCATCCGAGCTTGGATTTCTGGGTCGCTGACTCACAGCCCTCGCCCCACAGATCCCGCAGAGCTGAAAGAATCGAGGCGAGATACGGCGAGCAAGGGGGGGGTGATGCGTTCTGCTTGCCCTCGAGTGCAGCAAGACTTAAGCCAGAGCTGCAAGGTGCTCTTCACTGCGCAGTTCCCGCTTTAGCTCCTCCCTCCTTCGGAGAAAGAGCCGGGTCGTGAGACGAGGTGATCCGGGAAACTTGGGCACAGGAAACAACATGCTCTCAGAAACCGTCAGTCGAATGCCCTCAAGTCAGGAACCTCAGGATGTGGCTGATGGCTATGGTGATTGTATGGGCAGCCCAACGGCGAGCCTTGAAGCTTCGGCTCATCATGGAGCGGTTGCCAGGCTTTACCCGTCCAATCTGCACAGAAACTCACAGATGACAAGCTACGTTGTTGGCTCGCGGAGCAAGTGCTAGCCCAACCTCGTTCGTGACATTATCTGGCACGTGGCCCGCATAATGAAGAGTGTTGACATGAAACCTCATCTTGGCGCATGTCGAACAGTCGAACAGCATGTCACAAGCCCTGTCACTGTTGGGTGCCGACTGCTGAGTAATGTTGGACTTGTCGCTGGTTCTGATTGTGGCACCGCTTTCCACGCGAGCAGCATATGGATTCCTCGCAGGGAATGCGTAAGCTCAGTATCCTCTGACGACAGGTCTCGCTACAAATAGTCTTGCAAGCCTGATGTTTGTCGGCAAGAAGCCGTGATACCCAGGGATATGAAGCGTTCCCTGCCATGGGATGCAGTTCGTGGCAGATATGAAGCTTAACTTAGCATCACGGTGCCTTGGGAGTTCCCATCGTCAGGGCGGTTTTTGCAACTGGGATTCTGTCCTGCGAGCTGCACTGGCCTTCTGCATCACTGATTCTGCAGAGTGCAGACTATGAAGCCTAACGATGCCTGTCCAGCGCAGGATCAACCTTACTTCGAGGATCCGAGCCGTACAGGCCGAAATCTTCCATGAATGCACCTGAAAAGTGTACGAAGTGAGTAGGTGGCTATCCGTCGCTCACACATTCTCTGAGCGTGCCGCTCATCATTCCCCCACCTCCAATGCAGGTCGGCGGATTTGCTGCCTCGAGGTAGACCGGTAGACGGCTCCCCACCGTTCTCACACTCGGCCCCGGCCTGGTATGATGGCCCATGCTGTCTGTGATAGACAGCACCAGCCACGGAGTTGTCATCGTGAGAAGTTCTGTAGGTGGAGGACCAATGAGCAGCTCCCCTGCCACACTCTAAACAAACGCTGATGCCTATGAACTGATTCTCATGCAACGCCGTGTGCCTGTGCCCAACAGAACTTGCCGGGGGCTCTTTCTGCCGAATGGGCTGGACAGGATTCTGACAGGGAAGGATGTCAGAGCGATCACAGGACAGCAGGCACGAGACGTCACCTGGTAGTGTTCTGGAGATGTAAGCTGAGACGTTGTCCTGGTCAACGTGACTCAACCGAAAGGTGTCGAACTCAGAGTTCCAAGTTCCGTACTTCTGATACATAGACTCTGGTGGAAGACCATCGCTCAGGTACCTGGATCGCAGAGGAGACTGAGGACGTTCTGTGTCTCCAGAACCACTTCGGTACAAGGTTTAGGTCTAGCAAGGCCAGGAGTGCTCACAAGCCTGAAGAGTTTCCTGGCGGGAAGCCGGCATGTCAATGTGTCTTCTCCATCTCGAGCATATGAAGGCCACTTTCACACTGGCACCATTTGACTCCAGTCGGTCGCACGTGGTCTTTGGAGCTGGAGCTTCCTCGGAGTAGACCGCTCTCGAAGCCCTTGGGCAGCAGGTCCTCTGGTAAGGTGACTACACTTGCACGTTGAGCTAGGCCGAAGACGATACTTGCCCGGGCTTGAGCGTCGGACGAGGCATCTGCACGGCACACTGATGCACACTGCACTGTACCACATGCTCAAGACACGGCTTTCTGTGATGGCCTCCCAAGATGCAAGGTAGCAGGCGTGTTGGGTAGCACGCTTCGGCACGTGAGACATTGCGGCCCCTGGGCACAAATTGCAGGATACTCCCAGGGCCAATGGCACCTGCATGGCTAAGTCTGCAGCCAGCACTGACAAGCGCGCCAGCGCTGGCCGACCTCTTCACATGTGTCGCTTTGCTAGCCTGCAAGGCTTGGGAAGCTGAAATCCGACCTGCCCATTCCAGCCATGGCTTCACCTGACTCGTCCAGCTTCAACCGACAGTCGGACATGCAGCTCTCTTTCCGACAAGGTTACAGACTTTCTTATCCTAGTGAAATCTTGTTGGATGTCCTGAGTTGCCAGAGTCTAACGGGTATGACAGGGTGTCTGCAGTTATCGCGATTTCCGCTACCCTAAACCCTGAAGATCTGAACAGACGTTGATTTGAAGCTCAATGCACTTGCCGACAACTTGCTCGGCTTGGCCAATGCTGTGAGGCCTACAGGGATCCCCTGTTCGCTTCCAGCGGACGGCCCTCCTCCCCTGCAAATGCAAGCTTCCATGCATGCTTGGATTCCCTTCCAGGCCCATCAATCCCAGGCCTCACTCCCCGAGCTAGCCCAACCAAGGCGTGACAACTCGGAGCAATTGCAATTGACATGAGAAGAGACTAAGGCTATTGACACGGCATTCTGGGAGCTGTTGCTGTATGCGGCGCGGAGGACGGTAAAGGGACAAAGACCGAGGCACCGGCAGAACTGTGTGTCAAGCACGAAATCTACGAATGCTCCATGTCTTATCTGTATGCTTCGCTGGCTGGGCCAAACGGCAATGGGCAGCCCCGTCGACAAAGTAAACATCGTGCTGTTCTTCCTCATGACAGCATGCCTCAGATTCACAACCACATGCTTTGATAACTCTAAATCCTAAGTCCTAATCTGCAAAGCATTCCCACCCGAGGCCGGAGGGGCTTCGCAGGCCTTGCAAGTAATGGGAAAGTGTCGCTGCTACATTGGCCGAAGATCCGCTTTAGCTTTTTATGCTTTTGGCTGAAATATTTTTCAACATTGTATAGCAAACCCTTCTTCCAAAGCTGGATCAAAACGGCACCCTGAAAAGAGCAGTCGTAGATGGTCTCAATGCCTTCGGCCATGAGACGGGAAAAACATCGATATCAAAGAGATGCAGGATTTGCAGCTCGTAAGTGTCGCCAGGTTTGGAAACCAGCCAGAACTTCACTGTCTCAGGGATAGCAACCCCTAGTGATTCCGTGCGCCTTGCGCCTCAGAGTTCGATTTGCTGGATTTCCACGCATGTCGTGGGTCTCGTACGTCACGTGCGCACTAGCAGGGAAGACCTGGAGCCAGGCATAAATTTCAGGAGTCTTGCTTGACGCAGAAGCTGTGCAACCGACGTTGTTGTGGAAGACTGCTCTAGTCTCGCAGCCGCCGTGGATCAAGTTGTTCCATGTTGCCTGGAAGCAGCTCGCAAGCCCGCTTCTCTTTTTGTTTCTGGTTCTCTTTAAAACTCTTTCTCTTTCTCGTACTCTTTCTCCTTCTTTTTTCTCAATTCTGCTTGAACTGCTTGCTGTCCAGGCGCTGGCGTGCCTGCCGAATAGCGAGATCTGACAGACGCTCAGGTGCCCCATGGCAACCAAACTTGATGTCGCCTGCAGCTCTGCTCAAAATCAGCATGACCTCGTCGACGGGCGCGTGCACGCGATGCCATCTTTACGCGAGCTCTGGACTTGTCGCACGCAATGCCATCTTTACGCGAGCTCTGGAGTTGTCGCCCCCTGGAGACTGCGTCCCTCGTGCGGGACCCGCATGAACTCGAGGACTCGGGGCGCACTGTCGGAGGCAAGGCGCCGTTCATTGCCGGGTCCTTGCTGTAGCCCGGCGAACTGGCCAGCGACGTTATCGATGAATGCCAGTCAATGCGGCGGGAGCAGCCGGGCGAAGGTGACGAGCAGCAACACCTGGGCGAGACTCTCGAGGACGTAGATGAACGCCCGGCGAGAAACAATAAAAATTCGAGGTGCTCGGTTTGATGACGCCATACGTCCAACGTGCCGACTGGGCACGAACTCGCCCGGCTCGAGCAAAGCGTGCGTCAGGGTATGTCGGCGAGAGCACCGGGAAGAGGCCTCGGCCAGCAGGGTCGGGCCGACGATACCAGCCTTCGGAGGGCCAGGAGTCAGCGGCTTGGCGGCTTGCCCGGAGCAGCCGAGATGGATTGGGAAAAGAACGTGAAGCGAAATGGAAAGGAACGTACCGCAGTGGTCCGTTCTGCTGCCTGGATCCGCCTGCGCCATCGACGAATGTCCTCCAAAAAGTGGCCCATGAAGGCCTCATCTGCAGGTCGCCGTTCGCGTCGCCACCTTGACCCCGATCACCCGGTCCAGCTCGACGAGCTTGGTTAGCAGAGCGGCCGTGTGGGGTTTTCCAGCCGAGCCTGTCCAGACCCAGGACATTCAGCCACGTGGATGCGCCCACTCCTCCACCATGCGGGCTGGTTATTTTGCGGGCAGCCGTCTGACGCGGGCCTCGTCATGAGGTTCATGAACGTCTTGGGCGCTCATCCCGTCATGGAATGCCTTACCGCCCGCAGGTTTGTTGTCGCGCTCAGTGCCCACGCAGGCGGGGCCTTGAGCGAGAGCAGCCCGGGAGGGCGGTGACGCTCGCTTGACGGTTCGTCAGACGATGGAGCACAGGCGGCGGCGAAACCTTTGTAAATCGCCCAATATTCGTGAGCCCGACGTGAGGCCTTCATCCCCAATCCCACCAACGGCGGGCTGCTCCACCTGCATAGGCGAAGATGCCGAAGGGGTGGAGGTCGAAAAAGGCCGGCGCGGCGGCCCCCCGACGAGCCATGACGAGCCCCCAAAGCCTCGAAAAAGTGGGTCGGCGCGAGGAGAAGCCATGACCCATCGACGGGAGGCACACGGCACAAGCAGCAAGGGGAAGTCGAAAAGTGCGATCGAGCCGAGAGCCCGCTCGATCGCTAGCACTTGTTCCTACATGCGGTTCACGGGCATGCGGTTGTGAACCTATCAATACCCACAACCCTAAAAATCCCCAACCCTAGAATACGAATACTATTTTTGCGATACTCACTACAAACCCAAAACCCTAATAACCCACGCCGGACCCTCGTAACCCTCAATATTAAGCTGTAAAACCCGAACAGCCTAAACCCTGAAACAGTGAAACGCGAACCCCTAAACCCGAAAAACCCTAAACCCGATAATGCTAATACCAGTACAAACTATAACTACAAAATACAAACCCTAGACCCATAAACCGCACGCGCCGGCCGCACGTGCTTGGCACGCGTAACCGTCACCCTAAACGCCAAACCCTAAACCGTCAAACCCCAACAGCCTAAAACCCTAAAAAATAAACCTAAAAGCGTAAACTGCACACGCCGGGCGCGCATAACCTAAAAAGCTAAACCCTCAACCGTCAAACCCCTATAGTTGTTGTAAACCACTGCACACACGCACTGTTGTACACCCGTCCAAGTGTTGAGGAATAACGCAGTTATACCATTGGGCATCTACTCTTTTTCACTCAGAGCACTTGTGCCACAATGCCATACACACAACATGATACTTCACACGTGCACAAATTACACCCCCCTCGCCGAAGCGTCAGTCTGAGGCGCAAACATGCACGGAAGCTTGGTGCTGTGTGGCCTGCCATCAAGGCGGCTGGATTGTGGCTTGGGGCTCATAGAGTTTCTACTACCGTAAAGCGGAAGATACGGAAGCAGATTAATTCTTTTAGCGCGCAGTTTAAAGTCGCGACATGCATTATAAAGTGGCGACGATCCAGCAAGCCTTGAATGTTGGCGTGGATACGAGTCGCAAGAACGTGTGCAGCGTGGGACGAATACATCATCCACTGGAGCTGCTGACTGTTCGGATTTGTCACAAAGTGACTGCCAGGAAATGAAGCATGAAATTTTTCTGGTCTTAAGGAAATTCGGCCACCTCTAAGAGGGGCTGTATTTCGGAGTACCGGTTAACGTGACGGAACCACGAAATGTCGATCAGGTACTTAGTACCATCCTCGGGAACCAGAGGAGCGACCGTAGGGGTGGGACCCGCGCTGATAGCCTTGGTCCCAATCCTGTTGGTATCGCTGCTGTTCGGCTCTGCGTGCGTCAGCCTTAGCTTGTGCAATGCGAGAGCGTTCGGCATTGCGCTGGCGCTCTTCATACGCACGGCGTGCAACTCCTACCTGATCCGCAAACTTCGATTGAAGCCACTCGACCCATTCGTCGGCGGAATATCCGAGACGTGGATCAATGTAGAGTGCTTCCTCTGAGAAGGTCACGATCATTCGCACGATTTTGTGCTGAAGGAAAACATCTACGAACTTACGCAGACTGTATGCCCCTCCAAGCCACATGATGCAGAAAGGATCGTCACTGACAGCGGAAATCAGGCCTGCCCTAAGGGCGGCTGGATTGCACTCGTGCAGGTAGAGCAACCTTGCGATTTCCTGGTTCCGAGGGCCGTCTGCGCCGCCGTAGGTGCCGATAGCAAGTTGCCTCTGCTCCTTGGAACGTCCGTGGTTTGGCAAACCAGCATGAGTGAGGACATCCTCAATGGCGAGAAATTCCCGGTCGAATCCATTGCCGATGGAGTGCATGGTGTAATCGACATCATTATCGAACCGGTGGACGATGCTGGTGTATCCTCCTTTCACTGCCATTTTCAGCTGTTGCCGCGCCTTGTCAAGTGCTTCTGCGTCCAAGGAGGTAGTCCCGCGTTGTGTGGTAGCATCCCTCGTCATCTCGTGGATGACCTCCTCTGGAGTGAGCTGGGATCGCGGTTTACCGGCCGTGGCCGCTGCAGCTTGTTCGGCGAACCATCGGGCTGTCCGCACCTTTTTGCGAGCGCTCTGTTGAGAAGGCTTCACAATGTGCACGCCACAGCTGAGACAGATCATCTGTCCCACAAGGTGTTGCGTCCCACAGTGGGGGCAAGCTCTGTGGCGGCCACCCGTAACGGGGGCTGGAGGGAGTGCCAAAGGCGTGGATGTAGGCTGCGGAGGCGCTTGCTCGTACATCGGCTCAACCTTGACTTCTTCCTCCTTTTTCACATCGCCTTCGTCTGGCTCGATCTCGATCTCGACCTCAACGGGATCTTCCGGCTCAAGGAAACGAACACGCTTTCTGGACTCAGGTTGCACATCTGGTGGTGATGCTCCCCCCTGGTCCAATGTTGCCGTTTCCTCTGGGAGAAAGTCGGAGGCCGTGGCGTCGTTGAGAGCGAGGGGTGCCAAAGATGCTGACGGTCTCCCCTCAATCTCAACTTCAACCATGGGTTCGTCTGCCGTTGCAGACGCTGCTGCTTCAACTTCTTCATGGCCACCACTAAGTGGGGCTGAAGGTTCCTCCGGAACATCGGGGAACTGCTCCGGCTCAGCTGCTCCAGGATCGACGATGGGATCCTGGGCAGTCTCCGGAATGATTGTATCCTCCTCCTCGCTAGATTGACGAGACCACAGGATGATGCCTTTGATGGTGTCGCGGATGTATAGCACACAAGTCCCCGGCACCGGATCGCGAGTGAGTATGCCTTCGGAAGTTGTCTCGAAGAGGTACGCATAGCGGTTGACCTCCTGAGTGTCGAGTACAATTTCGTAAGGCAGGTTCGCTCGGCTGCCAGCTTTATTCTCAAGTTCGCTCAGGGTGGCTTTGGCGAAGTAGTTGTGGAACTTGCCGCTCCTGTTGAACCCTGGCGTAAAGCCAGAAGAGAGAATATTGAAGGCTGCATCATGCGTCGTCCTGTGGTAGAGACGCGGGGGAAACTCCCCGAGAGCAACGAATGGCCTGCCTTGATAGGCGGCTGTAGGTCCAAGCTCCTCTCGCGTATCGTTCGTGAACCAATGCAGCGCAATGGAGGCATCGGTCACTTGGTCCTTGATGCGTTCGCTGTGACCATGCGAAGCACAAATCCAAGAGGGCCAAATGTCCGTCTCAATGAAGTCAGCACGCGGATCGGTGGGGAGGCCTGCCAAGTTGAACCTCGATTTGTTATCGTAGGCGACTAAGGACAAGATACCTCGTGTTCCCAGATCCACACGGTGCTTCTTCCACATATGCTGAATGAGTTCTTGGATGCGAATCCATTTCCCGCGCCGTGAGCTGAGCTTCACGTTCGACCCTCGGACAGCACCTGTGAGGTAGCGCTCAACGTAAGGTTTGAGGCCCAACTCAGGGAGGTGGTCCTTCGGGATCGAGTCGGGGAGGATCTGAACGATCTCGCTCCCCTCCGGATCCTCTGGGCACACATCCTCGTCAACGAAGCCACACATTTCCATCAGGTCCAAGTCGTCTTGGTACTTTACCCCAATGTAGTCGTGTGGGCGAGCCCTTAATAGGCCGCTGGAAGGGTCCCGGTTCTTCTTGGTCATGCCCTCTTTTGCCGCTGACAGAGTACGGTGAGACTCTGTGCGGTAAGGAATGGCCTCGATGACATCGTCAAAGGACACCTCCGGTACGTCGCGAGATGATGCACTGCCAGATGGGCCACCACTATAAGTGGGGCTGGATCCTTCCGCTCAGCACGGGCACGTGCTTCCGCCTGCTCTTTCGCGCGCTTTTGCGCCTGTTCGCGAGCTGTGGCCCATTCCCAATTCAGGACATCCTGAGGGACCTCACGCATTCCAGTGACCGGAAGATCAGGTGGAGGAACATAAGGGGATTCCCATGGATCAGGGCATTCGTTCGCAGCTTCGCGAATCTCGGCCTGCCTTAAAAGGCGGCGGGAGAGCTGGGACCGATACAGTGCCTTGTCGAAGACATACTGCATGGAATATACCCGCGTTCCTTCTGGATCAAAAGGAAAACGGCGGGCCAGCTCGTCCAGCGTCTCTGCGGGCATCTTCGCGAATAAGTGGTCAGCTTGACACACTTTAATCCGCTGTCCGATCACAGAGGCCAAGGCTGCGCGATGTGTTGAGTCTTCGCGGAAGTGGTAGTGGTCGTGCTTCGGGATCTGGCATACGCTTTCTTTGAGAGAGGCGGTGTATAACCCCCTACTCCTTGCGTATCCGAGGAATTTTCGGATAGCTGTGCGGTACTCTGCTGGCAGCCCGTAGTCCAGTGGGTCGGCATCCGAGAGGATTTGCACTGAGCCCACCGTTGGCCTGCCCTGAAGGGCGGCTAGACGGCCAATCTCACCGCACACACGTGCGGCAATGTCCGCTCAGATCCCTTCTGCGGCAACGCCTTCAGGACCAATCTGCCAGTGTGGCGTCCCTGGGTCGACGAAGACTCCTCTACGACCGCACAGTTCGTTGCCCATCCAAACCACAACGATATCGACCTCGAGATGCAAGGGGTTTAACGATTCGTTGATGATCTGCGGCAAGAGCGTGTGAACTGCCTCAACGATCGAGTGGAGGTTGCCTCCCCAAATCGCCTTTTGTCGGACATTCGTGTATTGCTGAAGGATATGACCAGGCCCCGTCAGAGCTTTAAAGTCGTCCGCCATCTCAACGAATGTTCTCGCCCCAGCCTTGAAAATGAGGGTAGAGTCGGAAACAATGATGCAGGCTTTTTCACGGCCTCGGCTATCGCCGGGCTGGAAACGCGACAACCCCTCGTCGTTGATCCGTGCCACCTTAGGGAGGGCCTTATAGCCATGATCAACATCTCCCAGACACGTAGACAGAGCGGTTTGCGCGATTGCGCCTGTGTAGAGCTGTTTCACGCTCTCTTCCCAGTCACGGTCTGGGTTGAGTCCGAGCTCGTGTCCGAAGACACCGGCCCACATATGGTAGTGAGCCCACTCCCGCTTGATTGAGTCACCCGATGCAGCAATCGTCGCTGGCGCCGACGGCTTGTTCTCGCCTTCTGCTCGCACTCGGGGATCACTGATCATCTCTGGCGTGCTCTGATGAGCCGCTGCACAGGGGCAGGCAAGCACCTTCCTAAAGTTCGCAAGATTAGCAAGATGTGAAGATGTGATATCCTCTAAATCATCATGATCTGCGGCTTCGTGCTTGTAAGATGCCTTAGCGATCGGATGCTGGTTTCCTGAGCGGAAGCTTTCCTTAGCACGGTTCGCAAGTGGCAATGCCTGGAGCCCTGCGCACACCAGATATGCGTTTTCAAGTCGTGCAATTTCGGCATTAATTCCGTCGAACATGAATTCGTCGACGGGCCCACACAAGAGAACACAGAAGTTACTGGAAAACAAGTGAGCCATTTCAACAATCTCAACAATGCTCCTTTGTAACCTCCTCAAGTCACCCTTTGAGAGCGATGTCATGACCACCGTGACAAACGAAAGTGAAGTGATAATGAATGCTCCCCCCTCATCGCGAACAGAAGTGATGAGGCGGGTCAAAGGTAACCATTGTGATGGAGTTTCATGGCGAACCGCAATCCACCACCGTTGAAGACTCAGTCCCCCCTGATCGGTGCATGCAATTGGCCTCGGCAAAAGCCGGGCTGGAGCAGCGACCGCAGCTGGTTGGGGCAGCCTGAACTTCAATATCTCCAATTGTTCTCTTACTTCGTTGTTAATACTACCTACCTGGGAAGAAGTGAAAGCGATCAATCCAAAACGGGTGCCCTTCCAGGGCATCACGCAGTGGTGTAGGTCAGGGGCAAAGTACAACGGAGAGTGCTTTGTGTTGTGAGTTCCACCAGTAACAACGCTTCCATTGTCCTTAGTCTGGGTGGCCGGACCTTGTCCCGGCATCCCTTCAACCCACAACAAACCTCCAGAAAAATCCCCGAAACTAATCGCGAAGTTCTCACTTCCCTTAAGGTTCCGTGAATCCGCATGCAACAAGGATTTGGCGTCACGATTCACCGCGATCGAAGTCCATGTGAAGTCGCGACGTGCATGTTTGCTGATCCACTCGTTCATGTATCTACACGCTAAAGGGTACCGTTTAGTAATGTTGGTAATCCCTTGCATGGCACTGAACGAAAAGAAACCCCAATTGTGATAGTACGAATTGTCGTTCGTGGTAAGACGAGACCTGCGTCTCTTGCTCACCTTCACTGGAAATTGTGATGCAACTGATTGCAAACCCTCAAAACTAAAATCCTTAGCCTGAAGTAGACCTTCAGCAGTGGCTTCGAGCTCTGGCCGGCCATGGCTGGCGGCTGCAATCTGAGGTTTCGCAACCAAATGACTGTCTGAGTCCTTGCCACCTTTGTTGGCAACAGTAGGGCACAGATTGTGGTTGATCAACCTGAGAGCGTGAAGCCACTTAGTCTTCTCGGCGAAAGGTTTTGTAAAGATATCGGCAACCTGTTCGAGCGTATCAACATTGACCATATCGAAATGTTCCACCTCGAACTGCTGCTTCAACCATCCAAAACTGATGTTCTGAGTGCGATCAGTGTGTCGCATCTTTTCACTGTCACCTTTGTGAACGATCGTGATCGTCGCTTGGTTGTCCTCAAGGAACTGAACACGAAACTTATCGCTCAAGCCCACATTCAAACCCTGAAGATTGGCTACCGATCGTCCACCTGGGATTCCCCCGTACCTGATCTCGTCAAGTTCGGGGTCAACTCTTGCTAGAACACCATCGATCTTGATGGGTGGAGGTCTCTTTGGCCTAACCTGATGGTTGGCTGAATTGATCTCAACCTGTTGCCATAGGAAAATCCAAAGGCTGAGGCTGGGCAATCCCTGGGCGCGAACACCATGGTTAGCACTGATGACCTCGCTTTCGGTGCTTGACATCGTAATACTGGTCTGTTTCTTGGAAAAAGCATTCAATGGGTAATAGGTGTTTGGCCCCACGAGATACAGTGCACAGCCTGAGGTTGATTTGCGGTCATGTTCCCCAGACCAATCTGCATCGCAGAACAGCCAAAGCTTACACTCACTGATGCGATCCCCGATAAATCCCTGCATCCGAACATCAAGTGAAGAGTTGATGTAGCAGACAAGCCTGTGAAGTGCTGCGTCGCAGTCCCTGCTCCACTTCGTCACCCTACTGGCGAGGCTTTGAGTAGCCCGCAGGAGATCCCATCGTGCCATCCTCGCGGCAAATAGGATTTTCATGAGAACCTTGCTAGCAATTGGCTGGAGGCGACCAGATGGCTCCTCCCCCTCAGTAGGCTTAGCAATTCTGTTCTCTGAAACGGAGTTGGAACATTGGTAAGGGACTGCTTCGAGACCTTAGCAAGATCACAGTACCTGTCCACGCAAGAAATCAGGAAGTCTTTCATGTCATATGTCATAACGTTCACGGGCTTATCCATAGAAGGAATAGCGTCTTTGCAAATCGTGTCTGTTCCCTTGAACTTCTGTTCCTTGGCTTCCCTTTTGGCCTCGGCCTTAGATCTAGACGGCTTGCCTTTGTAGGCAGCTAGAGCGTGTCTGATCTTTTCGGCATCGTGACCTGGTAACGGGAACAAGGATCGGCCGGTCCACCACTCCTCGCGCTTAAGGTTGGGGTCAAGATTGACATCGTGTTCCTCAATCGGACCTTCATCGAAAGCGGTTACCCTGGTTGTTGACAAGTTTGGGAAAACCTCAATGTCCCTGTTGGTGGGAACATACAACCTCTTCCTAGGATACACGTGATGACGAACAACTGCACCTAGCTCGGTATCGACTTCCCAGAAGTCTTCTCGAACTTGTGGCCTCGGGTCACCCCGGGCTGGAGCAGCCGTCTTTTTGTCGAACACGTATGCAAACGGATGTGCTGACCTGGGAAGTTGTACCTGGGTTTTCTCAAAATGATTACAACCAAAGTACCTACCAAAAGGCTCAGGAGGATCCATGTCAATGACACTCTCAACTGTCGCCCATCCCTTAGCGAGATTCTTAGTTGGCCCAGCCATCTTGAAATCATCAACGTAGATGACCAAAAGAAGTTCAAGTTCAGCGTGATAGAAAATGGACTGCCAGATCTCGGGCAATACCGGGGTCCACCCTACGGTCTTCAGCTGGTCTTCACAGTGTTTTTCCCAGATTCCGCCGGAATCCGGGTGTCCGTAGAGGGCTAACATTAAGGGCACGACTGGGTCGGAAAACCCTCGCCATTCCTTAGGCCACCGGTTGCGCGGGAGTCTGACCCAAGTTTCTACCCCTTTAAATAATGCTTGCGTGTAAGCCTGCTTCGCGTCAGCTTGTTGTTTCGAGTATCCTGGCTGGCTACCGAAGACGTCGATGACTTTAGCGGCCTCCATCGAAGCGGGGCTGGATCCGAGTTCAGAGAAGATCGCATGATCGTTATGTTCATCTGAAACCCGATTCCCCTGGAACACGCTACGTCCCTTCCACTTCCTGTCAGGGTGTCCTTCTGGAAGTTCGTCGCCCTTGATGCTGCAGATTTCGAAGATTCTTCCGAAGTGTGTTTTGATGCCTTTCCTGATTGCTTCAGCGGAAACATCACGAAACTCACGAACCTTCGAATGCAACCAACAAGACTTATCGACTAGCTTCTGCCACTCTTTGTCCATAGCTGCCTTGGCTGCTGGGGTGCGATCAATCTCGGCTTGGTTGACGACCCTGGCTACCAACGCATACTCAAGAGCGGACAGTTCCCCTAACTTTTCCCAGTAGAGGGTTGCCATCTTGACACGATGAGGTTCGTTTTCACATGTCATTACGGGCATAGCTGGAGAAGCATCCCTTTCGACCTCTGCTCGGGCGGCTTCCTCGCGACGGCATTTGGACTGATACCTTTCGATGTCAGCCTCGCGCTGATTACGGGACATCATGTGCCATTCCTCGCTAGAGGTGTCTGGGGGTCGCTTCGAGCCCTTCTTGTTTCGAACCAGTCTGATCCCATCCCAATTGTATCCTTCAGGCACAGGTTTGCCGTCGGGCATGGTGTAGGGATCATGTCTCTCTGGAGGCGGTTTCGGTTTGGAGCTATCTGATGGTTTGTCAGTTGATGATCCACGGCCATCCCCTTCCGGGGGGCTGGAACCACTACCTGACTTACCGTCAGCCTCAGGGAGTTTGTCCTCATCGAGAACAGAAATGGGTTCGGAAGCTCTCTGCCTAAGCTTATCAAGCTCTCCCTCCACGTCTCTGCCCTCTGGGTTCCAAGGGTCAAGTTCTTTAGGACCAAAAATGTCGTCGATACCACCTGAAGGAGGAAGTGTAGTCTCCTTAGCTGGGAAAACACAGTCTTGATCCTGAAGCTTGGGTGGATCACCCCCCTGATCCTCGGAAACCGCGAGAGGAAAAACCATATCCCCTATCGGAAGTTCCATGCGCTTGACCCGAATGATTCTCAGGTCGTCATTGTCAATTGCATCTTGGCTACCCTTTAAGGGAGCTACGAGGTATTCCTGTCTCCAAATGAAGCCAGGTTGAATGTGGTACCCTAAGAAGATACCGTCTTCGGCCTTTGGGTCGAACTTAGATGCATTTGTAATGTTCTCTTTGGGATTGTTCCAATAGAGAACCTTGGCACCAAAAGGAATGAGCTTACCGCTAAACCCTTCACCGAACCTTTCGTCCCATGGGATCTTCGCGGTGTCCATCCTTTTGGACAAGTTTAGAGCCATAGTGTGATGTTGAGCAGCTAAGGGCCAGAGCTTCGTTGGAAGTCCTGCCTGCAGCAAGTTCGCCCGTGTGCCCTCGAGCACAGTTCGGATCTCTCTCTCAACAACAGACTTGCTCTCATCGACGTAAGGTCGTGAGGTGTTGTGACGAACTTTGTATTTTCCAGTAGCATTCTTGAGTTCGGGGGCGTTGTCGGAGTAAATGATCCCTGGTTCATCATCTACGGTGAAGTAGTGCAACAGGCAATCATAAACCTCTTCCGACTCCTTCGTACCTGCAGGGTACACATAACGAAAGTTAGTGAACACGTCCTTAACCACAAGAGCAACTTTCTCACCTTCGATCCCAAAATCACGCAAGTCCTTGGTCACAATGTGATCAATCGTCACGTGGTCTCCGAACTTCTTCGAAAAGATAGTGGAGCTCCCCCCTCGCTTTCTGGCATGCGGCGCTAGCATTTTGGCCTTTTGGCATACCTTGCAGAAAGGGTTCTTAGGACGGTGGGTGAATTTGTGCTCCGGGCTGTTGGCCTGCAGCTTGAGCTGGGCTGAACGTTTTTCGTCCTTTGGGTCAGCTTCAGCTTCTCTTTCGCTGTCAGGCTCCGGCTCGGGGTCATCAACAGGTCTTTTAAAGATCGTTACACTGAGAATGCAGGCATCAGAAGGGAGCTTGGCTACCCGATTGTCCAACGTCCTTACATCCACGTCCTTTTCGATCTCCTGCCATTTCTTGACATAAGTCCAAGTACTCCGGATGACATGCTTTGGAAACCTTGTAGCAGGCGTTCTAAAGGTTTTGGGAAAGTGCCCCACGATCATCTGTGGAAAGGAAGGATGCGAAACCCAACCTGGTTTGTTCAAGTACTCCGCCTTTATGCCTAACGGAGCAGCCTCTTTCAGTGCTCTTTCGATCCTGGGGTCGAGGCCATTGCCCGAGGATTCGCCTTCCGGCTCGGATTCTGCTGCATTGGCGTGCCTTAATAGGCCGCTGAACGGGGAAAACCCGACGTTGCCTGGATGACTGGCGAATGAGCCGCCTTCTCATCCTTGGCGGGAACAGCGATTGTACCGTCCCCAATTACCGGGACTCGCCCGCGCAGCTTGCAGTAAAGTTTCCGGCCTTCGGGTGTCACGAAGTAAGGCGTCTTCCCTGCGTACCAATGGAAATCAAAACCCTCGTCCATACATCTCCTACCAACAGAGCACACCGGCGGCGTTGAATCTAGCACGTAGCATTCGAGGATTTTGTTGATTTCAGGGACCTCAAGCTTAACGGCTTCATTACCTTTTACCGGCCCATTGGCGGTGATCAGAGAGACAGGACGTGAGGCGGGTTCTATGGGTACGTCGGGGAAGTGAGTTCTGCAGTCCGACTTGCTGATGAGGTCCTCTTCACTTCCGGTATCCGCTAGGAATTCTAAGCCGGGGACCAGACCTGCACATGACGGACGTGCAAGTCGCTCGCACTCCTCGCAGAGGAAGCCTTCCTCCATGCATTCATACCCGCATCCCGCAGGCGTGTCGTGAACCATGCATTCGATCATGGTGGCAAACTGCTTTGCCCACACAAGAGCCCTCTTCAGATCCTTAGGATTCGAGCGTGGGCATTTCTCGACAGTGGGATAGACTTCGTCATAAACCCTGGGAAGGTAGGCATGCTTTCTCTGCTTTCCTTCCGGTTCGATGGCAATCATTTCTACTGTGCTGTCGAAACTCACCTTAGGGAGTTCTTGCATGTAGAAGATCGTCTTTCCTACCCATGTGCTGCCGGGTCCTTTGGTTGGGGTCTTCCTCCAGTTGTAGATCTTGTTTCCAACAAAAGGGGAGACCGGCAAAACCTGCTCGAGCTTAGCTTGGCTCCTAAGCTTCTTGGGGTTCACAGGACATGAATTGTCAGGAACATACCAATCCGTTCGGTACTTCTTGTGATGGCGGATGATTTTGTTGCCGGTGAAGTCTACCTCCCAGTAGTCCTCGTCATGTGACGCTGCCATAGCGAGCTTTGGCGAGATCTCAAGATCCGCTGTATTCTCGAGCGCGATGGCGCATGCGGCCGTCTTTGGAGCCTTGTCACTTGACTTAGCCCTGGGACTTCTCCCTCTGCGCGGAGCAGGGGAGTTGGCCCTGGGTGACCCTGGCTTTGGAGCTGCCGGGGCGGCTTCGGACTTGGGTGCGGGAGCTGACGGCTTCTCTACATCCTTATGCTGGAACCGACATTTGTCACCCTTGTTGCAGTTGCCTTCTTTCCAGAACTTGCATGTCACGTTGATTTTCTTCTTCTGTTTGTCGCCTTTGGGGGACAATGATCTCTTCTTGTGAAGGAAAGGGCAGTTATTGCCTCGCTTGCAAGTTCCTTTGAGGAAATCGTAGCATACTCCCTTTGGGCTAGGTGTCCTAGGCTTGCTGGGAGACTGGGATCTACCTTTGCTGGGTGATCTTGGCCTTGGGCTCTGTGATCTGCCACGGCCTCCTCTTGAAGAGGGGCTGGAAGTTCGGCCAGGAGACTTTGAGGCAGGGGCACCGTACTTATCTCCGTGAGATCTTGCGATGCGGTCACGGTTCTTGCGTTTGCGCTCTCGGGTCAAAAGATCCTTAAGTGACTTCACAAGAAACCTGTACGTGTGCTGATCCGTGCCCTCTGATGCCCTGTCGTAAATCTCAAGATCGTACTTTAGCCTCTTGGACTGCCTGAGTTCACGAAGGAAAATGTCTCTTAGGGTCGTTTCGTCCGGTGTGTGGCTAAGTCCAGACATGACAGATTCCCAGTTGCTAATGAACACTGAAAGGTCGTCATTGATTAACCTTACTTTCAGCAGGTCCTCCACGGAGTACAGTGAGCCAACCTCCTCGTTCGTCTTGAAGTACTGATCGAAGAGGTAGAGCACCTGTCGTCCTCGTACCGCCCTGAATTTCGCCGCTTCTGTCTCCTTAAAAATGAGGATTTCTCGGGAGAGTTCTCCCCTAGCGACTTTGGTGAGTGCAGCAAGAAGTTTCGTGTCAAGGGTGAGGAATTTCTCAGGGTCTCGAAGGGATTCCTGCGATGCGTCTTTGTCGTAGGCCTTCATCACCCATTTAAACGCCTCATCAGGAGAATCTGATGCTGCCCTGACCGCTTCCCTAGCTGCCGTTTTCCATGAACGATACGACTCTGGACTTGGGAAATCCGGAAGGTTGATGGACTCTGCTTCTTTCGCTTTGGGTTTGTCAGCATCGCCTTTGCTCTCACCCCTTAAGGTTCTTAGGCTTTGAAGAATTGCCATTTGGGTCTCTAGGAGACCTGTGTTGAAAGCCTCCGTCCCTGGCGTGCCGGAATCGGCCGCTGGAGGGGCCGCTGTTCCTGGCGCTGCCTGGGAAGGTCCTGCCTTGGGGATTGAAGATGCTGTTGCAGACGGAATGGACTGAGCATTCAAACCTCCTGGATTCATTGACTCGAACAGACATCTGGCACCCTGGGGGATTACGTTCGGCATTGAGAACATGGGCGCTTGAGGAGCTTTGGGGACAACAGAGGGACCTGCAGGGGTGCTTGGAGCAGGCACTGGCTGACTCTTTGGAGTAGCTGGGTTGTACTGATCCAAGACCTTCTCTAGTGCAGTTTCCGCAGAATCCAACCTGTCCTGAAGCTCTTCGTTCTGTTCCCTACATACAGCAAGGGACGCCTCATACTCTTCTTTCTGCCTGTTCCTAAACAACTCAAAGTGTGCTTGGAACTGTTCAACCATGACTTCCTGGGAATTCTCGACGTGCCGTCTAGCCTGTTCTTCGAGGTTCTGTGCAAAGCGTGATTCCGCCAGATGTTGATCCAACGCGTCGGTGATTCGGCTTTGTTGAAGTTCCGCTAGCTCTTGACGCAACCTTTGATCTTCGTCATAGGAATGCGCCTGACTTAAAGTCATTTCCGACAACAGGAGCCTTTCGCGATTTGCCGCCTTGAACTCGCTTTGTGCTAAGGCTGCTTGCAGTTCTGCCACCACTTCAAGGTGGTTTCGTTCTGCTCTGTGCTCCAAGTCAGCTGTGTGAATTGCGGATGCTTCTTGATAGGTCAGCATGTGTTGCCTGTGTCTAGCTTCTGCCTGAGCCTCTAGTTCTCCGACTTCCAGTCTGATCTGGTTAACGTGTACTTCGACACTATACTGTGGTGCGAAGACGTTGAATTGTTGGACTGAGGCTGGTGCCGGGAAAACTAAGCCGGGGGCGCCGCTCCCTGTATGGCCACCCGTGACCGGGGGCTGAAAAGGGTTCACGGTGCTTGTAACTGTATCCATACTTGCAGGAATAAGTTCCGGTTCGCTCATGCGCTGATTGATTGTATTGTAACCAACCAGTTGTGAGCAGGCCGTAGGCTATACGGCTGATAACCTATAGTTGTTGTAAACCACTGCACACACGCACTGTTGTACACCCGTCCAAGTGTTGAGGAATAACGCAGTTATACCATTGGGCATCTACTCTTTTTCACTCAGAGCACTTGTGCCACAATGCCATACACACAACATGATACTTCACACGTGCACAAATTACAACCCCAACAACCGAAAACTCTATGAACCCCAACCCTGCAAGCGCAAACCGCAGGGGCCGGGCGCGTGCCGGGCCCCGTGTGAGCCTAACCCGGTAAAACTACAAACCCTAAAACCCTGAACCCTGAACAATTAAACCCCAACAGCGTAAACCCTGGACCGTAAACCCCAAACCCCAAGCCCTACAACCCTAATACTAAATTTAGCTATACCTACTCACTTTAACCCCTAAACCTCAATTCCGTGAAACCCCAAACCTTAGGCTCTAAACCCTTAACACCACAAACCCTAGACCCAAAACCGTAAAACCCCAACAGCCTAAACCCCAAACCCCCATAAAGCCCCGAACCCTAAACCCTAAGGACCCAGAACATTAATACCGATACTACTTGTAACTACTAACTGCAACGCCTTAAACCTTGACCCTAAACCCGTAACCCGCACGCGCCGGGCGCGTGTAACCTTAAACTATAAATCGCGAAACCCTCCGGGAGGGGGGGAGGGGGACGGGTAATCTTGGTGCTCTTGGTGCCTGTTGCATAGGATGCGTGCAAGTGGTGCAAGCAGTACAAGCGGTGCAAGTGGTGCAAGTGGTGCAAGATTGCCATTCCCCTGCCCGGGGTTAGCAGAGACTGGATTCCAAGATTACCAAATTTTCAAATTTGACAAGATTGCTGGTAGTCTTGACCCCCACCCCCCCGCGAACTTTTGGTCTGGAGGGGCACCCAGCAAGATTAGCAAGATTACCTAGATGAGCAAGATTTGTCCAAACACGATCGGCTCTCAACTGCCGGCACAATGTAGTAGTACACAGTAGCAGTAGCAGTTGCGGTAGTGGTAGCAGTCGTAGTAGCAGTGGCAATGGCATTAGCAGGAATAGCAGGAGGAGCCAGCAGGAGCAGCAGGAGCAGCAGGAGCAGCAGGAGCAGATAGCAGCAGCAGGAGAGCCGGAGCAGTAGTAGGAGTAGTAGGAGTAGTAGGAGTGGTAGGAGTAGTAGGAGTCGTAGGAGTCGTAGGAGTCGTAGGAGTAGTAGGAGTAGTAGGAGTAGTAGGAGTAGTAGGAGCAGTAGGAGCAGTAGGAGCAGTAGGAGTAGTAGGAGTAGTAGGAGTAGTAGGAGTAGTAGTAGTCGGAGTAGTAGGAGTAGTAAGAGTAGTACGAGCAGCAGGAGTAGTAGGAGAGTAGTAGTAGTTGTTGTTGTTGTTGCAGCAGGAGTAGTAGTAGTAGTAGTAGTAGTAGTAGTAGTAGTAGTAGTAGTAGTAGTAGTAGTAGAGTGGGAATAGCAGTAGCAGTAGCAGTGGCAGTGGCGGTGGCAGCAGCAGCAGTAGCAGTAGCAGCAGTAAAACAGAAGAACAAAAGCAACAAGCAGAAAAGGACAAGCAAACAAAAGCACTTCCTTCTTTGGCAAGATTATCCCCTGGCAAATTGGGGCAGGGCAAGCGTGACCGAGATGCGATACTCACAGCGATGCAGCTGGAGCTTGAAGGCCTTCACACCCTGCTGTTCAGCATTGTTCTGCAAAGTTAAAAGACTTTTCTTGACTGTCCCTCTTGTGCATCCATCTCTCATCTCCGTTGAGCTATGAATTCGCAAGACCCAACTCTGGATGCGCCTTGTTGATCTCCGCGGCTCTGGCAGGTGGGATGAGGGGCACCGCCTGGTGCACTCCACTCTCGCAAGACTCGGATATCCTTGTGGCTTTACATGAAGCCTCATGTGTGCGTCGAACCCAACCGCGCGTTGCGTGGGGCTTCGGGATGGCACGTGATGAAAACAGTCATTAAGTCATGGCTACTGTCAATGATCGAGCAGGGGAATGAAGCGAGACAGGTACAACGGGTATCACAAGATAAACAACTTTGTTTCTTGCCAGTTGGGCCCAGTCCTCGGTGCCAGTTTCCGTTCACCGACCACATTTCCTTGACGCCACCATCCGTCTGTACGAAGACAAAGTCGTCAGAGAGTCGCCACTATCAGTGTCAGCCCTATTCACCTGCCACAGCTTTCTTGGCATCAACAGAAAGGCATCAGCAAACGCGCATGTGAATGACATGATTGGCCCAAAGACCGACATCATGTGCTTGGGGTAGTTCATCCTTTTCGTGGTCTCGGAGGAAATGTTTGAGTCAGTTTGAGTCATGGATGCAACGGTGGCCCTCGATGTCCAGGGGTATGAAAAGATCCTCGCTTGTGGCGTGATGGGCCATAGCTTCGTACCCCAAATGCCTGATGTGTGGCGCAGTGTGTGGAGTCGAAGTGCACCATTACGGCGATAGGCTACATTGTCAGCACCTGTGGCGCGTGTGCTATCTGTGCAGTCTGACTCTTTGAGTCACTCTTGTGCTGCATCCTGCAGCATCTGCAACCGCTTCGACCCCTCGCGCCCGGACATAGACGCTAGGGTCCTTCCACCCTCGCCGTCTGCAGAGAACGTCCCAGCGCCGGATCTAAGGCTGAAATTCTGGTGTGTGGGTTTCATGACATGGCACTTCTGATGGGAGCGCCTTCGTTGCAGTCGGTGGACGACTGGTCTCCTCGCAATGCACGTACGACACATTCTGGCCATCCACCTGCAGCAGTCTAAGCACTGCACGTGAAGCGTTTCAATGGTCGAGAGCCCTTCTCCTTGTGCGTACCTGTATGACCACAAGTTTGATTACACGGCAATCAAGCAGTCAATCGACGGGGGCACGTCTTGGCTCGTACCTTCATTATGTCACCCTCAATTTTGGATTCAGGACATCTTCGCACCTTGTCAGCATGATGGAAGCTTCACTGCGTTTGCCAAACAAAGCAAACTTTGTAAGGCTCTGGCGGGAACCTTCTTCGTTGTCAGAGGCCCTGGAACAGTTCTGTTCCCGATAAACCTTGATCATCCGACGCAGTTAACTTCCTCGTCAAACAACCGAAAGGAAAGTCACGCTCAGCTCGCTGCCAGTCCGGGTTGTCGCCGGAGACCGCTGTTATCTGAATGTCTTCCTTTTGCGAATCGCGCTCACTGAGCTTAGTACTTCCGGGTATGCAAGCGACCGCCGAATGCTGAATGAGCTGATTGCACGGTCCCGCGTGACTCTGCCGTCAGGACCGTAACCGATGTGATCTCGAGCCTGATGTTAATGCACAGCACACATGACGCATGCTTCCACCAAATGTTGCCCGCCTTCTGCATCGTCCAAACCCATGACCTGGGGCGCAGCAATGCGTCACTGCTGATGTCTGTAAATTGCTGTTCCTCAAAAATGCAGACTTTCCAGCTGTTCCCAAACCGGAAAGCACCGGAACAGATACCTTCCCGGTCAGCAGCAAACTATCGGAACTATTGGAAGGAGATGGCTCTAACCCGCTAGAAGTTAGAAGACGAATAGTCTTCTCGGACACAAGAGACAGCACCCGACTCGAAAGCAACACGGAAGCCTTGGATGGGACTGAAAGCGACATAAAACGTTTTCAGATATTGTCAGCGGAACATTCCCACCAAGAACTATCCGAAGGGTATCAAAATCTCAGGGCTTCTCGGGTAAGCTTTCGCTCGTTCCACAAAGTTCCCCCTTATGGCGCACATTGTCGTGTCGGCTTCAACAGTGGCGGGGCTAACACAGACTCCTCCAGATGCCCCTGGCCAGCCGAAGACGCAGACTTGGAGTCTATGCACAAACGACGGCACCAAACTTCCACGGCGCAAGCGGGGCAAAGGCTCGCGGAGCAAAGCTCAGGTCCCAACCCCTTGTCCATTCCAGCGAGACGTGTTGTCTCTGCCTGTCCTAGAGGATGGTACCAACCTTAGTGCCACCCGACGACAAAACATCAACTCATCGGCAGACGGCCAGATCTCATGCCCTATCCGGCCAGGCCCACAACCGTGCTTCGTGATGTCGTACTTGCTTGAGCCCTGGTACTCTGGAACCGGGGTACACAAACGTTGGGTTCCAAACACCGCAGTCTTGCACGAGGGGCACCGCACCGCAAGGAATGGCTTGCGGAGCTTGCAAGTTTACCCATCGACCCTCCAAGCTCGGCAGGCGAACAGTCGTATGAGGTCGGAGGTCCAGCCCACCATGGTGCGGGCCTTGGGCTTGGGGCAGCACATACTTTGGAGATTCCCTGCATGGAAGCCGACGGCGTCGCCGCCAAGCTCTGGACCGCCGCCGGTGTCACCCAAAGGTGCCGAAGTGCCAGGCCGCAGTGTCGCGGCTACACCAGGCCAAGTGCCTCCCCAAGCGCTACGGCGCTACTGCCATGTCGCAGAAGCTTCTACACAAACTTTGGAGAATTCTTGAAAATCTTATAGAATCTTACGGCTGTTGCGAAATCAACAAGCGCAGGCCTGTGGCCATCGCATGGGCCAGTTTGGCATCCTGCCGACGGTGCTCCTGACCAGTCCGTTCGCATCACGTGTTATCTGGGCATGAGAAAGCTCCAGCGCCTGAAAGTCTCGGAGGCGCGACTCGACTGCTTTCTGGGTTTCGGCAGCCCACCTCTGTCGATGTCGACGAACAACATCATGTCATGTCCGACACATTGCACAAGCATCCACGCAGTTTGGAACCGGGCCCTGCTGGGGATGTCATCACCATGTTGGGCGCAGATTGAGATCTGGCCAAATCAACCGACACTGGTGGAAGAACGGAGTCTCAGGGTGGAAGTCTTGCCTTAAAAGAGTCCCCGGAAGATGAAGTGTTCCCATCGGGGCGCATCTCTTTCCTCGCAGCTGCATAAGGTTTCCAGCCAGCGAGATGAAGAATCTGAGTATGGACACTGGTGTCCTGCGGGCATTAGCGCCACTTCCACGTCATGACTTACCTGAATTTTGGGCACCTCAGGTGACATGACCGTATGCCAGGTTCACGAAACTCCCCGTGCAGCTGGCAAGACCTTGCTACTTTATAGCATTTCGGCTGTCCAACACACAATAACATTGACCTGTTCATACCTTCTCCTCTGAGCCTCTGTCCTTGCGGCCCATTGCTTTGATGAGCGCAAAGCGCAAAGCCGTGGCGAAGCACTCCGCTGGGAAGCTGCTACAGTTGTATACAAAATTGCTGTGTGATGATGGAGCAAGATGGTCTGTACAAGCTCATGCACATGCGCTCTTGAATTTATACCTGTTACCTCTTCTGGGCTTCGCAGCTCTTTGTTATTTGTACAAAGGCCTGTTTCACTTTGGCCCTGCAGTTCTCGGCTTCCAAGCTGAAGCTGACAAACAATGGCGAGCCACATGACCCACATGTTCTTTTGGCATGCACGGAAACAGGAGGCAAGCCTTTGTGCTCGTCGGGCATGGCCACAGTCGTGTAACGAGCAGTCACGGCACCGGCCGATGTCACAGCTCAACCTCGTCACCACCTGGCTACGCGTGCTCGAAGCTTTTCATGCTTCGCTTAATTTTCTGTCTTTTGGCATGCCACGAAACTTGAGAACAAAAACCTACCAACCTTCGTCTTCTTCATCTTGGTCCCCGTCCTCCTCAGCCTCCACCTCCTCCACAGCCTGCAGATTATGCAGATTCAACACGTAGCTGGTTACGTTCGGCACTTAGGAATTCCCGTCGCCCCCCTTTTTTTCTTCGAAGCACTAAAATTAAAAGTCAAGACCCTAGCACTGGGTTTGTCAGTGCTGATGTGGTTGCTCGCTACACTCAGCATGGATAACTCTGATTGCCGATCTATGCAGATTCACGGCCGAGCCGAACAAAACCCATGCCGCGAGACCAAAGCCTCAAACATGGTTTTGATTCTGATGTGTTCGCTAAGCGCCAGTATGGTCGAACGCAAGTTGGCGTATCATGTCGCTTCAAGCCGCTTCGAGAGGATTCGGTTCACATCTAGGCCAACCTGCTCTGTCAGTGTTGCAGGGGACAAAAGTCTGAATCCATCTTACGTCTGAAGCTGAAATGTGTTCCGAACCGCCTCGAAAAGTGGCTCCTCGTCCTGCAAACTGTCTCTGGACCCCACTTGGTCAACTTTGCCTTTCCTGCAAGCTGCGCAGAGAGCCAAATGCCAAGGAACACACACGATGCTATCTGCACGAGACCATAGTCACATGGGAGAAACCGCATGCCTGTGGGGAGGTGCTGGCTGCTGGGATGGCTTTGGACGAGGTGCTGGTGCCGAGGTTGCAGTCACCTGGAGCGAGAAGGTAAGACTAAGACCTGCTTTCTGATATCAACTTTTGCGCCACGTGCCCGACTTGGTGTTATCGCATATTTGCAGGTGGCGCTCGCCCCACTTGCACCCCACCTGCCTTAGTTGTCCCAATGGCCCCATTTGCCGCGTATGCCCACCCTGCCCTACCCCACCTTACCCCACGCCCTAAACCCCTTAAACCCTAAACTAAACCCCAACAACCCTGGAGCCCTAAGACTCTGAACTCGAAACCCGAACCCCAAGACCTTTCCTAAAACCACAAGCCGCTTGTCACAAACAAGCCCAAACCCCAACCGTTTCAAACGAACCTATACATCCCGTTCCAAATCTTCATGATGCTCGCCCGAGGGCTGCGCGCCCGAAACCCGCCAGCCGTGGCGCTTTTTCCGTGTGCGCCTGCGGCTGTCATCCCTCTTCCAATTCCCTGACTAAATGCAGGCCGATGTCGTGGGCGCTTTGGAGATGGCGCCGAACTGGGGTGTTGGTCATGAGCTTCGGCCGGTCCCCGGGGCAGGTTGGGCATGCATCATGAGCATCAGGGGCACGGGATTTGGCCCGGTTTAAGCCCGCGTCTAAGCGCGATGACGGCTTGCTCCGGGCTATTGCCTGCACCGCTCGCCAGTGGGCGCAGCCCCGAGAATTTAATGTTTCCACAGGACCGGAACTAATGCCACACTTAGAACTTAGAAAGGACGGTAGCTGGATGTAGTGAGCCTAGCTGCAGCAATACATTTTGCCCGTGCAGGCACCGGTGGTTTCCCGATGTCTAAGGAGCAAACGAAACAATCGAAAAGCAAAGTGAATAGAAACCACAGGCCCTGCAACTGCCCACCTTGGAACAGCAAAAAGCAAGGGAGCAGCTATAAACCTTCATTAAGTTGTTCTCGTGCACGTTGCTGTGTATTCTTGCATGTTCACCCATGTGTTTAGTGAAGGCAGCCCATCTGCCTGTTTCCGAATTCGGATTTTCGCTGCTATGCAAGGCTTGAAGGTTGATGAATACTGCTGAGCACGCGTAGTGGTGAATGATTTCGGCGGCTCTTCTTGAACCCATCCGCCGCCACTCACAATGGCCCATCTTGGTTCGCTTGCAACAGGGCAGAATATCGCAGGACCTTCACTAACACCCTGATGGGGTGAGCCCGTAACCTCAGTTGCTATAAAGGCATCACTCAACCTCTTTGACAGCAAAGACGAATGCTTGGGCAAGCCTCCTTGTGTGTCCCGGACTTGCTTGTTCGCGCGTCACTGCAGGAAAGTTAGAATAGGGTCGCACCTGGAAGAATGTTGGAGTTTGTCCCAAGCACCTCATGCTCTACTTAAGTTCGTTTGTCGAGGCTCCGAACCTTGCACAAATCCCAAAACCCACCAACACGGGAACACCGCCACTGATGGCTGTTTACATCAGTCTCACAGTAAGGATGACATATTGATTACCATCGGAGTTGGTGTTCATGTTTGATAGAATTTGGTAGCAATTGGCCTGAGGGCGGCAACGTTCGTGTGAACCCGTGCACAGAATTGCTGAGTCCTTCGGACCCCCGTAGCCTTTGCCTTCGCAGTCCCCACTATGCCAGCCCCAAGTCGGCGAGATGGCGCACAGCTGCGAGCGCACTGTGAGCACGTTCCTTTGTGGGGCCCGGGGGGAGTGCAGCGCGCATCCTGCTAATCTGCAGCTTTTCGTTCCCTCGAACAAAGTCACACACTGTCACCTCTAAATGGGAGCAAGCTCCGACTGCAGCCGGGTGGTTGGCCTTCTTGGGTTTTGAGGGACGCGCTTTGATCCTGCAGGAGGATTCACGATAAGTGTTGTTACTTTTCGCTCCGTCGCCCGTCGCCCGGCTCCAGCCTCGGCATGGATTTCAGCGGCGCCGACTGCTGGTCAGCGCAAGCCTAGCAGCTTAGCACCAGGGGTCGACCCTTGTCCAGCTGGAGGGCCCAAGACAGCGCCTGAAGAAACGATGTAGCGCTGCTGGCGTCCATGCTTTGCATGAACAAGCCACCTTAGAGCAACTGCAGCCTTTGCAATTACCTCGCTTGCTGTTTTAAGGGTCTGACCGTACGTTGCATTGCCTCGGTTTAACGGCGGCAACTTGATTCGTACAGATTAAGACTGCGGATACTCCCCCACAAAATAGTCGTCTTCTGTGCTGCGACAGAGAATATAAGGTTGGTGGCCCAGTTGTACATTCACATCAGATTGCTGAAAACTGGGAGGTCGCTCACTCCGTGGGGTTCGTCCACATGCACGGAAGGAACAACACGTTCAATCAGGAAGTATTGCCCAGCACAGAAACTGTGCAGTGCAGAATTCCAGATGCCCAACATCGACGCGAGTTCAATCGCGTACTTGCTTTTCGGACAAGAGCAGGGAGCCAGCCCTCACAGCAAGAACGAAATCCGACGTGCAGGCTTACGGGGTCCTCACGATGCAGAAGCACCACACCAAGAACATTCCATTGTTGGTTGGATCAGACGGATTTGAACTGAATAAGTACAAGCACATGAGCACCTGCACACGAACGCGAGAAGAACGGCGGCAATGCCGCAGTTACTTGTATGGCTGGCCGGTCAGTATCTGAAGTGGTGAGGGGAATGTATCAAGTGGTTGCGGAAGATGTTGTCTGCATCGTTTTGCAACTGGCCAGAACCGGCTTTCACACATCACCACTGGACCACGCAAGCTCTCGCAGGCCAAATCCTGTCTATGCAATGACATCTTCTCGGGAGTGAGCATGTAAAGACCTCCGTGTGACAATATGTTTTTGCTGAGAAGAGGTCCTTCAATCACTAAAGTCTGCAGGCTGCGCCGAGTGCCGCTAGGGTTGGATGCATTTACAGTTGTTGCGGCCATCGTTCGGCGCTACGAGCAAATCCCGTACCTTACATTCCTGTTCGAGTCACTGTTGCAGTTACACGGCATGCTTCATCAGCGAGATGATGTCAAGCAAAGGCGCAACATCGAGATACATTCGGCTGGCCAGAATTCGAATGCGTAGAAAACCGCCTTTGACGAGTCGAATTGCGTTGGCGTGTAAGCTGTGTTGATGATTCGCTACACAAGCGAGCCTCTCCCATGCGTTCGGCCTTGATATCGTCATCTGCGATTACGGATTTTTAATGAGCTGATTGGTTTGTTTGATGATTTTGATTTTGACCATCGAGATCTGATGTTCAGCCGCCGAGGTGCGATGCCAATTTTATGGAACAGACTTCAACATTCTGGGACAACTGCCGCCAAACAGTTGTGATCACTGAGTTATCACCATGCGACCGAGGCCCTCCTATTCGTAGAACATGCTGGCACTGAGGCCGGTACTAGGTCGACCCAAGTTGTGTGAAGTCTGCCCTCCCCAAACTCACGCCCAGATTCGCGCGAAGTCGACCCATCCGCGAAAAGTCGACGCACACGCACCAGGATTCCGGTGCGATCACCCGGTTTCTTATCGATAACGGTAATCGCAGCTCAGTTTAAGGCTGACTAACGTCTGCAAGTGCAAGCAACGCAGAAGCCGAACGAAGTCGAGGAAGCGTGTCATGAAAACACAGCTCTCGAAGTTTCTGACCAGCGTCCCAATTACCAATTGTTCGTTGATCTTCCTCATTTCAATCGACGTTTGTGAAGGAAAGGCGGAAGCCTTTGTTTGAAAATGACCCGAACGAAAAGTGTTCTGATGCTCGTGGTGCATGAGCATGTGAACTATACCTGCCGAAAAATACAAACTTGTACGGCACAAAGACTACCTTCCCAATTGCCCGGTTTGTGACATGCACAAAAGCCTGTCATCTCATAGCTAATGAAAACATCTGCCTAAATTATGCAAGCTCCATTCGTCTCCCTCACCAGTCAGCATAGCATCTGCAATCCAAGGGCGGCCTGTCGAATCATCTCGGGTCAGGCAAAGCACATCCGCGCCACCCTGCTTTCTTGCGCTGTCTCAGCCCATGACACACTCGAGATGGAGCAACTAATGTGCCTTCTCCTTGCTTCTCGTCGCAAGAAGGCTTTCTTCAAGCTTCAGCTGCCTCCCGACAGGTTTGTCCAACGTTGCAACCTCTTGCAGCGCTTCTGCACAGGAAGCAAATAACAACAGAGAGCTTCTCAACTTTGGAAACAGCAGCTGAAGCCTGGACACTACCCCAGTAAAGCTGCAAGGCTGCACCAGAAAGACGTGTCCAGCGACACAACTTTGAGACTGCGAAACTTTTCTTGCAATGGCCTGCCAGGGCAGCATGAACAAATGGCCACTGCGCCTCTTCACTGTCAATGGTCGTCTAGTGGCCTCAAAACGTTCAGTGCAGTGTCACGCTGAGCGGTATTCCTGAGTGCAAGATTTGAAGCCCGTCAGCTGTAACTGCCAGCTGAGGCTGGCACTTGTGGCCCACGACGACGCAGGAACGACGTGAAGTGCAGATGGTCGACCACCTCATTTTGCTACTGCCACACAACGGCAACCCTGTAGTTGCTGCGCACATGGATGACACAGGATTTCGGCCACTTTGTATTGGTGTCTGGGCGCCCAAAACCCAACATAAGTAAGTTCCTCCCCGCAGCGCAGGGAGGCTTCATGCATGGTTCAGCCCTCTGAAAGCAGGATAAGTTGAAATTCGCTTAGCAACAAATAGCAGCACTGGCACCGTTGCTGCTTCTGCTGCTGCTTCTGCCGCCTCTGCTACTGCTGCTGTTGCTGCAGCTGCTGTTGCTGCTGCTGACGCAGCTGCTGCCGTTCGGCACCCCACTGAAGCAACAACGGCAGATCGGGCAAGCTCTGCAGCCCTGGGCTGCGCTTTGAAAATCTGGTGGCTGAGCGACGCGGCTTCTTTAAAGCGTCAATCCGATGTATTTCCTCGGCGGGGCAGAGAGCTACACCTTTCCCGAAACCCAACGTGATGCCCGCTGTGCCCATTGCCCTACCAACCCTAGGCCCTAGCGTCAACTCATTGTAAGCTTTTCATCACACCAAAACCGTGCACCAATCCTCATACGGTTAGGCCTAGGCATACAGTGACATCTACATACATCTACTGTTTTCCAGCATGTTCGTGACATCTTGCTTCATCGCGTAGGATATGTCACTGTAGTCCGATAGGCTCACATACATGACACGACATGCCTGGCTAAATGAGACAAGACTCCAAAACGAGAGCAGGCTTGATTCTCTTCTCCAGATCCTGCAAGGGACTTGACGGGTTCGAACTCAGCCACTAGGTGTCTTGTGAAATAAATACAAGTAGGGTCCTCGACTTTTGAAATTCCAGTAAGAGGGAGAGGGCGCGGCTTGTTGCCATTGGCGACAACGAAGGACAAAGGTGGCTTCAGGCTGAGGCTGAACCTCGCCATCTCCGACTGCGACTGGCAGAATTCAAGCGATTAGAGTCTGCGACCGCTGGGCCACACTTCGACCACTAGAAGTCTGGTCCCAACCTCACAACCCGCCACTGCAATCTCAGCACCATGAGCTATTTCAGTAATGCACTGAGTTTCTGACACCGAAGAATGCCGACACTCAACCTGAGCAGTGAAGCGGCCCTCGAAGACGTACGAAGGAGAAGACACGCAATGCCATGTCACAAGAAAGATGATCTCCCCTATTGCTTGCAGATCGCGCACAGGAACACACAGACAACCAGACAAGCAAGCAAAACAACATCTTCACGTTAGAGCTTTCTTGGTTGTCTGTGCTACAGTGCGCATAGCCCGGCCATGTCGTGACTGTGTCACCATGGGGAACCCACTGTTCGGCAAAGTTAGACAAGATCTCATACAAGCACGGGAATAGGACTCACACACTCTCATACGAGCAACCCTTATAGCCGCGGTCAGAGTTCCTCAATCGCCTGGTGACAAGTCCACCTTCCTGCATTTGCGGAAGTGCGTGATTGCACTCTGAAGTCGCAAGTCTGCGATAGTGTACAAGTAGGCCTTGACAGGCCTGTCGTTGTCACAGGCTTTCTGTAGACAGAAGGAGATCTTTTGCTGTTCACGAACTCACAAATGTTGATAGGCGGCCGCATGCCGATGCTGAAGGTGAAATTAATAAATAGCTCAGTCACGGAACTGTCGGCGTGTGGAAGGCTGTTGCGCCCAAGCAAGTAGAGGACAAAGAAAGGCCGATCCATAGGTTCAGGTTTGATTGCGTTCCAGCTGAGGCACCCCAAGCTCCGCCAAAGACTTCTGCCGGATTCCTGCCCGGACTGTCGCCCGACCACGCAAACCAAATCACACAGAAAACGCTTCGACCTCCAGAATTTGCGGCAAGCGGTGATTGACAGTCTCGTCGTTTATGCCTAAACGAACAGATGCACAGGATACAAGCAAGCTTCAGCTCCACACGAAGAGGCAGAGAGTGAAAAGCACGGGTTATTGCCGCCATGCCACAGTAGATAAGCCAGGGGTCTCCACCGAAGAGCACTTTCTGCAGAACAGGCAAACACTGCAGGCAAAATGCTGCAAACAGAACAACAGCTCTGAAGTGGGGTCTTTCTCTGCAACAGCCCCGAGCCTTTAATTTTGCTGTGTCTTGCACGTCAAGCGTGACAACCCCATTGCCTCGGACTCGCAAACGCAGACACCAATTCCATGCCAAGTCATGCTGCTTCGAAACCGGATAATGCGAGCAACCAATCTGCGAGCAACACGACGTGCAGCGATTGTAAAAAGGGGCCTCTTTACCAAGCTGTACCTTTTCCGCGCCCTGCAGTGGTTCCTGGAAGGGCCTTATGTCTTCAACGCAACACCACAAGATGCTTGGAGTTGGTTCTTATTAGCCTTGCCAGTGTTGTCAGGGCCATCCCATCCAACTTTCAATGATCTGCACATTCCAAGTGTTGTCCCGAGCCACATCACTTGAGCTGGAGCTGCTTCCCAGCACTGAGCCAACTCTGTCACATAGCTGAACGGTAAGCTGGGAGTGATCTGTAGTTAATCGCAGCACTGCAGCACGGGTTCAAACAAGGCCTGTACCAATAATGAAGTCGGAGATTGAGAACAGGAACGAAAAAAAGCCTCCGCCGTACGCTGACATTTGCATGACTGAAACGTCAAACTCACAGAGCAAGTGTGCAATCCAGGCAGGCCTATGCCACACATGAACAAGATGAAGAACCAGCCAGCAGCCTGCTGCTTCCAAGAGGCCTGGTGCACGGAGAGACTTCATAATCTTCATATCATGCAGCACCATGCCACAACGGTCAGAAGAGCACACAGCCTTCTCCTGGGGCTGCTTGGCCCGGTTCTTCATTGCCTTCCGGACTTCCCTGAAGGCACCAGCTATCGTTTCATTCCTGCCTCGATCTGGCTTGCAGTCTCAGGTGTCAGCCGCTCTTGTTGGCGTTCCTTGTGACCCGGTCCTTTCCTCAGAAAACTGCAGACACTGGCGAGGCCTGGAAGTGCCGGTGGCGAAGGTGTGGGGCCACGGCCATTTGGCAGACTCTTCAATCAGCTGCCGCTGTCCCTTCTGAAAAAGGAAGCACGCCCTGATGCAGCGGTTTTGAAGACTGCCTTCTGAATGCGCTCGTCATCCGGATCCACATATCCAGCTTTCTGCAAGGCAGAAAGCAGCTACTGCATACGTGCATGGTGGGCATCTTTGACTCGCGGATCAAATTCGTCGGTCTGCACTTGAACCACTGTGCCATTCTCATTCATGCGAAGACGAATGAGACGGCAAAATTCTAACGCGGTTAACATGCGAAAAACTCTGCTTTACTGTTTTGCACGAACAGTAGAAGCAAGAGTGCTAAACATCAAAGCGATGGTAGGACGTAGCTTGCATAGAGTAAAATTAAAATCAGAACCGAATAGTACAAGACAAAATGCCCATGAGGTGCACCGTTGGTTCTTGGAATAACCCCAGTTTGGTTCCTGCCTGTTCAATACCCTCACAATCGAAGTTATCCACCGAAACCCTGATTTATTAGGGTTTTTTGTTTTTTGCCACCCTTTCAACTAAAAATTCCACTCTGTCACCGTGTCATACCGTGTCACTACCGTTCATGTAAACACTGACTAGTGACTAGTATACACAGCCTCACCGGCGAAACGACAAAAACCGTCGATGCAGACCGAAGTCGCAGCAGCAGAGGTTGTTCGGAAAGGGCCGATGATGCGACATCTCGAGGCGGAAAGAAAGTTTGCGAAGTCACCCTACTACTGAGTGTAAGGCTTACATAGCTCATTGAATTGATTCTGATATTAAGCCGCCAAGTTCGTTCGGGACATTGGGGGTTGAGACTACTGGTCACGACATGTTTGTGTCATTCTGCTGTACATGCGACAAACTTTGCTCCACATGTTTTTTGCGCATGATGTTTTCAGCGAGAATTGTTATATCTGCAGGGGGCCGGGAGGGTAGAGCGGCGATCCCGGCCAACGAAGACTCGCCACTCAACCCGTGCAAACGTACCTGCTCTACGGGCTCCTCCTGATGCTCTTGGGCCCGGCGCGGCAGCTGGGGGTCAAGAGGATGCCCATTAAGTGGATTTCTTTTACCTGACTTGCAACATGTACGTCACCTACAGCAGAGAGCCTCCTCAGTTGTGTTCGGCAAGAGCTCCCTCATGAGGGCCTTGTCGTTATACGGCGAAGTTGCCGGCCCACCGGGGTGCTTGTGTTAGCAGTTCTGGAGATCATTTCCGTCTCACAACATGTTCAAGTGGAGATCACTGAGCGGAAATCACACTTCCGGAAATCAGAGTGGAGTGGGGTCCGGAGATCACTGACGACTGCGTGTGTTTTCATGTTTAGGCATTTTCTGGCTTGAGACTCGCGTTCAAGTGTTGTTTCAGCAGACCAGATACATGCAGATCAGCTCTTGCTTGGCTTGTATTCCGGAGTGCAGTCTCGAGGAAGGCTGCAATTTACAAAGAACACATTCCGATTCCCTGGACTTACAAAAATGATCGATTGCGTGAAGAGGATATTTATTTATTTATTTATTTGGATGGACTTGCAGCTTACAGCAGGGTTCGGCTATGGCTAAGGCAGACGTTGATGCGTGAAGAGGATATTTATTTATTTATTTGGATGGACTTGCATGAGACGCAACATTGATTGGGATGAACGATGGCCGAAGTTGTATTCTGCCACGAATGAGAACCCTAAACCCTAATTCATTCCACTTTGTTTGCTTCTGTTGTTGAGACTCAGTCCCTTGTTGGAGCCTTGGGGCCTGTGTAGGTGGTTGTGTTGCTTTGATGTTGTTGAGCCTCAGTCCCGTGTTGAGCCTCCAGGCCGTTGTGTACTGTTTTGAGGACTTGCCCCAGTTGGGGCTTGTTTGTGTCATTCTGCTGTACATGCGACAAACTTTGCTCCACATGTTTTTTGTGCATGATGTTTTCAGCGAGAATTGTTATATCTGCAGGGGGCCGGGAGGGTAGAGCGGCGATCCCGGCCAACGAAGACTCGCCACTCAACCCGTGCAAACGTACCTGCTCTACGGGCTCCTCCTGATGCTCTTGGGCCCGGCGCGGCAGCTGGGGGTCAAGAGGATGCCCATTAAGTGGATTTCTTTTACCTGACTTGCAACATGTACGTCACCTACAGCAGAGAGCCTCCTCAGTTGTGTCAACAAGCTTAGCCTTCATCAAAACTGACAGAGGCTATGAAGCCAAACAAAAAACCGCTGGTTGATCCCTGATGCGACAACCAACCTGTTTCGACCTCTGACTATTAACGCGCTCCTCCACAGTGCACATCTACTTGCACATCTCACATCTGAAGGGCGAAAAGCCCCGATGATGCATGGAGGTGCTACTGCATTTACGCATGATTCGCCCTGAGCTTGACGTCTTCCATTCCAAGACCCGACACGCAAGTTAAGGACATGCCTGGTGTGGACTTCCGTCTTAGCTTGCCTCATTCGACCCTGCCACGACATATGCCTAGACTCCTAGACGTCTCTCGTGCGGAAACCCTCCACAGCTTGCCACGCGCGTGCACGCGCCTCGCTTAGAGTTTCTCATTGGCTTAACCACACCCCGACACTGTTTCAGCGAATTTCACTATTTACTACACATCAACAAAATCCTGGCCCGCAGTGTGGACACATGTGGACACTGCATCTGGGTATCGGTTGTGGAAGCCTCAATACATGTTATAACCCAGCAAACATCACGGATGCTGCGCTCACCGTGCTCTCCTACTAAATGCCTGTTGGCAAAGAGCCTCGATGATGTGACATGTTTTTCTTGCTTTGCTATAACTATAACCTCTGCTCCTCTGCTGGATCCAACATCCCGCCGACGTTATTTTGTCAAGTCTGCGCTAGGCCGAACACTCCTGACATCTCATCTACATTATTCTCGGAGGCCGTGGTCGGTCGAACCCAACCCGAACGTTGATCTTGGAAGACTCCCGAAAGCCACGTGCCGCGCACTGGCCATTCAAACGCCTGTATATGTATGGAAAACGTACCTATGTGTAGTATATGTTAGTTATATAACAAGTGAATGTGTGCGTGCATGGAAAAACCTGTACATCATCCGCCCATATCGAACGATGCCGCTCGGACACTCATCAGCTCAGCCATCGCACCTCTTTTGCTCCGACTATCTGCCACTTAACTACGGACGTCGTCGAGCCTCCTAGTTAAAGTCAACGCAGGATCAGACTAGAATATCTCGACGAATGCTGGCATGAGCAAACAGAAGCACAAAAGCAAACCTTAAATTTCAAACACAAGCCGCTAACAAATCTCACTCTCCAAGTGAACAGTGTCCTGAAGGCCTACAGCCAACTCGAAACCCCAAACGCCCGCACTTGCAATATCATCAATATCCCTCATCCAGCTCTCGATCCATGCAAGAAACTCAACTTGAAATGAAGGCAGCACTTGACAGATCGAAACATGAAGTCCGTCCTTGCCCATGCTGCACAGCGCTGGCCAGAAAGCTTCTTGAATCAGGCTCTGTGTCTTGTGTCTGTGCGTATGCAGGCTTGTCTGTTCTGAGGCTAAGGAAAGCACGGGTTGAATAGATTCCGAGTCCTTCTGCGAGCATCGTCCTGAAAGTGATTGGAACTGAAATGACGTTGACGGTCTGGCGGGCTTGAACCAAGGTTGTTTCATTCTATCAAACAGTGAACGCGATTCTTCGCAGTGCTCTGGAGCTTCGTGCAGTTTTTTCACCGCAAGCTTCTGCCGTTTGCCCGATGTCGCTGTTGCGGTGCCGAACTCGGGAGTTGACGTCACAGCGAACTGGGACTGGGATTCTTTCGCTGCCCAAGTTCGATCCAGCGGTCTGTACACAGGCGCAGCGGCTCAGATGCAGCGGCAGGTCGGGCTCGGAGGCACGAACGCACACCTCTCTGTAGTCCCCTCAAAAGCGAGCTAGCAGCTAGCCAGTTCCTCTTTTCACGTGATATTTCGGAACTAAAAGAACTCTACGGACATGGCAGAACCTAGCAGCAAATGGAGCGAAGACTCAAACTGGTCCGAGCCTAGTGTCTGGCCTTCAGAATCAGCAAAATAATCAAGACCTTTTCAATCTGGCAGTGACACTCGCTGCAATTATGCTTGGCATGATAAGCTGCTGGTCTTCACAAGGCCAGGACAAGATTGACAATGACCAGGAAGTAGATGCAGTTCATGGCCTGCAGAAAGGTGGGCATGTTGGCAACATTCTGATGCAGCCGAGAACATGCAATCAAACATGACAGTGTGCTCGATTGCTTTTTTGGCTTTCTTCTGCCTGCCCACAAAACAAGAACATGTAAGCAAGGTATCCGGTGCAAATCTCGGAACTACCTTTCGAAGCTGCTTATTTGCTTCTGCACTTTGGTGGACAACCTGACAGGAAAGCTGCGTAGCATCAAGGCGCCAAACCGCTGCATTCCTCGACGAGCCTGCTCAATATTGTAGTCAATGCGGTCAAGGATGGATCCCTGATCTATGACCAGCACCGCAAGCTCCTGGCAGGAGAACGCGGCCCAGACCGCACAAGCCCGTCAGAAAACTGCTCCTTGAAAATTGTATGTAGGTCTGTGATGGAGGCCGCGATCTTGTTGATTTCTTCATTCCTCACGGTCGCACCTGCAAGCTCTCATGAGCGAGGGACAAGTCTTAGTTCTCAATGGTCATCTCGGGGCCAGGCTTTGCTCCATCTCTTGCAAATCCTAGAAACCCACAGGGAGACGAGAAGATCAGATCCGATCCCCCTAACTAAACCCTTGGATGTAAAATGATTTCCTGGAGCTGGCCATCGGTGAAACCTATGTCGGCGTCGGGCCTAGGAGGCACAAGGGCACAACACGGCCGAGATCGGTGAAAGAACGCTCGCTCAGCTTAGCACATGCTTCCTTTCGCAACATCGTCTATCAGCCCTCCTTTCTGGCGGTTTCTGATGTCATTCAGGTAGTCCTGCAGGGAACGTCCAGAGAGTTGCTCGGAAGTCTGACCATGGTTCATGTGGACTTCCTTCTGGGACTGCCGAAAGTGCTGCGAGAGCTGTTGAAGCCTTGGAAGCACAAGAAAAAATGCGTTTGAAATTCTGCACTTCCCGGCCCCTCCAGTATCATGGAGGCGCAAGGCAAGCACTGAGTAGCGAGATTCCGCTGCATGTTCTGCCTCAACCTCGGGTGCATCTGGGAATACGATGTGCATGTGTAAACAGACGTCCACCAAAACCAATTGTGTTCCTCCCTGTTTGAGCAGCAAGCTCTCTGTCCTTCTCAGAGGCAAGAGCAGTTCCACGGGTCTTCACCTGCGGACTGATGGACCGGCGCCTCCCCTGATGACAAAGACATACAAAGACCCAACCGGAGCCTGGTGAATTGAATTCTCGCATCTCTTTACCTCAGAACATCATTGCCGAGGCCATGCCAAGTTGTGCCTTGCAGTTACACAGCCTGCACAGATGTGCCAGAATCAATCTCTCTGACTGCGGCAAGATTTGACACTTCGTTGGATATTCGTTCGACCTGTGAGACAAGCAATGAGCTCTCCATCACCAACTACGGCCCGTAGATGCAACTCGGCCTCTCTGTCGGGAGTTTTGTCGTCCGAGAATACTCGAATGAGGCGCCTCGGCCAACATGCATAGATGCACAGCTGAAATTCTGCCAGGCTGAGCCGTGTAGCTTTGACTGCGCTTTCTCAAGCTGCACCATCTTGTCTTTAATTGTCTTGATGTCCTCTCTCGCCTTTCTGCAGAGTGCCAAAGCTGAAAAGGAGACGGTGCCAGAAGGTGCCCGCCTGTTCGGCTGCCTCGACCCATTGAGGTGGCAGCGGGGCCATCTCCAGCGAGACCTCAGACCCAAGCAGTTCGTGGTCTCGATCCATGCGTCACTTCCAAGCCTCTTTTCGACCCCCCTCCACGTCGAGCAGACGATCCACCTGGCAAAGGCCGTCGACGCGCTGCACCAAGCCTTGAAGTTGACTAGCCGTCGGGACGTCGCCATGCAGCCCACCACCCTCGGCTGAGAGACTCTTTAGATTGCAGGTGTGCAAGCGTGCCGACTCCCCAATCTCTCAAAACGAGCTCTCCGGGCGCAGAACGAGCTTCCTTGCAGCCCGTCGATCCCGATGTCGGGTGAACAAGGGCCTCACACATCTTGACGTGAATCAAGCTCGCAGTTCGCAATGGAAAAAAAATCAAGCAGGTGAACCGGTCCACGGCTGTAGAACACGAGCATCGAAATCATACTCACACGCAGCTTTCCAAACCAATCAAACTTAGAACGCATCATCGCACACTTGTAACGCCAATATCTCTGAACCGGGCGTCGGGCGTCAAGTTGCGAGTGATCGGCGATTTACCATTTATGGCTTTCATTTGTCAAACTTCAAAGCTGAGCAACTGCAAAGTTCTCAACAGAATCAACAAGGTCGACCATAGCTTGCTATGCCCCACATCGCAGTTTGCAATTGTCAATGCATGAAGTGCACATGACCGACGGAGCCAAAGCTGCATGTCCTGAGTCCTCACCCTTCAGAGACACGTCCTGTGAATCTCTCCAGCATCACAGGCTTGGCACATACGACTCAATGCAAACACTCCTGGTTTGAAGTGCAAGATGCAACATGCAGGGACTGACCGGCATCATCAGGAGCCGACTAAAGCATGAATCAATGAATCTAGCGGCGACAAGGCATGCTCATTGAATCTGACGTTGTGTTGGCATTGGCAGCTTGCAAGGCTTACTTACATAACTTGAAGGGTTTGCAGCGCAGTTGAGCTGCGTTGATGTGCGTCATACTTGTTCTCTACGCTCAAAACCACGGAGCACACCGCTCCCGAAGCGTTTGCCTGTCTCTTGCAATGGGGGAAGAGCGACATCATTGTGATGCCTTAGGTTTGTATGCACCTAGCAACTCTATCCTTACAATGCCGTGCGAAAGCCCTTGCATCCTGCCCAAGCGCTCACGACTAAAGTCTAAAGCCTCTTGGTCTTGGTCAAGACACCAGTCTCCCACTCGCATTTTTAAGCAATCCTCTGGATCAAGTGAACGCCCCGAGACGTCGTGACCACCTGGGCAGACATGCAAAAAGCAGCGAACTCCTCGCTCTATGCACAGGTGCAAGACAGCAACGAAACAGCTGGCAAGCATTGTTCCTCTTTCCGAGCACGAAACATCGCTGAACTCAGCCTTGCGAAGAGTAAACCTGGCCAATCGGCATCGGGGTCCGGTCAGTGACATCGCGACGATCATCGTGATTTTTTGGAGGCGGCGCTTGGCACATTCGGTTCAAACTCGTCGGCTCCACGCTGCCTGCTCAAACGCAGGCTCACACTGGCCCCTCGAGACCTCTGTCTGCTCGCAATGTACATTGCCAAACTCCATGCACACCACGTTGAGTCTCATGCCCAGCCCAAATCACCACACAGCTGCCCGGCATTGTCTGCTGAAGAGCACTCTGACCGCTGTTGACAAAGCTTCCGGAAAGCAGAACTCCTGCAGATAGATGCAGAGAGCACACCCCAGCGAGGCGAACGGCAAATGCAGAAAGACGAAACAGCGCTGGTGCTTGGGTTGTTGCTAATCTGAGTGATGCTTGCCCCCTGGAGACTGTTGACTGGCAAGGAGGCTGCTGGCGCAGCATGACAGGAAAACAGCGCAGGAGGGCAATGAAAAGCAATCTGTAGGAAGCTTCCCTTTGCTGTCTTGTTTGGAAGGCCAAGAGGACGGAACTGTCAATTGGTGGGTGGCACTGGGTTGGGTCCAGCAGCATCGGGGAATTCGATGGAGGTTTCAAGACTCAGCAGAACCCGACTGCGGAAAACTTGCGGATCTTGAGAACTTCCGGCAAAGATACCGGTTAGCATACCACAATCAAGTCTCGAAGCTCGTCCAATCCCAGCATCAATGGTGTGGCAAGCTGGGCCAGCGATTTCCATGAAAGTTCCGTAGCACAGCACAGCGTTGTGACCCAAGATTCCCTGCAGGAGTCTTGATTTCGGATTTATTTCTTTTTCGGATCTTTTACGATATCAAAACGAATGCCCATTGCGACTTCATAGTACTTTCAGACATTCAGAGCACAAACTCCGGGGCGAACCTCTGCGCATCAGGGTCAGCTCCATTCATATCCGTGTCCATAGCCAGAAGGCTCCGAAGAACGGCCTCTGTGTAGCAGGGAAAGGTGCGAGCTGCTGTCAGGTGCGCTGCAGTCCAATTTTCGTTCGCAGATCGAAACATCCGTCTGTGAAACTTAGGCCCTGGTGTCAGTCAAGTCAGACGTGGCTCTCCTCATCCAGGTCGACGAAGCCCACAATAATATATCCTCGAGCTGCAGTTTTACCCCGGAACATCACAACCCTCACAATACGGCGCTTTTGAGGTACTGCAGAATATGATCAGAATATGATAGGGACGAGTGGAGTGGAAGAGCTCACTTACGTATTCCTTTTGCAGTCCCATGCTGCAGCTGCAGGTACAGTTTAGGTCCTTAGGTCAGATGACGCTTCACATCATTGCTCATCGGGACGGGAACATGACGTCTTCGTCGATGCTCATAGCGAGGCAGTGCTTTTGCGTACGAGTAGAAAGACAATGCACTCTGCACTCCCGATCTCGAAGCAGTGTCACTTCGAGAATGACTCCATGACATCCAATCCAACCAGAGCTAATGTGGCGTTGCTGTCAACTTCATTTCGCCAAGATTCGCTCGCCTCTGGTGACAGGCTGGCCTGCCCCGAAACAAAACATGCTCCGAGTTGACAAACCTAGTGGAGTCCTGCAGCTCCGTGCACACGTCAGCAGTACTGTGCTGCTACCTAACAGTAGCATGCTTCCTTCACGGGTCAGCCACTCGGAAGTTACAGAACCTCTCTGAACTCGGAAACAAACTCTGCAACACTGGAAGATTGATGCGAGAGATGCCTCCGTGACGAAGCTTTCCACTGTGTACAAAACAATCTCCCTGCATGATTTGGTAGGCACACTCATCCGCTTCCACGTAAGTGCCACCACCTTCAAAATCTTGCGCACTGTTCAGCAATATGTTGAAGGATATAATCGAACCGTCACGATGTAAAGCTAAGCCCGCTTGACCTTGCACAGAGTACTGCACGAAGAAGAGGTCTCTGAAGTACAGGCATGATCCGGATCCATCACCCCAGCCATGGCGCCTGGCAAGCTCCGGCAGCACCCTTTCTGCTAAAGACTCTCTGACCCAGGTGTCGATCTCCGGGATGAGACTGCAAGGAATATCCGTAGTGGCGTAGGCTGCATGCCTTTCGCTTGTCCATCCGGATCCGGACGCGGCAGCTTTAACAGCACCTAGAACATAGTCACACTCCAGCGGTGACCAAACTGCTTTGAGCGTGTAGACTTGTCGCAAATCGGCAGGTACTTCCAACTGCTGGGCAGCCCGAACTTTCCCGGCTTCCACAGCCTTTGCAGCCCGATTATCAAGATCCTCCTTGTCTAACAGACAAGGGCTTACGCCCAAGATCTCACAAACGCTGTTGCGATTATGCAGCCTCGCGATCTCCACGGCTGCAAAACCATCTACGTCTTTTGCAGAAACATCTGCTCCCCTTGACATGAGAAGTTTCACCACCTCCTCCTCCCCACAACGAGCCGCCAGATGCAAGGGTGTCTGACCACCAGCTTGAACGACGACATTTTGTAAAAAAAGATCCTTCGTTTGACCGTTCATTGGCGCCCCGGCGTCCAGGAGAGCGGCTGCCAAGCGGTGCATCCCATACTGTGCTGCGTAGTGCAGAGCAGTGTATCCGCTCTCTCGCTCCCGCCAAGCCGATCCGCAAAACAGCGGAGCGCTGTCTTTTGCCAAAACTTCGCTCAGGGCGTCCAAGGCCTGGTCCTCGTCGCAACAAGCGGCGCACCGCGTCACAGACTGCATCCCAGGACCAGCCAGCTGCCCAGCTTACAGTGTGGTCTATCACAACTACGAGTCTACTGGGTGATAGCTGACCTGAAACCAGAAGCTGCAGGAACCATGAAATATGATGAATACGGGGACTGCCTGGCATCAACTATCGTCGCAGCTGTTACAATCCAGATCTTTGCTTCCCGAACACAACAGCTTTCGCAGGGGCTTCGGCCACAAGGTCTGCCTCTGCTTCTGCGGGGGTCCGATTCTGCTGCGTCTTTGCCCGAGCACGTCGGGCCTGCACGATCGAATCCCAAAAGAATGGGCTAGCTGCCCCAATTTTCTCTGAGCTGAGTTCCGAGCCATCGGGTCTTCTGGAGGCATCTTGCCAGGCTCTGCACATCGCAGCAGGAGGTGCCGCAGGCGAAGTGAACGTGGACCTGAAAACTACGGCGGCAACAAGGCTGCGCTGAAAATCGGCGAGTTCTCGCAGCTTGCTGAGGGCTGCTCCGACGGTGCCCTTATGCCTCAAGTCTTCCAAACTGCAGACTCAGTCGCAATTGGCGTCAGGGATAATCCCGATAGTCATTGCGTTCATATACTATTGTTTCATATTGAAGTCGTGTAACTACTACAGTTGTGCAAGCTGCTTCCAACACTCCTGTGGCAAAGCTTCAAACCAGCCTCTTGGCAGGACGTCCAGAGGGATCCTCCGCAACCTAACGCTTGCAGAAAGGGAAAAGTCTTCCAAGGTGTGCTGCCTGACGAGCCTCGTCCTCGTCCTCCCGCTCACGTATGCATATGCAGATGCTGGAAGCCTGAGAACAACAGTTATTGCTGAGAGTTCATGATGTTCCGAAGTGTCGGGCTCCTGATGCATTAGCAGGCAAGAGTTCATGGACTGCCCCACGCCTCTTGTGTGAAGGCATGTCTCTAAAGGCATCAACATGTAAAGTCCGGCGCGATGCCGGTGTGTGGGTGGCAGCGCAAGAATTCATCGCAATCTCTCGAAAAGAATGTGTGCTTCTATGAGCTTCTCCTCCTCCTCCTCCTCATCATCATGTGCACTAGCAACCTACGTCGATCCCACCGACCACCCCTGCACCTCCTAGCACAAAGAGTGGGCGGACTGAAAAGCATCGTTTTATCAGTGGCGGCAGATCCCTGTAGCCCGGAGATGCCTAGCTTCGAGCTAGCAAAACTCCAGGGAGGGTTGGGTGGGTACTCTGAAAAACTTCTACCCCCCAAAGGGGTTCTAGCCGTAACGGCGACGGATAGAACACATTTAGCGAAAACACCTTCGATGTTTTAGCTGTCGACACCTTCGATGTCGAAGGAGGAACTTCGGGTTGCTAGCACACACAGTTGTCCCTCGTCCCTCGTTACAAGAAGCGTGCACTAGCAACCTACGTCGATCCCACCGACCACCCCTGCACCTCCTAGCACAAAGAGTGGGCGGACTGAAAAGCATCGTTTTATCAGTGGCGGCAGATCCCTGTAGCCCGGAGATGCCTAGCTTCGAGCTAGCAAAACTCCTAGCAACGCCACTCGGGCTACCAGGGTTCTAGCTTCTTGGGCTTCTTTCTGAAACGCATCGGTTTCACCGACCTAGCTGCTTTCCTCTTCTTGACTTCTCCGAAAAAGCTTGCAGAGTGTTCTAGCAGCTTGCCCAAGACGCGCCACCGAAGTTCGCTGCCAACTAGCGGGACCCGGAACTCTGGGGAGAAGTGATCAAACTTCTCGTTCGTCAGGTCGTCTGCTAGCTGGTTCAGGTCACGGCGGACCCACTGTAGCTGGAGTTCGCAGTTTCCAGCTTCCAGCTCTTCCGCTAGCTCCATAAGGACTAGCCCCGAGGGAAACTTTGTGGTCATAAGCTTCTTTAGCAGAGCTTCGTTGGACTGGTTGTCCGTATAGCCTCTTAGAGCCACACGGGACAAATTCCTAGCCTTGCCTTCTGGGATCCAGAGCCGAACTGCCACAAGGGTTGCCAGTAGCTCTAGAGCCGCAATGACCTTGTTGGGGTCACCTTTAGCGAAAGCCCAAGGTGCCCAATCAGCCTCCACTTCTAGCGAGAACCAAGGGCCCTGGCAGCCGGGAACTAGCTCCAAGAAACCCCCGATCCAGGCCCGGCCCGCCTCGGCCTTAGCGTCGGTGAAAAAGCTGAGCGGCGCCTCCGTCACTTCTAACGGGGTCGGCTGCTGTAGCCGGTCACCCTTCTCCAGGCGGTCTGCGATCCAGCTACAGAGCACTCTTATCATGGTGGGCAACTTTAGCGGACCTTGGCAACCTTGCACCGCCGAGGACCAGGCATATAGCGGTCCGAGAAAAGGCTTCTCCCAATCTAGGGACATCGCCGCAAATCCCAGCCTGCCTAGGCCCTGCGCCATTTCTTTGGCCGTGACGTAGCCAGCTGTAACGGTGTTCCGTAGCCAGGAGACCAGCCGAAAGCCCCAGGCGGTGGCTAGCGTACTCGGTCTCCATGCCTAGCCACTCCACCCGGAAGCCCCCTCTCGACTTGGCCCACTTGAAGGGGAAGCCCAGACTAGCGAAGTAAAGGTAGCTGAGCGGGATCCCCTGTCTCCCCTTTGGGCCACAGCCTAGCGACTCCAGGTCGTCCGCATATAGCAACATGTCTATCGGATACTCTGGTCCCACTAGGTGGTGGACCAGTCTCAGACCGCAGGCGGCGATCCTCGACCACCAATAGCTCGCGCAGGAGAGGCCAAAGGTGCCTACCAGATTGACGTAGACCGTCTGTGTAGCGGGGTCCCCCGGGACCTCTTCCTCTAGGCTTATCTGGCATGCCAGATAGCCGTGCTCCTTGCTCTGGTGCTTGTAGCGGCGGTGGGCTTTAGCGATGTCGCCAACAACCGAAAAGGCCACCTTCTTCTCCGCTAGCATCTCCCGGAGCAACTGCTTCTTCTCCCGGGCTCCTGGAGCACGTAGCTTATCACGACATTTAATGCGGTGATTGACTCTCACACCATGAGTAGCATCATGGATGATGCGCTTCTTGTTAGCCGCCTCGTCCTCAACGATGACGGCTAGAGCAGCTATAGCTCGGTGGTCGCCGTACTTCTCGACAAACTCACCTAGAGTCATCTTTAGCATGAGGCCCTCGGCTACGTCCTCGTCGAACTTCTCCTTAGCAAAGGACCTGTGTTCGTCGACCGAGGTGTAGTTAGGGACCCACGCTAGCGAAGCCTCCCAGGGAGCATTCTCCAACGGCCACTTTAGCTGCTCCTCATAGACGTGAGGTGTGCGAGGTAGCGGGTCGAGGATCCCCACAGGAAGTCCTGTCTCCGCCGCCAGGAGGAACTCTCTATCCGGGTCCCCCGCAGCCTCTAGCAGCGCTCGCATGAGCCGAAGATAGAGAGGCTGGCCCTCCGCCACTTCTAGCAGCTTCGGGTCTGTAAGGTCTTGTGCCTCTAGCCAAGCTTTCCAGACTTCCCTGAGCTCCGACTGTAGCTGGGGGTCCGACGCCAAAGAGCAAGCTGTAGCGCCTCCCGAGGCCATGCGGAAGGCCTCCTTCTCTAGCTCCTTCTCGGAGCCCAGCTTTCCAAGGACCACCTCCTTCATCCTGCTCCGTAGCCAGTCCCAGTTCTTGCCGCTAGCGAGGTTACGACGCTCCGGTGGCCAACGGCCAGGGGAACAGAGTCCCCCGCCGTCGTGGAAGTCCTTGTAGCCACCCACCTGCCAGCAGCGACGAGGGCAGCGCTTCGTAGCAGCAGTCAGGCAGATGCAGAGGCGTCTTTAGCAACAGTCGAGTAGGCTTGCTGTAGCTTGTACCAAAAGAGCGTTGCTGAAAAGCTGCTGCGCGGAAGCCTGCCGAAAGTAGCGCAGGAACCTGGGGCCATTGCCACATGGACGCGGGTCTCTGGCCTTTGTACGGCCCGGAGCCTAGCGCACCTAAGTCCTCTGGCTGCTCTAGCACGAAGGCTGAGGCAGCCCCCCGGGCTACTAGCTGAGCGACCTCAAAAGAAAAATCAGCAAAAATGTTGCCCAATATAGCTCGGTCCCTTTGGGCTGCAGTGAGCTGCGCGTTGCCCCTGGGACAGGAGTAGCTTCTGACCGGCACCGGTCCACGGAAGTTTGCCCAGGCTGCTCTGGAGAAAGTAGCGCAAGGTGGTGAGAGCAAAATTGCATCGAACTCTCTAGCTGCGACCCGTTGTAAGTAGGCACTGCGGACCTTCTCTAGCGAGAGGTCATATCGCTTATCGCGCAGGATGTCTACGCACTCGACAGAGACGTCCAGACCCATAGCAGTAGCAGTGTGGTGAAGACACGTAGCCATATCCCATGGGCGAACCTCGCCCGCGAACAGGTAGAGGATCTTGTAGCTCCGCGGCGGGCTTCAGTTGGAGGGTTTGCCTCCGTCGCCTTTGGCGCCTCCCGAATTGGGGGTAGCGACAGGACGGCCGCCGGCTTTGCACTGGTAGGCCGGATGCTTAGCGAAACATAGCTGACAAACATGCTTCAAGCGGCAGGCTTTCTTGTGCGGGCAGCCTTGCTTGCTATTGTAGCGAAAGCAAATTGCCTCGCCTTCCGGCGTTGTGGTAGCCCCATTAGCCACGCCTTTGCCCTTGCCCTCGCCCTTAGCGCCCTTAGTGCCCTTGCCTTTGCGTGGCTGTCGGATCCATGGGCTATCGGGCGGGGGGGCCGGGCGTTTAGCGTGAAGGGCCAGCGGCGTCGTGAAGTGCCGCTCCTTGAGGGCTGCATCCTTGTAGCTTTGCTTCAAGGCCTCTGCGAAGGAGAGGGACTGCTGGGCCATGAGCTTGTAGCTGTGTTTGCGGATCGCATGCTCGTAGCTGAGGACCAGATGCCACGGCGGCACCAGAGCACCGGAATCTTCACTAGATCGTAGCCCATAGCAAAAATCTCCCAGCAAGTATTCTTTATATTTTTCGAAGACAGCTTGCGTCACGTCCTTTAGCTCCGAGCGGGACGGGTGCTTTAGGCGGATCATGATCAAGGCATTGGCTAGCACTGTGAGGCGTAGCCGTAGCTGCTCTGGTCCAGAGGGCATCGTTGTGCGAGACCCGCCTTTCCTTAGCGAGAGGGTGCCTTTAGCATCCCAGGCGGGCAGCAGGACTTCGGGGTCAACTTCGTCGCGGCTAAGCACTTCTGTTAGCGGCTCGGCTCGAAATTCCCCGGTCTCTAGCTCGTGCAACTTTTTCTCGATATATTCTTTAGCAGGAACGTGGCGGTCTTCGACTTCCCCGAACTGGGTAGCAAAGGCCTGTCTCATGGCGATGTAGTCCGTCTGTGGGATGGGTTTAGCCCAGTCCCGGACCTCACTCGTAGCTTCAGCCTCGGCCTGTGTCTTGACCCTAGCAGAAGCTGTCTGCCATGCCACAATGAAGCTAGCGATCTGGCCTCTGGAGGCTAGCGTGCCATCAGGAGCCATGGAGAAGGCGTCTTGAAGCACCTTGCGGAGATCTTCTTCGCTAGCAACAAAAGCAGCAAATTTTGCCATTGTATCGATGCCATTGTCGAAAAGTGTAGCCTGGTTAGCATCGCTGACCCTGTTCTGGGTCAACATGTGTCGGAGGTCAGATGCCCCTTTAGCCAGCTTGGCGGCGTCCGCTGCCATGGCTAGCCCGGAGGTCTTACACTAGGGAGGCCAGGAGAGCACAACAAGGCTTTAGCAGGTGCAGAGTGTAGGTAGCACAGCACAAGCGGCCTGTTCCTGGCAACTCTCGGAGATCTAGCAAGATCCCCCTTTCCCAAACCCCCCCCCCTCCCCTCCCCAGGCCCAGCAGGGAAGGTGGGGAGGATGTGGTCGGGTCCCTCCTTTTGTGGGCGCCCCAGTTTTCCCCCCTAAAAGGCTTTGCCCCTTAGCGGAAAACCTCTCTCTCGCGCCTCCCTTCTTTCTGGCAAACGGAGTCCTAGCGCAACGGCCTTTATAGCGGGCCCCAAAAGCGGAGTTAGCGCATGCACTGGGTGCACCAGTGAGCATGGTGGTCGTCTAGCGGCCACCACATGCGCCTGTTGCACATGTTAGCGTGGCAATTGGGGCACCGTATGATACATCTAAAAATATAGTTTCTATCGTCCCAACGGCCGAAGCCGAAGGTATCGTCCTCATCATTAGCAACATGTAGCGGGAAGGGCACATCCCGCTGCATCCAGGTCGCCAGTTCTAGCGCCCCGCCGGTCGGAGGCATAGCACAGATCTGCTCCAGGTCGTAGCCCGTCAGGTCTTGTAGCCACGCAGGGTTGGTAGCATTGACCGGTGCCATCTTGTCCTTGCCTTTAGCGGAGCCCTTCCCCTTGCCCTTAGCTGCAGCCGGCGGCCCCTCCTCCAAGGTCCAGGTGCCTAGCGGCCACAGAGGCCGCGGCACTGACGACCAGGAGAGCTCTAGCAGGTTGCCCTCATCGCCCTGCGGCCGGCTGTTAGCATGGGCTCCCACTGGCGGTGGCATGACGAGCTCGATCGGCACAGTTGTGCCACGTAGCTCGGCCACGGAGCGGCTGTCATGTAGCGAAGTGAGAGGGCCATCGCGCAAGGTCGGTCTCATGGGCCTAGCCGCTAGCAGCACCACGTAGTGCGGTTGGGGTCTGGTAGCGCTGTGGGTGGCTGCTGCTGGCCGCCGCCCGACCTGCTTAGCGACCGTCTCGGTGTATGCGAGCGCCTCTGGTTTGTAGCCGCTCGTCCTTGTCCTGGCGACCCAACGTGCGAGCGGGTAGAGGGTTAGCTTCCTGTAGCGGCGGGAAGCCCCCTCGCCCCATCTTGTTGGGCATAGCGGAGCGGCGCCGAGCATCGTCCTTTGTAGCAGCAGCGGTTGGAGCGGCAGTAGCGGGGGCTGGGTCGTTGCTGCCCCGCGGTGCCTCAGCGGCTTTAGCGGCACTCTGTGTGGCCTGGGCCAACTGTGCTCGCTCTAGCTCTTGCTGCTGCTTCTGCTGCATCTCCTCTAGCGTCTGGCGTAGCTGAGCCTCCTGGGCTTGCTGCTGCTTTAGCTGCTCCGCTTGGAACTCAGCTAGCAGCTCGGCCTGTCTCTTCTCTAGCTCCGCCAGATGCTGAGCTTTCATGGTAGCGAGGTCGATGACTTCTTCAGCCGGTAGTGGCTCCTGCTGAACGACTCCGTGGATCTTATCCACTAGCAGGGCCTTCTCGACCTCGTTTAGCTCCTTCTCCTCCTCTGCGGTGAGGTCGTCTAGCGAGGTCAAGCTCGCCAGCCAGTCAAGGCGGTTGTTGTAGCGGGACCCCACCGGGAAGCGTTGCTTGGAGGCCCCTTCCGTTGTAGCTGCTCGGAGGCCTAGCGGGACCTGGGCCTTCCGCACTGTGTCCACTAGCGTCTGCAGCTCGTCCGGGTGCAGCCGAGCTCGGAGCACGCCTTCTAGCGTGTCCTTGTCGGACTGCACCCAGTGCTTGACCGCTGTAGCGCAGTCGATTGCCGAGTGCTCTGTAGCGGGCACCTGTGAGCTAGCCATGCCGATGGCTGCTAGCTGTTGCTTCGCCAGGATTTACCTAGCACGGGTCTTCTCGAGAGAGAAAGCTGTAGCGAATGCGTCTCAAAACTGCAGCACACTAGCGTACCCTTGCGCACTCACTGCCTGACCTAGCCCGCCTCGCAACCTTCGAAATGGGGCAGGGGACAAAAGGGGAACCCCCGAGGCAAGCCTAGCACACACAGCGACCGCAAGGACATGTAGCAAGACCGCGGCAACATGTAGCGAAACGTGGTTCTCTCCTCTTCTGTCTTCTCCCCCGAGGAGACCCCCCCCCCTAGCGAGAGAGCGAAGAAGAGGAGAAACAGGAACACGTACCAAAATCTATTTTAGCGTGCGAATCAAACTTCTGTAGCCGTGGCAGTTGCCAGGCCCCCATTAGCCAGAGCATTTGTACTCCGGCCCGGGAAGCTCTCAAGCAGCCAGTTCTACCTCTAGCTGCGGTTCATCCCCCGAGTGAGCCGAGGAGGTCTCCGACCCGTCTTCTAGCTCCCCGGCCGTGTCGTCTTGCTGGGGCCAGCAGAGGCGACACACATGGGTGTACTCCGAGCTAGCTGGAAGGGCGTCAAAATTTTTAGCATTCCGAAAGTAGCGGCGTTGGCCCATCCAGCATCCTTTCCCGCAAGCTTTATGTAGCCTAAAGACAGCCCCCGGCTGTCCCACGACCACATAAGCCGTCTGCCTGTCCTGCAGTCTAGCAGGCTTGGGTGCCCGCTCCACGCTGGAGCTGCTGCTGTCCCCACTCGACGTGGTGGAGCTGCTTGAAGAGCTAGCACTGGACTCTAAAATCGGCGGGGGCACCACTCCAGCCACCGGTCCATCTAGCTCCACATCCGTTTTCCAGGTGATTTCTAGCACCCGAGCCTGCCACTCAGCTTGCGCCGGCGGCAGCCCTTTCTTATCAACAAGCCAGTCCCGCAGCGAAGTGCCTATCTCGCGTTCGTCTAGCACCTCGCTGTGGCCGGGTCCTTTTGCAGCTTTGGCAAAAACTGCCTGCAGCCGGGCGACCCTTCCTGGGAAGGTTCTAGCATACGTGTCGGAGCTCTCTGGCTTCCAACGACCTAGCAAATCTTTGTCGGCAGGTGGCGTCTCTTGTAGCGAGAGGCCTGTTGGCAAGACCGACCGCTCACTATGCTCAGTCCAGAACCCTTGGACCACCGAAGGCAGACCAAGAAGATGTAGCAGCGCTGTTGTAGCCACCACTGCGTCCGGGTACTCCGCGAGCTTGGTCTCTAGCATGCCTTGGCTACCCAGACGTGGGAGAAGGTAGTCCCGCTTGTAGGGTGCCCTTTCCTTTAGCAACTGGAAGCCGACTTGTAGCCACGTCTTGCGCTTGAAGAATGCGTGCTCAGATACACACACAGGCAGCTCCTTGACCTTCTTGTTGGGGCCGGAAGTTTTCGTCTTCCGTAGCGTGGTGGTTAGCCTCCCCTCCACTAGCCGTAGCTCATGTGGCAGAATGGCCTGAAGGTCGGACCACCTGAGTGTAGCCCATGTCTTCACCAGTTTGGCCCAGGCCCATATGCGATGCCCCACAGCTTGTGTAGCATCTAGGACCAGATCTTCTAGCTTCACTAGGATGAAGACGGGGTAGCGAGGCGCCCTCTTCGTAAGAGGTGTTCCCTGTGAAAGCTCTTCCGTAATGCTGTCTCTAGCGGCCAGTGCAAGACGTCCCGCGGTAGCTCTTTCTTCCGCTGGGAACTCACCGACCTTTTCCAGCCAAAGTATAGCACTGTAGATGGAAGCTGGTATGGAGCGCCCACATGGTTCATCTCGCCGGACCACCAGATAGTCCACCAAGTCAGAGGGGCGGCCCGGCGGCTTTTTGAGCTTAGCCTCCCAGAGCCATAGCCGCCACCTTTTGTAGGTAGTGAGGTAGCGCTTCAAGGTGGTGGCTCGTGTGCTGCCTGCTAGCATGCTGGCGGCACGTTGCGGATCCAGGCTGCTCTCAAGTTGATCTAGCACAGGTGCCCGGCACTCCCGGAGTTCTTCGTGTAGCCGAAGTGTCCACACCTCCAGAAGTTTCTCTCCCCTGGCTTGTAGCACACTTCCCTCTAGGATCAGCTTCCTGCGCCGTTCCCCGGGAGGGGGTCTAGCAGAATCTTCCTGCTCTTCCGGGTCCGCACCACGTAGCCTCTTCTCCGGCGGTTCCAAGGCCGCCCAGTAGAGAGGCTCCCGGTAAAATCCAGCCATTCTTATCTCGACTGGGGCTTTTCCTCTAGCTTCCTCGATCAAGAACTGGAGCAACCGTTCTAGCTCCGCACTAAAGGGGATCCTCAGCTCGAGGGCCAGTTGTTTAGCCAGGCCCGAAACGTCCTCGTCCCGTACCGTGGCTAGCTCCGGATTGCGGAACCCTTGTTCTAGCAGGTAGTCACGGCACCTCTGTAGCAGGAGGTTCCGGTGCTCCTCTTCCGGTTCCGGTGGCCGTGGCTGAGCATCTAGCATTGCCTCCACCTCGGACAGAGCCGGACTATCCGGAACTTCCTCCACTTCCATAGCGGCGAGCGGGGGCCTAGCCCCCGTTTCCTTTCCTATAGTACTCTGAAAAACTTCTACCCCCCAAAGGGGTTCTAGCCGTAACGGCGACGGATAGAACACATTTAGCGAAAACACCTTCGATGTTTTAGCTGTCGACACCTTCGATGTCGAAGGAGGAACTTCGGGTTGCTAGCACACACAGTTGTCCCTCGTCCCTCGTTACAAGAAGCCATCATCAGCATCGTCGTCCTTTGCTCGTGCAGTCCTCAGCCACTTCTGGTCCTCCCCACCACTGCTGCAGGTAGCAGCAGCAGCAATAAGAAAGGCTATGACCGTTTTCGTCGGCCGAATGCACACATCACGATCAGCGCAGAAAGTGCTGAGCTTCTGAGACACAGTATTCACAATGTGCATGCTTTAGTGCTCCATGCCTGCCAGGTGCTTCATTTCAATGCTAAGCCGCTAAGCCCTGTGTTGCCAAATGCTCGAAGGCAGCTGTCACTTCCCTCCGCTTGTGTACTCCTATCTTCCACGGAAAGGCTCAGCATCCAGAAGTTCCTGGCTTGACTGCAACGGAGTGACCTGTCCCCAGGATGCTCAGGGAACACGTCTGTTGAGAAGCATGCTCATTGGCTGCGCGTCGCTGTCAGATCAAGGCCAGCTAGTTTCATCTTTACAGGGAAACCCTCCCGGAAGGCAGCTGTATCGATCGTTTCGCTCTTTACAATGTGACCGAAACAGTAGACAAGCTGCTTCAGCAACAGCCAATAGCACTTGCATCTCAGGTCACATTATGTCACTTGCTTCATGTGGTCTGGGACTGCGACTGACGACTCCGATCGAGGCAGCAACATGGCCTGCAAGAACAGCTGAAGACTGCGCTCCTTTAACCAGAATCAAGACGGCTCAAAACGTCCTTCGTAGCCCATTGGAGAGCAACCGCTTTGGGCTGCCAACGGCATAGGGCTGCTGGCTCCTGATTCGCTTGAGGGCCACCCACACTGGCACACTATCGGTCTGTTGTAGCGGCTCCACCTCACACAAAGTGGATGCATGGGGGACTCCTGTGCCCCAATTGAAAATCTTGCAACGCGGCAGCTCTAATCCTTCCGCTGAAGCCCTGGAAGGTCCTCCAAGTCCTTGAGGTTTAGCTGAGCCGTTGCACCACAACACAGTGCCACGCGGACATCCTGACAGCATATGCACTACGAGGGCATCCTGAGGAAGATACACCTCTCCGATGTGATCGAGAGCCTCAAAGGCTTTGTTGGGCAAACGATTCGAACGGACCGAAGTGCGAATCGGGTGAATGCGAGCGTCCCTTCGACGTCGTGCCCGCCCCCAGTGTGCTGCGTCGGACTTGATGCCTTGTCTGTTTGGTGACAAAATGGATTCCTCTTCGTTCGGACAATGTTTTGAGAGCTTTTGAGTACACACCGGAACTGGCCTTCACACACCTTCGCGACCTCGGTGTTTACGTGCTCTGTCTTGCTAAACTTGCAGGGTTTATCCCTGCAGTGAAGAAACTCAACCAAAGGGGACGGGCTTGGGATACTCAGCGGAAAAAGATTAACACTTTGCGGATGCTTCTTTGGGAGCTTGCAATTCAGGTTGGGCCCCCTTTCACGCCAATGCTTCGTTTTTCCTTGCGGCACTGTTCAATGAGGACGCTGGGGGACTGCCTCTTCTCTGGCTGCGTTGCCTGGCCTGCTTTCTAGTTAATGCTAGTTTTGCAAACTCGCTTGTCTCGCTTTTCGGGCTTCGACTCCTGTTAGGCTGCAGCCCTTTGAGCTTGCATTAAAAGCGGGTGAAGAGAAGAGAAGGGAGGGCCCCACCGCCAAGATTCGTGTCTTTCTGAATACAAAGCTTGGAGATCTGGCTCGGCAGAGCTGGGCCCCAGCAAAAGCAGCCGGAGGAAGAAACGGACAAGATCTCCTGCAAACACGGCCATGTCAAGGCCATGTCAGCGTGCTTCACCAGGACGCACGGCTGCTTAGACAGGAAGGGGAGTCCTCTTCCAGGACAAAGGCGACACCATCGAAGGTCAAAGAACGTATAGGCAGACGGCCAAGTTTTGCAAACACATAAATAGACTCGGTGATGCAAGAATAATGCTGCGCAATATCCTGCAGCAGCGACACCAAACAAGATTCCGTCCTCCTCAGGGGTTCAGGGTTCCGTGACCACCGCTCAATTATGGCAGACAGGCGCGACCAATACAAAGGCTTTGCACAAACGCACAACAACGTTGCAGTATGATTTTCATCGCCCACAAACAAAGCAAGAAATTTACAAAATCCTGCTTCGTGTGCCTCGCCGGCCCTGTATGATGCAGTCCGCACCTGACTGGCAACTTTGACTCGTCAGCATGAGCCAGACGTCTCGCTTTAACATGACTTATTTTTACGCTGGACGAAACACACCCTTAGGCCCTTCTCTCTCTGCCTGCAAATTCCCGCCAATGCCACGCAGGTCGCGAAGTCCAATCGCTGTCAAACTTCCCAATGGAACTCCTCGTGCACGGTGCTATTGCTGTGACACTTCAAGTGCGGTCTAATCAAGTCAGCATCAAAGCATTCCGAGGAGATACTGTTTCCGGCAAGCGGTCCTTCTAGGGCCAGTCGTTCGCTTGAAGAAGGGCCAACCTTGAGTGAATGCAACTACGAGATGTGCTGAGAATGCGTAAGTGTGTCGGACCTTCGTTGAACGATGGCGCTCTACTACCGGACAAGAGACCAGGAAGCTGCTCCTATTACATCTTCCACGTTCGCTCTCAGAACGGTACTTGCCGAGTGATGCGAAGAGTTTGAGCCGCCGTAACACAGGCATCAAGGCCCTTCTGAACCTCGGAAGGGAGGGAGAGCAAGCAAGAGCATTGAGCACTGTGCTTTCGAAGTGTCAGAGCGATTGTCTCACTGTGTCTCATTTATTTCATCTCGGAGTTGGGAATGCACACTTCCACTCCTGACCGTCTTGCGCATGATATAACAACCACTAAGCGACTGGCTTCACAAAGTGCTTCAGGAAGCTGCGCTTTGGCAAGCTTGTGTTTCAAGGTATCTTTGGCCTGACATTGCTGTTAAGGGCACATCTTTAGAAATCCAATCCCGTCCTGGCCTTGTTCACTTGAGCCTCATCCGACTCGAGCTCCACCTACCAGAGGGAGTTTCGATGAAGGTAGCCAGGTAGCACTGCGCAAGGCTTTCACGATTCCTTAGAAACATGCCTGCAGAAGCTGGCAGGCCCCCTTAACTGTCAGCGGATCCCATCCTGTGATTGGACCGCCAGACACGCGAACCGCTGTACAGCTCCTCCGCCGCTCTTCCATGCCGACGAGGCGCGCAGGACTCGGCGAAGCTCGCGGCAGACATCTATGTCGTGCTCAGACAATGCCTTGCATTCAACAAAGACGGACAGGGACAGGCCATCTTCACAACCGTCACCGCATTGGCATTGCCTCCACAATCTTGGCAGCGGCGTCAAGCCGAGAGAAAGCTGCCTTTGCGTCACTTGCATTGCCGTTCCTGACCTGCAGCCATGCTCGAGGAAGATCCGAGAAGCTTTGACCATCAGAAGGCTTACACCTGCCTTGTCCGGATGCACCCGCAAAGCCAGCCGCTTGTACCTACCGGATTCCATGCCCGTCCGTGGTCAGAAAGCCACCTTGCGTGTTATGCGCACGCAGCTTTTGCTTCTGCTGGATCTGGACCTTTCTCACCAATGCCCAACCTGAAGTGGAAGCAAGGCCCGAGATCCAGCTGTGTGTTGCGCATGTGAACACTTCAAGTTCCAAGCACCGCAAAAGCATCAGGAGCTCGAAGAATCCGGCAAACGGGATCTTCATCAACCTCCTCTGCCTGGCATGTAGATAGCATCGAATCACCCGTCCTAGTGCATTTGCAAATCACACCTGAGCGTCCCAGACACATTTTGCCCGCTGCAACCCATTGCTTCCAATCAACGCTCCTGATGGTTTCGGCTTACGGAACCAGCTCTGTCGCAGATTTAAAGGGAGCGCTGTCCTTGTTCAGATGCGTGGCCTCTTGCCAGCTGCAAAAGCTTGCTAACCTCGCCAGTCAGCATTCTTGCTTGATTTTACGATTTGGGGCCATTGTGTTCGTTGTTGAAACATGCATGCGCGTGTCGCACAGTGCACCAACGATTCGATTGACCGAGGAGAGCATTGGGAAGATTGAGCATTTGTGTCCATCGACACATGACCATGCATACGACTTTTGTATGCTATCGGCGCACTGAAAACTCCCCCTTGATTGAGCCCGGCTGAATCCGGAGCGGACTTCTGCAAGAAACGATTGGTTGCGAAATCAGCTTCTTTTGAAAGACGGTTTCCCGCTGGAGCCAGCAGCTCAAGAGATGTGTCGGAATGCACAAGCCGATTGCAGAAGCAGAAGCTTTGATGGACGAGGTGGAAGGCAACTCCGCTGGTCTAGTACTAATAACGATCTGCACGGTATGGACACAAAGAATGAAGCACCGATTGATCGCAATGCTTGCTAGACAGCCTGTAAGTTGGCCAGAATCAAGGGCCGTCCTAGAGTGGTAGTGAGAAGTGAGGAAACATGAGGAATTCGAGATTTGGAAGAGTTTCTAGATTTTGCATCGCCGGCAGGATAGAAATTAATGATTCTGTTGAATGCGATTTGTTGTGGGGGCCTTGAACTAGTTCTGGGAGTGCTTCGGGCTGGGTTCGGGGCTTAGCCGCCGGCTTGCTGCTGGCCATCCAAGCGCCAGAGATCGCAGCGGGAAGGTGGCAACGGGAGTAATGCACAGCGGAGTTGTTCAGCTGCTCAGCCGATTGCTCCGGCGACGCCAAGATTTGGGTGAAGGCCAACCGTGCCGTCGCCAGTGCATGCAGAAGGGTATGGGCGGTTGCGAGTCCGTCGAAGACGGGGCCGGCAGCAGGGCCAAAACAGACGATGACGATGACGAGAACGATGATGATGATGATGATGACGATGATGATGATAAGGGGCAATTCAGCCGAAACAACTTGCCGAGTCAAGGTGCTTCAGCAGTGCCGTTTGAAGCTGTTACTTGACACACAATCGTGCTACACTACAAACCCTTGACAGCACTGCGTCTGTCTGATGTGTTTCGCTTAGCTGGCCCTAAGGGAATGCTTGCAGCTTTTTGGAATGCATCTGACCTAAGGTATGCAAACTCGGTACTTATGTTCACATCTTTCCTACTGTCTGATGCATGCACTGAGGGTTTGTGTCTGGCACAATTGTTGTACAAGCAGCACGACTCTGTGCTCACTGTCCTGGCTTTCGAACTCCTCACCGAATACATCTTCAACCAGCACATCATGGTATGCCAGCCAGACGATCCAACACCACCTGACTTACGCAGCGCTAGCGAGGTGACAACAGGAACTGCCTCTTAGCCACAACGGCCACGGCCATTGAAAACACACAATCATAGCAGCAAACACGTTCGATGTTTGTTTGGCGAAACACCTCCGATGTTTCAAGGTTAAGATATTTTGGGCTAGCATACACGGTCGCACCGCGGGCACGAATGCAAGATGCACCTCTGCACCATCGGCTCAACCTGCGTCCACGATTTCCGAAAGTACGCTGTCAACGAGCATCATGACTGCATCATGTCGAATCCATGTTATACAGCCACCATCACCGACACTTCGCCTACAATTCGTTCAAGCGCAGCATATAAACACTCGGTAATTACTTCTTTTGCCTACGAACCCTCTGCCGGCGGCAATGCGAGAGAGACTTCCTGGACTTCGGCATATCTATTGAAAGCTTCCTCAACGGCAACACCACCCTTCTTCGAACACCGTATCTGCACTTCGCATGTGCCGTAAGCACAAATCTCGAACTCCGTTGCCGACACAAAACCACGCCGATCTGGGCTCAGGTCAGCATCCACGTCAAGTTCGCCCATCTCTCCCCAGCAAAAGGCAAGCGCCTTCTCCACAAGCCAGCCCACATCGACTACATCGCCACCGACATCCACGAGATCGACATTCCCGGAAGCCCACAAACAATATCCACAAGATCTACGACTGCGAGTCTACGAGGGGCACTTGCCACTATCTGGAATTTCTCTCAGTATTGCCAAACTGGTATCCTTCGAGAGCCTGCAAGGGCTTTCCAACACTTACATCCCGTCTATTCACACAAACCTGCAGTACCAGTGGCTCATCAACAAAGAAAACAGTTAGGTCAAGTTAACAACGAGGAGGCTGAGATGCAAAACAAAATCTCGAGATGACAGGCAAGCATGAACAGGTGCATAGATCCAAAACGGACTTTCGATCAAAAACGGTGCTCACTACGCTGTCACCAACAAACAGCGATCGTGCTTGTGATCAAGGAGGCTTCTGGATGTTTTCTGAAACAAGCACACAGACTGCAACAGTCACCAACGCGGTACTTTTCCTGGGCCCAAGACGACTCCTGCCATTCCTGCGGTCTGGCAGACATCCCGTACTACGGCGATCGTTTACATTGTCGAACCACCGGGACCAAAACAGCATCTCAGTGGGCTCAACACGACGACAGCAACTGTTGCCACTCCTGGTGCCTGGCACCCTAACACATCCTAACGAGGTTCCACACAACGACACAAACAACCTCGACGTGTCTGTCAGGTGAAGGAACATGTATGAACAGGCCTCCAGCGTCGGACTACATGTCAAGGGCACATGCAATCTGACGAGCAACACTGGAAGAAAGGGGCTTGCTTGCATCGTCCTCACCTAGGTGGAACGACCGGAACGGTCCACTACAGGCCAGGACGCGCAGATGGGCACAAGTCACTGACCCTCCTCGTCATCCTGACCTGCACCATCTACTCTGCCAAAATGTGCCCTCACGATCTTCCGGGCTCAGGTCGAGATGCGAATCGAATGGCCTAGTAGAGGAATCAGAGGCGCGGCATCTGCATCATCGAAAAGGAGAGTGGTAGATGCCTTGGAAACGAGATCTTCTGCTCATGAAGGGTTGGACCAAGTCGGTGCGTTTCGCAAGGCCTCACCCACCGCTGCTGTGACGAGGTTTTCCCCAATCAGGACAGCGACGACCTTCAGCACCAGCCGTTCGGTGAAGATCAAAAGAAACATGTCCGGGCTTCGCTCGCCGTCGCAGCCCGCAAAGCCAAGAGGACCATGAAGCAAGTCATGATCCAAAGCCTGAACAGAGTCGCGAGGGTACACACGTGAGCACCAGGCCCGGTGCTCCTCCAGAACGTGTCGGAGACACTTGGCCAAAGAGCCTACCTGCGGAAAGCTCTGTAGCAAGGGAGCAAGCACGTGATGAAAAGACTCAGACATCGGCATGCGAACCACGGTACAGAAGCTCCTTGATGCTTCAGCAATAGGTAAACAAGTCAGAATCCAGCAGATTCTTATCACATGCCGAACTTTCCTCCGGCATCTCTGCCTGACCGGGTACTAGGATGCGAGTCCACACTATGCCTCCAAGCTTCTATGTAGCTCGTAGCACTAGACAAGTCTGGCCTCAGAGTCCCACCAGCCGTGGATCTTCTTCGCAACCTGCAAGACTCTGCAAGACTCTGCAAGAGACTGCACGTTGCATCGACCGTCCAGCAAGGTTGAAAGCCGAAACCTCCTTGAGCAGCCGCTGATGAAACTGCGTCGCACACCTCGAGCCGCTACGAGCGCCAAGTGGAAGCTCCAAGTGCTGCAAATCCAAGTATGGCATCTTCAGTATGATTGAGGCATTCTCCACTGCGCTGCAGCCGCACTTCCACGAAGGCCCGTGAAGAGAGCGTAGCAGCAAGCTGGCGTGTCCAAAAAGCCTGCAAGGGTGCAGGAAAGTCGTCAGTCGCCTTGTCGACAAGTCCAGCAACAAGCAACATGCGCTCAGATGCTCACCGAGTGGGAACTTCAGTGCAAGGCGGGCCGTCTTCGGCTGACAGAGCAGCAAGCCGTCAACAAGCCAAGACAAGCACAGAAGTGAAGACCGTCCCGCACCATGTCCGCCAGGACCACCGATCGGTCAAGTTTCCTGTCGGATGCCGAACCTGGCAAGTGCACACCCATGTGCAGGCAGAATGGATCGGCGGCAAGCTGAGCCTTCAGGATTGGGTCGAAGCACTGACGCAGCAGCTGCTCGAACCTGGCGCTTCACCACCTTCACGCTAACCTCTGGCTGACTCGTCCGCAGCCTCCATTGGGCAGTCGGTTCCAACATGTGGCGCTGGGCACACCTTGGTGCCGGTGCAGCCTGCACTTCGTGCACTTAAGGGTCGTCACCCTAACATGAAAAACATTGAAAGAGCGCAACGGTGGAAATGGCCGTAAGGCTTGTAAGAGTTCACCACGCGACCCATGCGATCGAAAGCGAGAGTTCCAAAAGTGTAGATGGTCTTCGCACAGAACAATGTAACAATGCTTGACACCAAGCCTAACACCTACCATGGTTGCACTTGCAGATCTTTAGCTGACGGCCAGACAGCGCCTGCGTATGTCACCCTAAAATGTAGCGGCTAACGGCGAGAAGAGCAGAGAGCATGAAGTCCGGTGGAGTCAAAACGATTCAAGAACACGGTGTGAGATGCTCTGAGATTGCACAACTCCACAAAATTGCCCCACTCCCAACAGACACCGGGGCTTGAACAGTCCAGGCGTCTTCCGACTTCAGCAAGTATCTTGGAAGATCAGAAACAGCGATGCAACAAGTGGTACCGGAAACTGAGAAGGCAGCTTGCCCCGCTGTTCTCCACGCTGGGCAAAGTACACCTTGGGCAGTACAAACGTAGGCCTCCAACACCAGAAAGACTTGCTCGGTGCTTGGTGCCTGTGATGGAGGGTGCAGCAACATGTCTGCACTGTGCCGCGTCCAACCTTGCTCAGACCATCAAGACGTTGAAACTGCGAAAATATCCTGGCACCAAGTCTTCAGCCACTGGCCTTCACCGATTGGAATGGCATCTTCATGAGACATCCGGTCCGGTCAAAGAGTTCTGGCGTCACTGTCGCACATGTGTTTGAGCTGTTCTGCTAACGATCAAAATCATAGACCGAGCGAGCCTACGGTCAGTTGCAAATATCTTATGTTCTCGTCGCAACAACGCTGAACGTTAGAGGACAGACTGCTACCAGGTCCTAGGCCTTCGGCTCTGGGCAGTGTTGTTTGGTTTGAAGAAGCTTGCGGGAAAAGCAACAGTTGCCTGAGATCTTGTCTGCTGCGTTCCGCTGGCACGACTAATGACTGGCCTCCTACAACTGTTGGCCCGTTCCCCAATGAATGACATCGGTTTTGGCTAGAGCTCCAGCAGCCCTGACGGATTGGCGCGAGCAGTACGACAAACACAAGCAGAACACAAATCATTGCTCACAACGCCCTTTTGGCCGAACTCCTGACTATCTCCACGTCCGATGTGAAACTCGAGGTCATGAAGAGATTGCGGCCTAAGACATGCCAAGGAAGTTAAGTAAGTATCCGTCGAAGACATTTATCATCCGTACACGTAGGCCGAATGCCGCAATCAGCTCCCTAATAAGGTCCTGGCTTCTTGCCCTTGCCTTTTGTGGCCTTGCCACATCCCTTTCCCCAACCACTGTCCCATCCCCAGTTCCCTTTGTCTGAACCCTTTTCTTTGCCCCAACCCTTACTGTCCTTTCCCTGCGCTGCACCTTTGCCGGATCCTTTGTCCCAGGACCAAGAGCCTTTGCCCCCACTGAAAACACTCTTCACCTCGTTCGCGTCGTGGCCGTTGCCCCAAGCGCCTTTCTCATTCCAAGATTTGCTGCTGTCACCCTTGAAGTCGGTATAGTCACCCTTTCCAAAGGCAGAGCCTCCGTTGGACATCGCGTAGGCCTCATGATCGCCCTTGTTGGCCATGCCACCCTTGCCCATGCCCTTGTCAGGGGAATCTTTCGGAAACGTCACCTGGAGCGGCATGCTGTAGCCTTCAGGCTGGAAGTTATTCAAGTTCTCCACACACCATCCACCCTCAAACTCAGGCATGCGAACAAAACCTGCCATGGTAGACTTTCCACCAGACACAGGAAGCACCTTGCTGCTGTATACGTCCCCATACTGAACGAAGAATTCACGAAGGCTGTCCTCATTAGAGCCCAGAGGCAGGCCAGTCACATACAATGTCACATGAGGCGGGAAGTCTGTCTTGCCCTTCCCCTTCCCTGGCAGCATCTGCACAGAACGCTGATCCTCCATGGCTTCTTGACCTGATCCTGCAGGTCTTATGGCAACAGGGTTCTGAAGACCTTGCGGAATGTTTCCGCCCAGAGTCTCATGGATGTACTTGGTTTCCTCTGCAGTGCTGAATTGAAGCAGCCATTGCGTAGCAGCCTGAGCACTCATCCAACTCACAGAGGCAACAAGTAAAGAGAGACATGCTTGCCAATGCTTGGCACTCGTTGACCTGCAAGCGGCTCCTTTGCCAGCAGGCAGAGACTTGACAGAGACAATCGTCGCCTCAGATAGCCCTGGAGAAGCAAAAGCACTGTGATACCTTCGCTTCTTGGAGTTTCTGATTATGCGCTCATTTCTGCTTTCAAGCAGGGCGCATATTGCCCAAAGATTTGCTTCACCTGGTCTTCGGAGCAACCTTCTGGTATTCCCTCCACTTGCAAGTACTGTGGCGTGCTGGCCTTGGTTCACGGGCGATGTGTGGTGGCTCTCTCAGAAGTGAAGCTGCCACCGAGTTGCAACTTGCATTTGACCCGGATTGAACGGCACCACTTGGTACCCCTGACAAAGCCATGCATGCAAGAATGTGTGCGCGAGACTGACCAGAAACTTCGCAGGATAAAGTCTGCACATAATGCCACAAAGCGCAGGTTGATCGCTTGCCTGGTCTCGTGCAGGCTCTTTCTTGTCTTGCCTTAAGCAGCAACAAGGCTAAGGCGGCTAAGGCTTGGCAAGATTGCGCTTGGGAATACCGGCGACTCCAGGCCTGTGCCGATATCAACTAAAGTTGCTAAAGCAAGGCGCTGTGATTCAGGAGGCATCATCTGAATGGTCACTGGCGTGGTCATGCCTTGTGGTATGTTACCGTTCAAGTTCTGGACGAGCCAAGCAGATGCTTCTTTCGCGACACCAACCAAAGCCTCCACTGCCTCACGCCAAAACGTTGGACAGATGACTGTTCGGAGCTTTTAGGAAGACATCGAAACAGCTGCCTGGCCAGGAGCCGACTCCAGTACATTTGTGGTGTAAATGGGCGCATACTGGCCGAAGATCTGCCTGATGACGGCGTCCGAAGTGCCTCCACAGTCAGCTGTAACACTGCCGGCACTTAGCCCCATGCAACATGCCGTGCATTCAGATATGAAACGCAAGGGTTCGATCGGGACAACTACCCTTTTCTAGATGAAACTTCTCCACAGAGGTCTATCCTATCGGGTCTCTCACATGCCCTGCCTGGAGGCAGACCACCTATGTGTACTGTGTCATAGATTGCAGCGGCCATGGCATTTTGCCAGCAACCAACATGTAAACTGCAAGCTGCCTGGAAGCCAAACGAACCCCGCTGGCAAACTTGCGAGAGGGGACACCGCTTGCATTCGGAACACTGTACTGAGGTGGACACGGCAGCCTTTTGTTGCAAAGCACATGCGAAATGCTGCTGCGATGTAAATGTTCGAGTCGGAAGGGCATTTCATGGCATCTTGCGATGCTTGCTCTTTGGCGCAGCAGGTGTAGCAAAGGCAGCAGCGGCAGCAGCAACCTACAAATGCATTGCAAAGGCCATAGCCGCAACGTTAAAGGAATATCCTAACCGGCTCCTTGCAGCTCAGCTGTGCTCAGCCGGCCCTCTTGTCGGGCCATGCCTTGTCCGAAGATTTTATTACTTTTCGTGTTCCAGCCGTTCCTTGATGTAGCGATTTTTCTTCGCACAGATGTAAAGTGCACATGTCTGCTCTGTCGAGGTCATCTGTGGCCAGAGCTTCTCACCAATCTGACCACCTCCTGCAATACCACGGACGGTCTGAAGATGTGTCAGGGTGCCGTCAAGTTGCAGAACCAACGGTCCCTTCTCCGGATCCATTTGCACTTCCTCTTCCTCTTCGTTGACTGGAACCATGACTAGCTTCAGGCCATCATACAAAGTAGACTTTGAAAAGCCTGCTGGCTCATGCGGAACCAGCGCCATGGCTGCAGTTACAAACGAGGCCAGCTTGAACCCAACGCACTTTGCGGGCATCAAGGCTTCAAACCAACTGGACACAAGTGCCAGCATTTCGCGATAGGAGATCTTCCTTTTGCTTCATTTGCACCGTCTAAACTTAACAGCTGCGACCTGCAGGCAGCCTTGGCTCAAGTCAGGCAACCGAACCGCAGGTGATCCCCTGTTAATCCTAGAATCCTGAGCCAAACCCCGCCCCGAATTTGGATGCACAGACGGGATGTGTCCCAATTGTGACGAGCGAGGAGCGCTAGCTTTTGTAGCCCCTCCCAGGCTCAGGTCGGGCACTCAGACAGGCTCGAGCGAAAAGGGGCCTCTGCATGACCTCCGCTTAATCTCCCAAGATCTCCCAAGCCTTCGATTCAAGCATCGGACAAGAGGCTAAACCCACTCCGAACCTGCTGTATCAGCCGCCGTCGTGCCACTTGCTCTGTGTTGTGCTTTTCTGCGGCACGGGCAAGCCTTGTCGACGGTGAATAGAGGCGCGAATTGCACAGAACTTTCTGACATGACATATCGACATCCTCAGTCTGAGCCCCAGCCGACCACTGAAGCTGGGATGTTCCATGCCTTGCGCAACTGAAAAGAAACTCGGGGAGGCTGCGTGCATTCTGATGAGCAGTCGCTAGTTCCTATACTAGCTTTCTGAGGTACCCGGCTGACTCCACAGTCTTCTTGCCTGATATAGCGGACTCCATCAAAGTAGTAGCCGTCCTTATCTGGCAGAGCGCTCGAGCTTGAGAGTGAAAGAAGCACTTCGCCAAACAAAACCGACGCATGATGAAACTCCTGCGATGTGGGTTCCGGAGCTGTAAGCTACTTATGTAATGGGCAGTGCATGTTGAGCCTCGGTCTGCATCAGCTGCCACATGGACAGTCTTTCGAATGCTAGCCTGCTCCAAAAGCTGTTGGCCGATTCGAAGCAAACCAAAGCTTCCAGTTGCCAAGGTCGAACGCAGAAGAGTTTCGCTTGTCGAAGGCAGCTGAGCTCACAGGACTATGCGGGTACGTCCACACGGGGCAAATGCAGGATGAACACGCATTCAGATGCAGTGCCTTTCCACCGTTGTCTTTGACCGGATTGACTGATGGAAGATGCCCCGGAGCGACCAGGTGTAAGTCGAGAATAGTCAAGATCAACAAACACAAGCGCGTCTGTGCCAGACTCCATGATTTGTTTGTATGCTTCCAATCTGGTCGGGTGGGCATGGCTCGGAGAGCATGACATAGAAAATCGCGATGATGGTTGTACCATGACAGTGAATCTGAGCACATTTTTCAATGGCCAGCATTGGTTCGCAATGATGGTGTGTGAAAGACGTTGCAGCTGAAGGCAGTGAAGCCTGATCGAGCATGCCTTGCATGCAAGACTGGCCATCAACATCGGGCTGCTCGGTGGAGCTCGTGTTACTATGTGAAAATGATGGTGATGGATGGTGATGGTCAGGGGGATGCAAAATTATCTGAGGAATTTTTTTCTGAAGGAATTGTTGTTTTCGTGCGTTTGCTTGGTCTGAGACGACGGGCGGGAGGGAGGGAGTGACGGGGTTGGAATTTTCCCACAAAAGACTAATTCCCTCACATTTTTGACGGATTTGGCGCCATTCCCCCCGGATTTTTCCTCAAGAAAATGCACATTGCCATTGGTTTTTCCTAGGGAACGACAGTTTTCCTTACATTTTGGACGGATTTCGTGCCACTTCCCACGTGTTCTTAACGAAAACCTACGTTACCTTGGTTGTTGTCCTGAGAAATCCCGACGTTACCTTGGTTGTGGTTGTTGTTGTTGTTGTTGTTGACTGTTTTTGTAATTGTTATTATTCTTCTTGTGGTGGTTGTTGGCCTTACTATTTGTTATGGCTATGTATTAGTGTATTATTATTCTACTACTTATTTGTTTTTCGTTTTGGTAATATTTCTGTTACGTCTGCCGTCGCACGGGGTGGTGCGATTCCTTTGCTGGCATGTGCTGAAACTCAAGTTTTGGCACTTTCTTCGCCGACATTGAAATTTACTTTTGCTTTAGTGTGTGCGTGTGTGTGTGTGTGTGTGTGTCGCAGTTCGCTTCGGCTTTTGCAGTCTTTTAGCCGACTCTCGACTTTCTGCACATGCCGGCTTCGACTTGCATTTGTCTTTCAGCTCTGTGCGGGGCTTGGGGGGGATGGGGGGGTGATCACGTCCATGCGAATGCGGCTTGTGTTTTCTGTTTCTCTTGTTGTTTCCTATGTGTCGCATTCCGCATCGGTTTTTACTGTGTTTTTGCCGACTCTCGCCTTTGTGTACATGCCAGCTTGAACTTGCAATTTGTCTTTCGGCTCTGTGCGGGGGTGGGGGGGGATGGGGGGGGTGATGGCGTCCATGCGAATGCGGCTTGTGTCTTCTGTTTCTTTGGTTGCGTTACTTCTCAAAGGCTACCAGTTGCTCTGTCAACTCGTGCTTGCCGTTTCTTCTTGCTTCACCTTGGAAACGTCCACCATGCAAAAACCTCGAGTTTTTGAAGCTTCCCGACAAAAACTTCACAAATGAGCCTAAAAATCAACATAAATCAAAGACGAAAAACATGGTATTTGCGACACTTCTGCAAAAACCTCACCAAAAAAACTAGACAAAGAACTTTTAAAAAAAAGTTAAAGTCCGATACATCGTCTTGTTGACGAAAGCCACGCAAAACTCTTGGTTTTCTAACTTTTGACCAACAAACCTCCCAAAGACAAACGACACACCCCGCGCGGCGGCAGACGCAACACTTACCTTGTTTTTCTTATTATTACTATTTTTACTCTTGTTGTTGTGATTGTTACTATATATTGTCGTTGTCGTTGTTGTTGGTGCTGCTGCTTTTTGGTGCTGTGTAAATGTTTGTTCGTTGCTGTTGTTGCTTTTGCTACTACCCTTATTGTAGTAGAGCTTAAAGAAAGCAGCAGGGTCTGCAGTTCAGAGAAGCGGAGGGGTAAGGGAGAGGGAGAAAGCAGCCAAGTTTGCAGTTTTCAACCAGCAGGGGGGGTTGGGGGGGGGCAGCCCCACCCATGTGCAAACCTTCCAAAACATGATTTTGTTTTCTTCGCTTGTACTCCCTAAAGCAATTTCGTGTGGCTTCTCCATCTTGTGTGTTGGAGAAGGCGCTTTTACTCATTTATTCGTTTTACAAAGGAGACTATCTTTCACTTTAATTACTTTGTTTTCTTGCTTGTTTACTCCCCAGTGAATACATCTGGCTTTCGCCTTCTTGTCTGTCGGTGAAGACGTTTCATTCGTGATCATTCTCTTTTCTTCGCTCTTAATCCCCTGAAGCGTTTTCGTCTGGCTTTCTCCTTCCTGTGTGTTGGAGAAGACGTGTTCATTCATTTCTTCACGGCTTAAGAGAGCGGGGGGGTTGGGGGGGCAGCCCCCCCCCCTTGCAACGAGGGGGCCCCGTCGAAGAGGGCTTCGAATGATTTCGCAAGGGATTTCCTTTTGCGTGTTGGAGAAGATATTTGTATTGTTCTAGTGATAGCAGTAGTCATTTAATAGTAACTAATAGCAATAGTACGAAAGCCAAACGTTAAAGCAGAGCAGCGGAGAAGCAGAGAAGCACAAAAGCTGAAAAGCAAAAGGAAAGCAAACGCAGAGGAAAACAATCAACAAGAAAAAACCAACAAGCAATCAAAGCAGGGAATTCAGCAAGCGAAAACTTAAGAAGATGAAAGCAAAGCAGACAATCAGAGAAACAGAAAAGCAGAGAAGCAAGAGAAGCGGAAAAGCAGAGAAGCAGAAAAGAAGAGGAAAGCAAAAGCAGAGGAAAGCAAAAGCACAAAAATACAAAAAACAACACAAAAAATGCGAAAGCAGGGAAGAGCTGCAAGCACAAACTTAAGAAAAGAGAAAAGCGAAGCAGACGATAAGAGAAGCAGAAAAGCAGAGAAGCAAGGGAAGCGGACAAGCAGATAAGCAGAAAAGCAGAGGAAAGCATAAAAGCAGAGGAAAGCAAAAAGCACAAAAACAAAAACACAAATCTCGCCGAAAACCAAAAAAAACATCAGATAGTTCGGATTCCTGGTGAGGGTGATTGTGATGGTGCCGGTGCTGGTGCGGATGAGGGTGAGGAGGAGGACGAGGATGAGGAGGAGGAGCATCTCAAGGTGACCGCCAACAAAGCGGCTTTATTGCAAGGAATCAAGCCTTGCATCAAGAAAGGCACCTGGGTTAGTTGTAGTGTTTTGTCTGCCTAGTCGCAACTGTGGTGTTGCTTAGTCGTGTTTTTCGTGCTGTTGTAGGAGGGGGGTGGGCGGGGCAACTAAGCATGCTTCCTACTGAAACCTTGACCGACCGTAGCTGGCATAGATTTATTTCTGACATTGACATCCTATCCAATATGCACCCACCATCCCTCTAAACCCTAAACCAAAGACCCCTAAACCCCTACACCCTAAACTCATAATTAATTCCCCCCTAAACCCGAAACCCTGGACCCAAAACCCCTAAACCCTAAACCCATAACTCGCCCGATACCCTAAACCCTAAACTGGTAACCCCCACCCAGACCTTGAACTTCACGAATAAACCCTAAACACCTTGACCTCCGCACTCACTTAGGGGCAATGTTTCTTAGTCTTGGGTTCTTGCGAGAATATGATCTGATTACCGGAGACCACAACCGAACATCCACTCTTTCGTGACACTTCCATGGATGAACAAGCTACGGCATCCAAGCGACCCTAAACCCTAAACCCAAAACCCTAGTAAACCCTGAACTCTTGTAAACCCCAATGAACCCTGAACCCTTAAACCCGAATAAACCCTCAACACTTTGACCCTTCAACCCTAATAAACCCAATACCCTTTAAGTCCACGATTGTTTAACCCTAAAACCTCCCAAACCCAACACCATCACTCCTGTGCCAAGCCCTATTCAATGACCCCTGAAGCAAAAAGAAACCCGTAAAAACTGAATCTCCTGTCGGAGTGTCGGAGGTTCTTTGGGTTGAGCAGCGGTTGTCGAAATCCGATGTTCGCAGCTGGGTCTTGGCCCAGAGGCTTCAGCCGTCCGGTATGGAAAAAGGGTGCCATGCGCGATATGCCGCAGTCTACCATCTCACATCATGCGCACCAGTCAGAGGAGCTAAGGAAACGAGCAGCTAAAGGTGTGGGCAATTCTCTCTAAACCCTGAACCTTCCTAATGCGGAAATTGCAAGACTCGAAGCCTCTAGAGAATCCCAAGTCGTCACAAACCGCGAATGGTCTCGGTTTGTGACCAAAAAAGAAAGGATAAGTAAGCATTTTTTGTTGCAGCCCTCCTTCTGAAAAGTTCCAAAAAACCCGAGTAAGCAAAAGAAGGCCACGACTAACTAATTCCACCGAAAATGGCAAAAGTTACGACTAAGCAAAAGAAAGTTCCCAACTAAACATGCCTTCTCAAGAAATGCTACCTAGCTGCTAGTGTACTTAAAACATCCATGTCCCGGATGAGCTTCGACAGCTCTGTGAACAAGAACGGAAGAAAAGAGACAAGAGAAAGAAGTTCGAGAGCAGCCAGAGTGTGGACGCGGCTCAAACAGCAGTGCTGTCGGTGATCGTCATATAGAAAGCAGAAAGGACGAAGAGAAGACCAAGCTCCAAAAACTGTGTGATAGGCCGCCTGATGGGAAGAAGTAGAGTTTCGTCGGCTTCGGCGGGTTGCAGACGGGCTCCATGACCGGACAAACAACACTCAGCTTGTCAAGTTACGGTGGAAATTCTGCGGTGCAATTGGAGCGAAGTGGAGCTGGGGCGTGAATAGCTTTCAGGCCTAGATGTGACAAGCTTGGCAAAAACGAAACATGGACCACGCAGGCAGGTCATGTTGTCGGGCCAGTTCACACAGGAAAACCGTTGCACAAAAGGTAGCATGGGAAATTCATGGTGGGGCAATCCCGTCAAGAATGTGCTGGTTACGGGCTGAGAGCGATATTCCCGATTGTCAATAGCATGCAAAGCGGCTATTGATCGGATGATGGCGCCCGCCAAGTTCCAAAAAGTTTCGCGGAAGCAGTGGAATCCACTGAGAAACAGTTCTGGCACGCATGCCACTGCCTGGTGCACATACAGTAGCTACCCTCGACGTGCGTGAAATAAGGTTGAAGTATCCCTTCAATGCAGTGAAGCGTCTGGTGGGCCTTCCAATCGCACCTGTAGCAGAACGTGTGCTTGGGGGCACTGTGAGTAGATCGACAACTGAACCTCGCCTCTTCCTCTATTTTTGCTCGCAAGCTCACCGGCATGGTGTCGACTTCCCATATAGTTTCCTGAATCCACGGACAGCAACACAACACCAAAACGAAGCATGATGAAGCATGTTCAGTTCGCGCATCTCTCGACCATGACATGATCGCATCGCTGAGCATGCTTGCGCTTTCAGCCGATGCAAACAAAACGCATGAAGCATGGAATGGAGTAGTTTAATAACAACTGTCAAGATAGTTGGACAGCGGCCCGCACATGTCCAAAGCTCCTTTGCCTCTTGGCAGCGAGTGCTCCGTCTTGAGCCAAAATTTGTGGTGGGTTTGCGTTTCAGCGGCTTATCTGGTCAGGGGAGTTCAACTCCAACACGAAAGTGGGCACAGTACCCCCTTATAACAGTTGACCAGCTCTGCTTGAGCTCGTCCTGCACGTCGACCCAACTCAAAAGTCCACTGCGAAGGAACTGATCCAGGGCGCAGTTGGCTTTCATGGGTCCGACTTGGTCAAGGCATCCACCACCATCTTCTGGTGAGGGACCCACCGCACCGTGGACCTGGTCTCTTGGAGATTTCTGACGATGATGGCCAACCCGAGGGAACTGCGGCGGTCCTGCTTGCCCTGCGGGTGTTCTTTCAGGAGACAATCAAACAAGCTTTTCGCGTCACCGAACATTGAGGTGACCTCTCCGGCATGTGAATGTCGCCCTTCATCGAGGGCTCAGGCAGTTCCTCCACTCGCGCAATTCTACATCGCAATGAACTGCATCTCGAAACATCACTTGAAGCCAGTCGGCCTCCGAGAGGCCCCGTAACATGGCTTGCGTTTCGCCTCCAAATGTTGAAAAACTGTTCTGCTTCTTCAAGCGAGCGGTGACGCCCTGACCTTCTCCTTGCCGACGGGGAGCGTCTCCGCTAAGAAGACCATCCACTCGCTTTGAGTGCTGTCACCCGGACGACCGAGATCATCTTCGGGGTCGTGCTTAGACCCGATTCCCCCGGCGTTTGACACTACCACGAAGGCCACTTCACGGATGTCCATCTTCCAAAGAGTCAACACCCGGGTTGAGGTGTTGTGGAGGTAGTTGATATTCTTGTTAAGAACAACAAGGTCCTCCACCGTGGCGTTCTTCAGCTTGCTGGCCAGGATGTAAACCATGCCGCAAACCTCGGGCCTAGTCTCTTTCGCCACCCAGCTGATCTTGTAGATGGCCGACCGGAATGCGATTCCTTCTCGGAGCAGCGGCCCTTGTTCAGCATTGGCATGACGGGTTGGATCTGCTCCTCGACGTACTTTTGCTGGTCGACCAGAACCCTGTCGGGCAGGACTCGAATCATCCGACCTGCGTACTCGGCTTGGTCTTCTTCCCATTCCCCGAACTTGAAGCGTCCTTGGAAGTCCTCGTGGATCTGGTCTTTGATTCCAGGAGCTGCCGAGATAATAGCATCATCGACTTCCACTGGCACCTGCGCTTCGTTGACGTTCTGCTGACCAAACCGAACCCACCAACAAGGTTCAATGATGTTGCGAGTGAAGCCCTGTTGCTGCAAGAACTCAACTACCGTCGCCCGCCACTCCGCTGGCGCGTCATCCAAGCCGTACACCGGAACCTCTATATCACGATGAGGTCGTCGCGGCCGAGTCCAAGGCCTTCGCAAAGCCTCGCACACAGTGGGCTTTTTGGACGACGCAGCGGATGACTCTGGCAGAATGCGTTCTTCACGTCGGAGAAACTGAAGCAGTGGCCGAGGTTAAGCCTAAGCCCTGTCTGGCAAAATGCTATCATTCCTTCAGTTGAAGGAGTAGGGGCGCAGGTAGTCAGCGAGGCAGTATCTGGATCCGTGTGGCCGGCCAGGCACCCTCGGCTTTTGGCCTTCCACCAGCCTACGCCGGTTATGGCTTTCGCCTGCGGACGAGCCTCGAGTCGAGGATCCTCTCGGGAAAATCCCTTCTGATACGAACGGCTTCCGTGCCTCACGGCCATGGTGTCAAGAATGGCATTCTACTCCGCCTTGTCCCTTGTGTCGAAGAGCGCAGGGTCCTCGGCATTCATCTTCTTGATGTCCACCTCGTCGCTGCGGCTGGCGACGAAGCTCAATTCTCCATCTGGCTCCAGGGTCCACAGACAGGTGCTCTCGAAGAGGTCGAGGTCCTGGTTCCCACCGAGTGGGGATCTCGAGCGGGCCTCGTAGGCTCTGCCCTCACGCTTGACGCCTCTTGAGATGCGTCAGCAGTCTGACGATGCTTTGTCTGGGGTTCCTCGGAAGCAGTAGCTGACGGTTCAGGTTCCTTCCTGCGTGCTGGGGCGACGCTCCATCTCGGGCGGGAGCACTCTCTGGTTCCTGAGCAGGCTCCTGTCCTGTGCTGACGGTCTTCTCGACTCTCCTGGCGTCGAAGGAGGAGGAGGAGGAGGAGGAGGAGCAGGAAGAAGACCGGGCTCTAAGGGTCCTACCCCGAGAGGTGGGGCAGTCCGTCTCCAACCTTCCCTCGTCGAAAGCAGTAGACCCACTGTCTTGGAGTCCATACTCGCAGTGGTGTGCTGGATGTGGCCAAGGCTCGACGGTGGTCTCTTTGCTGGTTTCGGCCTGCTTGCCACGTTCTCTGATGGCTGCACTGCGTCGAAACTCGGCTCCAGCTTCATCCATACCAGCGGGGTCGTAGAATCCATCGCTGATGACCTGTTGACCCGCCGGATTGTCGCTGAGGAGCTCCCCTCATACTCTAGGAAGTTCTCCAAACACCAGCTTGGCGTGTAGCCTCCAATTATTGAACCACCTGTTCTTACACGGCCATGAAGTCGTCGGCGGTCTCATAGCCGACGCCGAAGCTCCTACCGCCCCAGCCAGGCAGTGAAGGGCGTGGCAGATCCAGAGGTTGAGGGGCAAAATGTCCTTCAATTCCACAAGGAACTGATGTCGCATAGCTGGGTCGGGGTCTGCAGGTACTTCTCCTTCCGGTTGATCGAGTATCGAACCTCGGGGCGATTCGGTGAGCTTGGAGCCGGAGCCGGAATCGGCCAGTAGACGAAGTAACACTGGCCGCCGCTCCGCTTGCCTTGGTCGTCACGTCCGGGGCGGTTCCGCGGGGGATTCTGCGAAGCAAAAGGAGGCCGACAACCTTGATCCCCAGGCCATCCGCCGTATCCCCAGGACTGGTCTCCCCGAGGCCCAAAGCTTCCAGGAGACCATCCTATGCCTCCACACATCAAAACTCTGCTGTTGACTTGCACTCCACTGCCGCTCATCTGGTGCTTGCATGGCGGCTGCTCATCCAAACATCATCGCGGGAAGTGCTCGCTTAGGAAGCCGGGCTCCGCTACCAACTATCAAGATAGTTCGACAGCGGCCCGCACATGTCTAAAGCTCCTTTTCCTCTTGGCAGCGAGTGCTCCGTCTTGAGCTGTCTGGTCAAGGGAGTTCAACAACTCCAACACGAAAGTGGTTGCACAACCCTATCCCAAATCCAATTTTCGAGCAGCATCTTGTCTTGCTTTTACATCCAGTTCTGGAGATTACCACAGCACAGCTGGTTGCTGTTCTTCGAAGACGCGTGCTGTGCAAAGAGCAATGTCCACAACTTGGGGCACACACACACACCCTCCTGGCATATCGTTGGATTAGTATTGATTAGATTGTTCTGTCAACGGCTCACAGAGACGAGAGATCTAAGACATGACAAACAGTCTTGCTTGCTCTGGCACTCTAGCACTGGCTGCTAGCCCAACAGTGGTCCTCGGGCGGCTCTTGTAAGCCACATTTGGCGACCTCTGTCCAGGGACCCGCGAGCTGGAGTGTTGGGTTTTGAATTCTCGAAGCTTGCCTCTGCTGTCGCTGCGATCAACTGATCATCCGAGAATGCCTGCGAGTCAACCCCATGTCAGTGACCTCAATGCTACATCGGCCGTGTCGTTCGCCTTGTCATCTAGAAGACACCACCAAAAGACGACACCTGAAGAGGCTTAGCAGCTGAATCTGTAAAGAGCAGAGGGCAGTACATCAAAGCGCACCGTGGTCTGAAGACAATGGCTCCTGCCAATGCTGCGGCGGTCGCAGCTCCTTGGCACGAGTTGATCACGGCTCAGAATGTATTTGATGAAAACAGGAACTTTAGCTCCCTGCACCCTTCGGGGTGAGAACCAGTCCCTGTCAGCCGGTATGTTATGCTGAAGCTAGCCGGCCAAGAGGGAGTGTAGTTGCCAGGCTGACATGATGCGTCAGTTCTCTCCTTCCACTCTTGATGCTACGCGCTCCAAACTGTTGAGATTTGCCGTAGATTTGTGATGTTCTTGACGCCGATTTGCTGGAAGTGCATGAAGAATTTGGCGGAACCGCCAAAGCAGTCAGAGGCTCCCTCTTTTCCTTCTGGCCCGTCCTCGTAATCCCCTCCCCAGATCTCCCCAGCAGGCCATCCTGCTGAGCCCAAAAACCGCTTCCAACCCCCACCACCTCTCCGTTTCTGTCGACTGTTGTTGCATCTTTTATTTGTTATTCTATTTGTTTACCTGGTTGCTGACCTTTCGTTTGTCTTGCTTGCTTTAACCTTTTCCACGGGAAAGCATTAATTTTGGGCGGACGGTTGGCTCCCAGCAAATGGTGCGAACATGTGAACAAAAGGTGCGGAGCAAAAGAGAAGGAAAAGGTGGAGGAGACCTATTATTCTGCCTTTTTTCACCTTTCACAGTCACCATGTTTGCCTTTGTTTCACCTCTGCTAATTGTGCAAGTCTACCCAACAAATACACTCTAAATGTCCCAACCGTAGATACAAGGCAGAGTTCACGATGTTGCTTGAGCGGCGGTTTTCGCGACAGCACATTCACTCTGGCAGGGATGTCAGGCGGTGAGATAAAGTTAGCATTTCTTGCAGGAGTGCTCTGTGGCGCCCCGGCAGGGCCTTGGCTGGTGCGATCTCCATGTCCTCGGCGGCCTTACAGACCCGGCCATGGAAAGGTGCTATGGACACTCTGCCATGCCGCCACATGCCGGCATACCTTGTGCAGCTCCAGTGCAGGTTGAGCCTCGGTGACAAGCTCGCGTTTGCGAAGTCTTCAGATTCAGTTTAAAGGAATATAGATCCTTGTGTGCCAACGTGTGCTGCACCTGCCTCCAACACAGATTGCTTGTGCTTGCTCATTACCCAGGGTCTGATGACAGAGACACAAGCGGTTCAGCTCCGAGCAACCCTAAGTGTGCGACCCAGAAAGAAGTACCAGAATCCACGGCACGGGCCTTCTCAGCAAGGCGTCGCCGCATGCGCCCATGCCATCGCATGCAGAGCTACGCAGAGCTGAGCTTCGGGCCTTGGCCTCGATGCAGAAAAGGCCTTTCCACACCGAAGGGCCTTGGACTTGGAGTCTCCGACCACGAAATCCCCCCCTTCTCCTCATTCCTCGCATCTCCTCGCTCTATCTCGCTCTCCCAGGCTTCGGCAGTGAGAGCTGCGCTCGGGAGGCAAGATGAACTCCTTGTTTGTGATTGTGCGATGCTGAGCACGTTGCAGGCAAACCAGATATGAACAACTCGGCACACGGGCTTCTGCAGCTTCGTGCAGGCATTGTGCGCAGACCTTTCGGAGAACCTGAACGGAGGATTGCAAACACCACCCACCAGCTCCCGTTTACAGTTAATAGCACGTCCGTGCATGTCTCATTCCATCTCGCGGAGACTGCAAATTCTGTAAACGATCACTTCGAACACCGACTCATGCCGGCATGTATGCCAGGCTGCTCAGAGGCCAAGAAGTCTACACAAGCATCCCAGCAGTCTGAAACGCGATCGGCTTCATTTCACCCACATGCTCGAGTGTTCTTGGGGCAAGTGGGGTCGAAGACAGACGGACAGACCCATGGACGGACAGACAGACGGACAAAGACAAGGAAGCCGCAGGCAGCGGGAGCAAGTGAGGGAGCGAGTGAGTGAGTGAGGGAGGGAGGGAGCGGGACTTCAGCCAAGACTTGCCTGTCCCAAGTGCAAGCCCACCTGAGACCACAGAAGACTGTTCACCATCCCTGGTTGGGTCCGAGACATCGGAGCAATATCACGAACAACTGCCCAAATGTGGCCCGTGCAACGCACCTGCCTCGCTTCCACGGAGGAGTCGATTTCGTGTTTTGTGGCGGCTCAGCAATGCTGGATCAAGAATCGAAGATGCTAAAGGCAGCAGATGGCAGCAGTGCCCGTCGAAGCTCGGAAATGACTGACGGAGCGATTGAGAGGACGTTGACAAAATCAAGCGAACCAGAAACAGTCAACGGGACTGGAGAAAAGCTGGAGAGTTGAGACTGGAGCAACAGCAAGTGGTTCCGGAGCTGTGCCTGTCGCAAACGTTGATAGAGTTCGCACCTCGAAGTCCAGAACGTGAGATGTTGGCACGAAGCATCTCCAAAGCCTGGCCTGGTCAACGAAAGCATGCACAAGCAAGAGGGCAAACCATCCCCCACCTGCGGTTGAAACAGTTCGCCGTGGGTCGAAGGCATTCCCTGATACGGCCTCGAGACACTCGGCTTCAGTCAAGTCAACAGACTGTGAGCTGAATCATCTTTGGGGTGTGTTTCTTTGCCTCATGCGCGGTGTTCGTGCTGCTTAGGTAGTGGCATGCAAGTGAAAGCTGATCAAGCACGGCAGAACATACAAACAATTTGACATGCGTGCTCCTGACAGGCGGTTGACACCGCAACCAAGGCCTGGCGAAACCTGGCCCACTGCGTGCTTATTGCTCAGCAGAAGGAAAAGTTGTCCTGTCCAACTGTCTAACGGCTCATCCAGGCAATCCAAAGCCCGCACCCTGTCTTGTGATGCACTGGAGTTTGGCATAAAGCCCAAGTCTGCCTCGTATCTTGACCCTGGGGTTCCCCCAGACTAGTGACCAGGGCGAAAGCAGTGGAAAGGCATTGTCACAAGCAGCTTCCTGCGCAGACTTGTCCAACTTTGGGGAAAGAGCCTTTGAACAACCACAGCAATGACAGAAAAACTGGCCCGTCCTTTGCTCTCTCCCACCATCTTGTGCAAGAGAAGTCACCCGACTGCAAAGTGTGGAAAACCTTTGCCCCGTGTCTTTGCTTCAAGCTGGAGCCACTGCCAACAAAACTTAGAGGCTCAAGCCCAAGCCAAGAAGAGCTGGCCGCAACACGGTGCTGGTCGGGGACCAACTGCTTCGATGGTTCGCTCCGACGATCAGCAACGGAGCTCCCACCAAAGCAGCCATCAAACCGTCCAGTCTATTCGACTTCTCCGTCGGTTCGACAACGATCTATGCAAGCCGTGTAGTACTTTCAGCGACGACCCAGACCGGCCACAGGCCCTAGCTCTAGGTTGGCTTGGAAGAATGCCCAGTCGGCTGACCCTACATACTGGAAAGGCACTTTTCCCTAAGCACCAACGCAACAGATTCATGGACATCCATACTATGATGTTTCACATGAGGTGCTGCTGATCAACGACATGTGGTAGCACTTGATATGCAAGTAAGACCATGGCCGGGAAAGGAATCGCGCAACTGGTGATGGACTTCGTCTCAATGCACCCTGGGACTATGCTCGCAAGACTTGTTGCATCTCAAGGTGTGTGAGAAGGCACCTCGATGATGTCACCCGTCAGCGGTCTCATGCTCGCCTACACTGTGAACATGCTTCGCGGACTTGGGAATCCATGTCGAATGCAAAGCTGATGTTCACGCGACGCGACGATGCTGTACATACTCCAGACCGCAGCATTATGAGGAGATCATCGTCTGGTGATCTAGGTCATTATCCTCCGGCATGCGACTTCATTTGGCTGATGCAGACATACTCATGATAGCCACTCAGCGAAAAAACAAGGTTCAGGTCCGCGATTGAGGTGTTCCAACAGCTGGCTGCTGTAGTGACTGTAATGCCTACGAACAGCGATGTCGACTGCAGTACCCCCGAAGGTCAAGCCTTCCCAACACCGATGTCACGAAGGAGTGTTCCACTGCAAGGGTTGGCCGTGATGTGTGGTGCACGGCCTCAGCAGCCGCCTTCCGCCACCCCATGGTATCCCCCCGGCCCGCCTGTGGCATGGTACCTGGTCTTTCTTGGGTTCCTGGTCTCTCGGCTTCTTTGTCTCGCCTGGTGCCTGTGGTGTTGGGTAGGCAGGAACACCTGCACTCTCCCAATCGTAAATCTAAGTGTTGTGTTTGCTCCAGCATACCTAGCAGAAGCTGTAATCGTGGCCAACTCGTGAAATGCTACACATATTGTGAATACGTTGGATTGGCTGCTGAGCAACTAGCAAACCTACAGAAGTATTGTAATCCTTCCGGCGATGGTTACTACACTAGAGGTAGCGGCTTTTCCAATTGCCGATGGTGCCCCTTGCCCCTCTCTGGCACACATGCGGATCATTGCATTCACACCCGTCGCCTTCGAAACCCCCTGTGGTTCGAGTGGTGGGTTCTGTTCCTTTGCGAGAGTCAGGGCAGATGTGACACTAAGAGGCCCAATCTTAGCGACTAGAATGACTAGAACCAGTTTTACGTCACGCTGACGATCCCATCCTCCCAAAGCGAGGAACAGTCCGGTGAAGAGGGTGGATGCCATGCCCGAGGAGGGTAGGGTGGGGTGGGTGGGGCGGGGTAGCAGCCCGGGCACGGGAGCACTGACAAACACCTTTGTGTGCTCCATGCTTTGTGAAAGCTTGATGACCTGTTGAGAGGTCAGGGATCTGGGAACAAGCGCTGGCCTCGAGGCTTTCTTCCTTTTGGCGACGCCGAGTGTTCGATGTCAAAACTTCGACAACTGTGCCAGGCGTTCGGGCCCCATCGGCACCGCCAAGCAAGAAACAGTCCCATGGTTTGGAATCCTTGACCAAACAGCAAGCACATCAAGTTTCAGGTTGCGTGGCCGCTGTGCCTCAGACAACCAAACGTTGACTGACGGTCTTACGGAGTTTGGATGGTACTTGCTTGAGTTAGTCTGGGATTGCCAACAGTAAGAGCTGAAATCCGCGCAGTTCACTTGGGCTGACATGGGCTGGAATATGTTGGTGAATCTGCGAAGCGGAACCGTCGGCATGCACATACGATGCTAGTGTCGTGGAAGTGGAAAAGTGCAATCGCTGCGTCTTGTATGATGGTGTGATCTTGAAACGACGGTATCCTCACGAGTCCTGTGTGCGTGCGTGCTGCTATTGGCATGAGACTGGCTGCACGAGTCAAGCGATTTTCAAGTTGAACAGCACGGAATGGCGCGTGGATGCGAGTCACGACAGCTGGACGAAGAGGCTTCCCGACATGAGAAGAGGTTTTGGAAATATGTGGAAATATGGAAGGTTCATGAGTCATGGACCCTGTTAAAGCCGCGCCAACATGTAGGAGGGAGGGAGGGAGGGAGGGAGAGAGAGAGAGAGAGAGAGAGAGAGGAGAGAGAGAGAGAGAGGGAGAGAGAGAGAGAGAGAGAGAGAGAGAGAGAGAGAGAGTGAGTGAGTGCGTGAGTGTGAGTGTGAGTGTGAGTGTGAGTGTGAGTGTGAGTGTGAGTGTGAGTGAGAGTGAGAGTGAGAGTGAGAGTGAGAGTGAGAGTGAGAGTGAGAGTGAGAGTGAGAGTGAGAGTGAGAGTGAGAGTGAGAGTGAGAGTGAGAGTGAGAGTGCGAGTGCGAGAGCGAGAGCGAGAGCGAGAGCGAGAGAGAGAGAGAGAGAGAGAGCGAGAGAAGATATCCCCCGGCAAGGGGATGGGCACCCGCGTTATCTCCGGCCGCAAGGACTTGAGATGCAAGCGGGGCACGGAGCTCCGAAAACGTCATGACCCCGTGCATGGCAGGCAAGCAAGCAGTAGAATCGGGGAAAGCGTAGCAGGAGTCAGCGTTGCAGTCACTATGAGGGTGTAATCGATGAGTCCCTGGTGTGCTCAAGCCGCTCCCAGTGTGACTTAATTCCACGGAGCCCCACCGCTGCAACCTGTACTACGCGTGCGGTACAGGATTTCCTGCACAAGGGAGCCCCGCCGCTCAAACCTGGAATATGAGTAAAGTGTAGGATGTCCTGCCCCACCACTGCACCTGGAATATGGGGGGCCTGGACCACGGAGCCCCACCACCGCAACTTCAATGAGAATAAATAACCAGGGCAAGTCCCACCCCAAGACTTGGTGGCATACATACAATGGCACAGCTGGAGTGTCATGGACAAGGGAGTCCCCGCAGTAACCTGGAATGGCTTTGTCACATACGGAAGTCTCGAATCTGCAACCCGATGTGCGTTTGAGCCCGAGCGGAAGCGTCGCCCTAGCATAGGACTGGGGAGGGTGAGGGTTCTCGTCGGGATGATAATCTTTAGTATTGTGATTGGGGCCCACACCCACCGTTGTAATCCCTCAGCCCGATCAAGTCCAATACAAACATGTAGGGAGGCTCTCCGAGATGTTAATGAAGCCTCTGCATTTAGTATTTGCTGCTTTCTTCCTTTCAATATTCACCCGGTGCTCCTGAATGTGTGCCTTGCAATCTGCCAAGTTTTACACCAGTTCCCTTCCAAATCCCATAAGGGGGATTTGCCAACCTTGGGTGCGCCATGTGCCCTCCCAGCTCGAACCCGTGAAGCCGTTTAGACCCCATGCGAAGGAGGTGCCGTGACGCTGCACGGGGTTGAGGAGGAAGGGATCAAATAGCAGTACCATGGGTAGCGTTACATAACCTTTTTTTTACTCTGGCAGACAGGACCATCCTACTGTTGCATCTTGGAATATTTTGGAGAGACTTCCCCGCATGTCCGCGACACGCCTTGCCCTATCAAAGCCAAAGCTTTGCATCTCGCTCGGACAGCCTTTCTGTGTGTCGCCTGCCCCAGTCCATCCAAACGGCTAGCGGCAAACGAAACTGCTGTCTCTCAAATCGTCCCAAATTCGAGAACGAACTTTTTTGCCGGCGGCCTGCTCGCCGCCGCGACTGGAGTGCATCTCTTTGAGCAGCAGAGACTTACACGGGCTTTGGCAACGTGACGCCACAACTCATGCCACTTGATCAAGGCAAATTTGTGTGCAGTTTGAGTGTGCGGCGCAGAGCTCATGATGCTCCTGTGAACTTTTGCCAACGTTCTTCACCAGGCCTTCCTGCGAGACGGTGCAGGTCGCAGCCAAGGCACAACCTTCCTGGGCCCTGCCTGCACGAAAGCGGCATTGACCCAGCCACTGGCTGTGCGGCTTAGCAGCAACGGGTGGCGGGCCTTTTCCGCAGCAAGCGATCATCAAGTCTGCTTTATGTAAGTTGTTGAGGTTTTACCATAGCAAGGTCCTCGTTCCTCAAAGACGTAGATGCGCCCATTATTTGGAAGAGCCCTCATTCATGTGCTCCAGACTGAGCTCCATGCGGCACCCCAAGGGTACGCAACGAAGGGCTCCAGGACCGAGACCTTGAGTAGAATCAAGAGAATGGGGTCACATGCCTACCAGTTTCTTCATTCTTACTACGAGAATGACTCTGTGCAACAGCTTCGATTGACTCTGTGAAAGCATCTAAGAATCATGCAACGTGGCTTATGATGCTGAGTCCTGGTACAGCGGACAGCAACGAGCAACGGACGATTGCAATGCAGCGAAGCGTCCTTGAGACTCGCACAGTTGCAGCAGTTCAGCAGGATCCTGGTCACTGCACACACTGGTCGCTGCCACATTTGGATGATGCAAGTTCGTGGTATTCTCATCTTCAGTTAGTTCAACTCAAGGGGAAATCATCTCCGCTCCACAAATGGTATTGGCACACTTGCTCGCAGAGCGATGATGCTACAGGACACATAACTGAACATAACTGCTGCTAACAGTTACTAGTAACATGTTAGGGGACTGCACGTGAGCCAGAGCGCGGACTCCTGCACGACGTCACAAAGCACAGCCCATTCTTGGGCATTTGCCTGCAGCCTTGAGTAGGCATGGCGGCATGACACAAACAATTTCCTGTCCAGCGACGTCCTGAGACACGTGCCAATCGCGCAAGCTGAACACCCTCGACGAGCCTGACACTCAAGCGTTGAATTTCTTAAACATCCAGGCTTCTCACAAGATCTTGCATGAAATGAGATACTGCGACGCTCTCCATGCATTCCCGAATTGTCGACAGGAACAGCTGTTGTCCCATGAAGACTGCACCATTGCGCTCCTGTGGGCGTTGGAGGCTTTGCGTCTGAGAAATTTGATACGTCCCTGTGAGCGGCGAGATCGTCGGTAGTTGGAACTGAGTCTGTATCCGGCGGCCGACCTGGGCAATGAGCCTGAACTGCTTTTCGGCAAAGCTGGAGTGATTGAAAAGGTCTGAGGATGAAGCTTGTGTTGTCCCACATCGCGGCCATGTCAAGAAGGGGTGCTCGCATCACCTGGCGGCCCCAGAAATAACAACTTCTGCGAAATGCACCACAACCCGTCAATACACGTCAGACAGAAGATCATGGTGTCTTGAAATCACTCTGCAGCTTCAGTCGTGCAGTTCATCGCATTCACCTGCATCCATAGTTTCACCATCGAGGCTCATCAACACAAAGCCAGAGTCGTAGATGTCTTGTAACTCTGCATGTTCCGGCACACACCCCTGCGACAGGCAGGTACTGCAGTTCGTTTCCTCGCATCAGGATCACACGTGAACATGCTCGTACACCAGTGGTCCACGCGGCACACGCGGAGAGAAATGTGCCGACAGAGACAAAGGGACCACGCGATGACAGAGGAAGTCGGCCTTGGACAATGCTTTCGCAAGATCCATAGTGCCGGAGCCAGGTAAGCCTGTCACGAGCACCTGGCGACTGCACTGCACTGGCGGAGATCGGCCAAGGACTGGGTCCAAGCCATGCCGGGCAGCACACACTGGTAGCTTTCCGACCAAGGCCGTGATGCAATTCTGCCTGCCAGGTCTAGCATGTAGTTGTCGCTACCATCGTTACCATGCGACGAGAGTCGATCTGGATATTTGGACTCGTACTTCCATTGTCCATCGCATCTGAAAATTCGCATCTGCTACCTAAACCTGAAGGCCACATCCCGTGTCGTTCGCTGATATCAAATCTTCTTGAAGGTCGACATGGCTGCTACCGTCCAAGTGCCACGCCAGAGTTTAGCGTCGCTTCCAAGACATCCTGCTGCCTGAGCATGTAACATGCACGCCACGAGTTTCAGATCTATAACAGAATTGGAGAATGCGTGCGGACCATCTGCTACTTAAAGCCTCTGCAAACCCCGGAAGCAGGTCCTGATACCCAGTATTGAGCTGTTGTAGCATCGATGTACAATCACTCGTCACGGGATGTGGTTCAGCTGTGTTAGTGTATACTATTGCGGCATTGCATGTTTGCACGATATCCGCCGAGGCCACAGGCCCAGGCGTCTTGGGGGTTAGCTCAGGTACCCTCCACCTAATCCTCCTCCCTGCAGTCCAAATGTTTGGGGACACCCGTTTTTTGCGTTCGTTTGCCACCCCCTTGCCCGGCTTCCCCTCATTTTACCTGATTTGTCGGCCTCCCCCCCCCCCCCCCCCCCCCCCCCCCCCCCCCCCCCCCCCCCCCCCCCCCCCCCCCCCCCCCCCCCCCCCCCCCCCCCCCCCCCCCCCCCCCCCCCCCCCCCCCTCCCCTACCCATTCTCCTCGCACTTCGTATCAACAACCGTGTAAAGGTTGGGGTTTGACAGGCCGCCCTAGCATAAAAAAACATCGACTGCCCCCTCGCCCTGCCGCTACACAGCCGAGGCGGGCGGCGTAGCGTTAAAATTATGAAGAAACAGCTTATTTCGGCGGGGATTTGTAGAGGTGTTCGAGAAGCTCGCCGGTACTTCCAAACGGCAGGGTCTTGATTTGCAGCAAGCTGGTGTTGAGTTTGAATGGACAGGGTCGGTTTTGCAGTCAAACATTCGGGAATCACAATTTGAAGTGTTGCGACAAGGTTGAAATGTTCAAAATCTTGGTTTTTGCTTTTTCTGCGTCATGTCAATCGGAATTGAGGACTTGCCTTTGGCAGGCTTTGCTTTGTGACAAGCTCCACAAGGGAATTGCAATGTGGAGGGTATGTTGTTGCAGCATGCTGTTGGGAAATGCCACTGAACACGGCCTAGCGTGCGGCAAGTTCTTCGGGAGTTACGATTTGTTCTTCTATGGCAAGCGGCGTTGAGGAAGCCAACTATTCAGCAATCGCAATGGTGCAGAGTTCTGTGTCGCAGCAAGCTATAGGGAAGTCAGATTTTGAGGCAAGTTGGTCGGGAGCTACGGCAACGAGTTTTCCGCACTTGCTTGATGCCATCATGAAAACTCTTGCCGGCATTGATAACATTGCTACTTCTGTTGCAAGCACCGGCATATCAGGGCCGTGCAACGGGCCAGGGACGCCTTTCCGGCTATGTTTGAACCCGACGTGCCGTTCGTCTCCCAACATGGCGACTAATGTTTCCGTACGCAGAGTGGGTGCCGTCCATCCACACAACAGAATGAGCACCATGCTCTTGCCGAACCGAGTGGGAACATCGTAGAAATCATTCATGGTGTATGTGAGACTGCAAGTAGGCACAACTGGAGATGCTGTATCCGCCTGGAAGCCTACTGACTCAGGATCGGCCGACCCGATTGGGCGGCTTGTATGTCGATGTGCCGGGGATGGCACCAAGCGTGGCTTGAATCTTCAACGATTCAGCGTGTCGACGGAGATGATCTACGATAGTAAGTGCATCTGAAAGGACAGATCAACGGGGCAAATAATCTTCAATTTAAGAAACTTATGGAACAATCTTTGTGCAGCACTTATAGTGCACCGAATCCATTTGGGTAAGCTGGGACGGAGTCAACAAGATGTTATCCACAAGCGCAGCTGTGCTTGCTCCTCTTTTCGCCCTGCCTTGACGTAAGTTTCGACTGTGACCACTGGATTCGGCTCAACCGGATCAGTGTCAGTTTCCGGGCTTTCGGAAAGCAGGCGGGTAAAGCTGGGACTCGCTGGAGAGCTGGAGCGCGGCTCGCACTCAAGGGAACCTTAGGGGCCTAGCCAGGAGGGACTAAACCGAGAGGCCTAGCCTAAACCCCCGGTTGCCTGCAAGAAGAAAGCCTGGTTTCCACTTTCACGATCCTTCGCTCCGCGGAGCGACCGAAGAAATGTACAAGGAGAGCAGCTTGTTGGACAGCTGATCAAGAAGCGCTCTTGTGCCGGAAATCTGCAGGCAAACGCTGAACAATCATCTGCACTGCCACTTCTTGCACATAAAGCTCCAGAGTTTGCTGACGCGACCATCGGCCGCACCAGGCCACGCGTGACAAATCCTCTGTTTCGAGATACATGTGCGTGACACCACTGCCCCTGAGGACTCCGGGTGTGATACCGTTATCGATCTGCTTGTAGGGGATGCCAGGAGAGAATAGCATTCCATTGGCTTTTGAAGGTGTGCTTGGAACCGGGATAGAGCTGTGCATCAAAGGTAAACTCCCAAACGCGGCTTCAATGAAGCGCAACACTGATGCATCCTCCAACCGACTGTGCTGACGCCTGGCGAACCTGGCAGTCTTCGGGTTACGCACAGCAACGTACGCAACACGATCTTTGGTCAAGACATCGGCCGGGAGAAGCAAGTCAGCACGCGTCAAACTGAGGTATTCCGCAGGATGCAGCATGCACAAAAACCCGATCAAAAGTATGCCAACAAACTTAAGCCAACCCCAAACCAGGCCTAAGGCAGCCCATAGCCCGAAGGATCGCGGCAGACAACACTGGACGGCACTCGCCCGGTTCCAGATGCTGCCATTTGCGATCGATTTGCCACGCGGGCGCCAGCTGACCGCGGAAGGCGGGGAAACGATCTTGGATCGCTGTGATAGCATACACGAACAGATATCTGGGATGCCACGAGGAATACAGATAAAGGCCATACCCTCTGAGCGCAAGGGCCAAGGACTCGGCGGAAGCCGAGACCTTAGCGAATGGCATGTGGAGTTCGGCAAGCACCCAAGTCATAAAGGCATCCAAGCATCTGCGCATTCGGTCCGCGGTGGTCGCTGTGAAACCTGACCCCAAGTCGAGAGGACCACGCGGGACCAAGCGGCCGGAACGAGAAGGTCCGGATTCCTCTCGATATCCCCGCCTAGCAAAAGCAGTAGGCGGAGCCAGCGAGCGCACAGCTTCGCACAACGACTGGCATCGCACGCCACGTGAAACCTCCAGCTCTTTCCTGCACGCAAGTCACTGTACCAAAGGGCACCTCCTTTGTTGGCGGCTCCAGGGCTCGGTTGCGAGAAGGGCCGTCCGCACGACTCCTGCCTGAGTAGACGTGAAGACTGCCTGGGTAAAGGCCGCTGCCCAGTGTGTAAGGCAGAGTGCCTTGCAAAACACGACTCAAGGCTGGACTGCTGGATCTCCCCTTTGCAACCGCACCTAAGGCGACCCTGCTATCAAGCAAACCCAAAGTTCTAGAGGAAGGAAAATTATGTGCACAATACTTTTGGAAGGTCTTGAACATGCGAGCTCCCAAGACGTTGATGTGCCCGGGGCGCAAAAATTTGTACCACAGGACTTCCCTGAATGGAAGGCTGTCCGCCAGCTCTCCAATCCATTCGGGATCGTCGTGACTGAGGCGTGCCTCGGAAGCTACCTCTTCTGCAAGATCAACATGTCCAGACAGCGCGGCAGTTGCGCCTGCCACCTGAGAGAGCGGGAGGGTGTCAACGGAACCTCGGCTGGCCTCCAAAGAGCCCGCCGCCATCCGTCTCAAGAGTGGCACTGGAGTGGCTGATACAAAAGCCGAGACGCTCTCCCCAATCAGCGGTGCACGGCCATAGACACCGGCTGCAGACGGGCAGCACGCCGCGTCAAACACTTGTTTGGTACCCGCTGAAAAAGTACCCTGAACGACGAACCTAGCGCGAGTGTGAGGGCAGGAGCATTTTCCACCTATATGTCCCGAAGCCAAGGTTTATTAATTATGAATCCAAGATGTGGGTTTCTTACACGGGCTGCCGCAGCAACAAGAGAGCACTCGAGCTTTCGCAGCTGACGAGTCAAGGAGCCGCTGAAAACAGTCCAGGCGCAGTAGAACCGAAATACTGGTGTGACACAAACTGAAGAAAGACCCTGCGAAGCCACGAGCTGCAAAAGCATACACACTCGCCGGGCTAATCCGTTATCCTCAAGCACCGAGGCGGACTGAGGTGTGAAGCCGGCGGGTTGGCTCGCGCTCGGTCGCCTAGGCTTGTGAAAGCATGCAAACGACAGCCCCGGAAAAGAAGCGTGCCACTCACGTACCACCCGTCTGAGGATTGAACTGCGTACTTCCTGTCAAACCGGAACCTGCAACAGCTGCGCTAACCTGAACCCAGCTTGATCGGCATCACCTAAACCTAACACCCGAAGGCCGAAGTCGTCGGCGTGCACAGTGCTCCAGTTGGTGAGTGCAGGTGAAAGTTTTTAGAACCTTTTACCAACGTCACTCCTAAACCTTTGAACACACACGGCACGGGCTTCCACTATTTTCCCGCTGACTCGTGAGTCTTGAGCCGTGGTACGACCTACGGAGAATATGCAGTGAAACATGCTACATTGGGCATACACAGGAAATTGCAATGTTTGTACGCCCTCATCGATTCAAGTCGATCTTAGACTTGACTCGATCTTCAAGCATTCTCAATTACTTCGTCCACTTCTATCACATGCTCCTTCGAGCACTTCTTTCATTTTTCGCATGCTCCTTTGAGCTTCTTCTTCACTTTTCCCATCTTCCTCTTTCCTTTGGCTTGTCGTGGATGTAGTCGACTTTTGTGTCCTGCAAGGAAAGCTGTGTGAAACATACCGGTCATTGACTTCACAACTAAAGCAACTACGCAACTAAGCAAGTTCACACTCATTTTTTCGCGCTGTCGTTGTAGTCGTAGCACTCGGACTTTGAAGGTCCTTTTGCTTCGTGTTGCGATTCAAAGCATCACCGACTTGGCTTTAGCCATTGAAACATCGTTGTGCTTGTTGTGGTTGTCGTGGTCTCAAAGTCTTTGCGACTTGGTTTTGCGTTCCTTGTACCTTTATCGCATGCCTTTGTGAGGCAAAATCTTCCTGTCCATTGGCCCACCGGCCTCACCTTTCTCACAAGCTCTTCCTTAGCGATGTGAGACCGTCAAAAGAAACTTTTGTTGGGCTTTCGCCCTCACTCTCCTTTCTTTATACTCTTGGAGAAAGGGTTTTCTTTTTTATCCTCCCGTCTTTATACTCCTGGAGTCGGAGCCTCTTTGCGTGTGCGATCACCGAACGCATTCCGGACGAGCCTCCGAAGACCCGGGAACCAGTCGGCGTGCACCTGCAGTCTGCATCACTGAGATTCTCGATTCCGGGCACGTGCAAATGCCAAGCCCAAGACCCGAAACAAGCACCTCCTTCCTGTTTAGTCTGAAGGCTATGGTTTGTTCCACTGTGCTGTCGGGGAGGGTGTCGCAAAACCTATAGCTTTGTGGAACAAGAGGAGGCCTCCAAAGAGCAATGCTTTTAGCCCCGATTGTGCGCATGCTGTGCAAACACTGATCCTGCCTGTCGTGGCTCTGGCAAGGAACGTCTGCGAAGCTCGCGAAGGAACTCTCTGAACAAGGTGTCGTACACATCCGCATCTTCGTTGCCAGAAAAAAGGCCCATCACTAATGGAAAGAAAGGACCGCACCCATTTTCCTGCAAGCTTCTTGTGCACGATCGCCGATAGCATCACCAGGTTGTAGTCATGCCGCAGGATTTGAAAGGTTGCGTCGACAATGATGGCCCAGGCCTGTTCCCAGCTGTTCCAACATTGCCAAAGATTGAAAGGTGTCACTACTTTAGGGCCAACATAATTGTAGCAGCCAAGAAACAGTGTCGTGAACGGGCTCTGGCAGCAAAGTCTCGGGAAGCATCCAAAAGACTGGAAAAACCATGCACCACGTAAACAAAGGCTGTAGTGTATGGAAAACAACGCAAACAGCTCCATTGTCAGGGTCTGCACGACCGTGCTGCTCCATCCACGAACGGAAGTGGTGCCTCGACTCCAGCAGCTGTTCTGTGCTTTTGCCGAAAGCTTTCCGTCGTTGCCGCAAGATACTGGAAATGGCTGGCAAAGTTACCTTCCATGGGTCACGATTTTGTGACACATCCCAGTCCAAAGCTATCATGATGTGTTCAAATCAAACCTGAAGGAAAACCTCTGTTGATTGAACTCCCGCCTCACCGGGCTCCAGGGTCAGCTTCACAGCGGTCGGAGTAGCAGCACAAGAATTGGCCAAAATGGTCTCCGCTGCTTCAAGCGCCTTTCTGGGATCCTCCACGCTAGGTTGTCCCAGCTGCGAACCGCCTGCAGCACGAACGACTCGTTCTGCGACGCCGCACTCTCCGGCTGTTTCGACCAAAAGAATGTATGCATGCGGCCTCTCACTCACTTTGCCCAGGAAACGATAATATCGACCATTGCCCTCATGACAAGTCACATGACGCATGCATCGCCCCACCACAGACCAACCTCTTGCAGTCTGAATCGGGCTCCGGAAATCTCCAATGGCAAGTTTCTTGGACTCACGCCATTGGCATACCGCATGCCGCAAAGCGTCGATTGGATCTATCTCATCGGCCAGAGCTGGCAGAACATGGTCCTCCAAAGACACGTAAGTCAGTCGACGTCTCTTAGACGGAGATGGCACGGGCACCACTTCCTCCTCATCCTCACGTTGCGCCACGTGCATCTACAACGGGCGCAAGACGAACGGGGATTGTTACAGACTGACAATGAAGATGAAACTATGTAGCATCCACGTGTCCGAAAACTGTACTCACGGGAACATAAACTCTTGCAAGGAACCAAAACCTGGCTTGAGGACAACTGCACAGCTTGAAGCAGCGGTAGTTTCGCCAAACGCATGAGCACTAAGCAAATGCAGCAGAGCTGGACGCCTGTGAAGCTGGCCAAGGCCTCCATGAGGCCTCCACGTTCCTGCCTCGCCCCGTCAGCCGAAACGGCGACGAGTCGAGTCTGAAGTCAAGTGCAAATCAATGTTGCAAAGATATGTTTTAGTTGCTGATTTTTTTTGTTTGCTGCAGATCTTTCTTATGTGTTGCCGCTTGAACTAACACTTGTCGAGTACGAAGCTTCCGCTTGAGTGTGATGTCGGTGTTGCGCCACAATTGGTGAAGTGAGTGAAAATGTTTGATGTTTGTGTGCTGTTGCAAGTCTGGTGATTATGTCTTTGTGGGTGGAGCCGTCGCTGCCTGCTAAGGGTGACTCTCAGGTATTTGTCATGCTGTTCGATGGTGAATGGGGTGCCGTTGAGACAGCGTGAGGTGGGCGACCTCAGAAGAACACACTTCTTCAGGTTGAGGTGTAGAGTGTTGTGAGCGGAAACTTTTTGCAGTGTGTGTTCTTGGCCGTGCCGGCTATGAGCGCTTATGTCAACGGCGTATGCAGTGTCGCAAAAAGGCTGGCTTTGGTGGTAAAGCCCGGGGGGGAACTCCTCGTTGGCTGTGAGCCCCGCGTCGACATCCCAAGAAGGTACGCCCCCCAAATAGGTGTGGGCTTAGGAAAGCTTTTCCGGAGCCATGAACATCTCAGTAGCAGATGGCAGCAGATGAGCGCAGGAAATGACTTCCGGCACCCGAGAAACCCCACATACTGAACAGCCTAGCCCCCAGATCCGATACAGCCGCAGCAGGACAAAAATCTGGCAAAAATGACAAAACAATATGTCAAAATCTTCGATGCTGTGAAGCAAGGTGACATCTGGTGCCTCATATTGGCACTGAGTGAGGTATTGGTTTGCATCGCAGTGGATTTCGCTGGAATGCACAAGTATGCCGTGCAGGATAGGGAAAACTAAGTGGGGGTGACTACACTGGCGGCTGGCGCCTTGTTGGCAACTCGGCTCTGAGTAAGAGACAGGGAAACCGAGGCAGGAGCTCATCCCCCGTCAGTGCCGACCTCTGGGTGTATCACAAAACCCGACCCCGAGGCCAAAAGAGAAGGGGCCCCGACAGTAGAGCGGCAACAGGAAGGAAATCATCTGCTTGGTCTCCAGCCTTTACGGCTTAGGGGCATGGAAGGCTATGAAGGCAGGTGACTTGCCCGGCAACTAGACCTCCAGCCAGTCTAGGCTCAATGTCCCGGGTGCTTCCTTCCATGAACATGCGAAACATCCCAATCCCACTCGTGAAAAGAGCTTTCTGGGTCCCCAGGCCTGGCCCTTCAGCGACTGGCGCCACACAGAGAGTGTCTCAGGACCTCTGCAGGGACAGCTTCAACTGCACGCAGCAAACTGGGCGTCAGGATCCTTCATAGTGCCGGGGTAAGGACTTGTCGTTATTGCGATCTTCATGCCCAAGGTGTTCAATGTCGGCTCGCCAGCCTTCTCAAGCTGGTGGCATGCAGGGAGCTTGGGCACTTCGCAACAGCTAGCTTCCATCACCCACCTCAGCAGCTGCAACCCACACCTTCAGCTGTCTCAAACAACCAATTGCCGGAGACGAAAGACTGTCGACCATGACTGCCGGCCAACCGTGCAGATACCTGCAAGAAATTGTTTATGTCTTGCCCAGAAAACACGACTTCTTGCCGAAGCTATATCACCAACCCTCGCGTATACGCTAGGCGACCACTGAGTACATGGGCCGTACTTGCCGAAATGTCGGTCCCCCTTTTCGGACAGCCTGCTCCTTGCACTGCACGAGAAAGCAATCACAGCTTTGAGGTGCAAGAAACTTGAGATTCGCTTCAGCTGTTCTTTGTCAGATCTTCTGTTCGAGAAGGCCCTGCTCATGCTTGAGCATCGCGTAATTGGGAAGGAAAAGCTGACAAGGACTGCTAGTTTTTCTCAGTTTGTTGGAGACATGCACATGATGTCAGTAAGACTCTCCAATTCTTGCAAAAGAACCCTCACGTACTGTGGATGCCTGGCAATGGGCTGCTAGTATGAACTACAGTAAGCTGTCGTGATTCTCGTCTTCACGGAGGCCTTGCCATCGGCCGCATTGACGGCGGGCAGGACGCCGTCGCCAGTGCCACATATCTTCAAACAACAGACGGAGACACGAAAACGCATCGCACATGGCTGATGGCAGGGCCTTCAGTAGCACGTGTCCCGTTCGAGGTGTGACAACAACAACCTGATCGGACGCGTAACTGTAACATGAATCGTTAAATCACAACAAGCTCAACATTGCTAAACTTTGTTGCATGTCGCTAGATAGAAGCGAACTAGCATGGAACTCTGCATAGCACCGTTGTCGAGAAGCCCCGATTCTTCGTCCACACTGGCACAACACACCCAAGCTGCCAAGCTCATGTTCGCACCTTGCCAGATGCGTAGGTCCAGCAGCTTCCTGTGGCCAAGCCAAGCACAGACCTCGTCATGACCGCGCTGTATGCCACGGTCCACGAAATTAGTTTGTTAGTGTTGTCTTGTCCTTTCACTTCACGAAGAGGTCGGCCGCAACAACGCTCCGCATTGCCGAACTGGCGTGTGGGAGACACTTGTGGGAGCCCAACACGTGTTGTGTTGGTCTTCTGCTGTCCCGCTGCCAAGCAGTTCTTGCGGGTCCGTTTTTCGCACCCGCATGATCGCCCAGGACAATGTGCGTTCAGGAGTCCCGATCAAAGTTGACAACCTTTGGCTGTAACCCAAACTAGTAACTAGCATGTTTTCTTCATTCAATATACTACATCAAGAAAACATCAGAAATTCAAGAAAGATCGCACGCCAAAATTGAAGGAGCGAAACATGGGCAAGACGTGTAGAAGCACCTACTCACGAGGTGTGCGGAGTAGCATTGAACACTAGAGACAGCCGTGAAGAGTAGTCACCTTTCAGTCAATGGCCCTGCATCCTCGAAACATGCCTTTCGAACGCCTGGCCACCTGTATCAAAATCATGCACGACCATGCAGTCACCATTTAGTGAGACCAACGCCCCGCTGCAAACTGGCACACACGAGTTGACTCCGTGCGACCGTGTGCATGTTGTGCTCCTGGCTTTGTTTGTCCCGGAGTGCTGAAACAGGCATCTACACCCTTCCTTCCATGCCAATACCATAGCACGACCATGCAGCAACATGTTCAATTGAAGTGAGGCAGAGATTTCCCTGACCACTATTGCCACCTTTTGTGGCTGCTTGGACCACATCCTGAAATCCCTTCCTCTGGGGGCGAGGATCGTTAACTATGTATTTGATCTCCAACGTACCCACAAGGTACAATAAGTGATGTCAGACGTTCCCCTTCAGAACTTTTGGGGGCATCTTTGATAAGAGCCCGGCCCAGTGGCATCACCGGTCCAGAAGCCGGTGGCCAGTTTACATGTTGCAGCAACGTCCAGGCTGTCCTCTCCGAGCCTAGGGACCAAACAGGGAACCTCCTACAACCACGCGAACCAACTTAAAGCCGGCGCTGAAGTGGATCTGGCGGTTGTTCTGGCGGCTCAAGGTATACCTCCGCAGACGGTGCGCACCATGTGCGCTCCCAAGGCGGCAACAGGTGTCAACTCTCCTGTCAGCTCGGCTCGGGTCACGCGAACATCCCTGCGATGACCTGGAGCTATCTCGTCTGAATGCATCTCAATGCACAGTCTTGACAGTCGCACTCCACAAACACGCCGGAACAGCCAAGCGCCACGGAACGTCCCCAATCCAGGCCTCAGCATGCTAAGAACAGCAAACGTCCGCAATGCTGTTTCAGATAAGATCTGAACCGACCCCCGTTGCTGTCTCCAGGCCAGTCTTCACCTCACAACAGCTTGCCGCAGCAGGTGGAATAAGCTTTGACGATCAAGCCAAGCTGTCGGCCGTCGTCGAACGCTCTTCGTCTGAAGGCCCTTTCCAGAAGGCCAAAGACGGCACAGAAGCCTCATCACACTCCGCAGAAAGCGCCTCATGAAACCGATTGACATCACGACATTGCCGTAAGACACACACCAACAAAGGAACAGTCGCTGCTTCGAGGGTGGTCCTGTCTCCTGGATGCTCGCAGGCGCTGGCATGCGCTGGCAGTGTGTCATGAATGCTACGGAGGCCATTGAGACTCGGACTCGTCAGAAAGATGGAATCGCCATAAGAAACAGCACCAAGAGGAGCGTTGCCACCCGCAGGAACGATGCCTGCAAGGACCGTACTGCTACAGGGCCTTCCTAAACAACATCACATCGTCAAGAGGCACGGCGGACTTTTCTTCGCGATCTTCGCAACGGCATCCGTGGCTTCCCCTTGTGGCCTCTACTGAGACTCTATTGTGCTTATCAATTTCAGGCAAACACACCCGGCGTTCAGAGTTCACACCACAAATGTCTTACTCGAAACCGGCACCGCCCATCAGAACTTCCATCAGAACTTCATGCAGCTGTCGCATCCGATTCGAACGAAAGATCAAGCCTTCAGTAAGCTATCAAACCAACAATTTGCTTCTCTTGGGCGTAGGTCAACCTCGGACTCTGAAGTGCTGTTTGAGATTTCGCTTGCACATGATTCCACCATCTAGCTTCTTGATAATTCTTGGGCCCAGCATGCTGGCGAGTAATTGTGCTTGTTGGCAGGCCTAGTGTCAGCGAACATGACATCCGCCACCACTGCTACTGGAAAGCGGGGAAGCCGCCTAAGATGCTCACCCGGACGAAGACCAAAGCAATGTAGGTCGATCTCACCTGTCATGTTCAAACTGGCGACGGGGTATGCATGAAGTAAGCTTGCAGGGGGCACTTCACGCTGATTTGCTTGCATAGGTAAGCCTCAGTGAAAGAGTGGCACTGCACTCGGGTGAGGCAAGAACACAAGCCGAGACTCCCTCAGTACTACGCCCATGCCATCAACTTCTCTGCAGCAGACATCTGGCCTCAGGGAACGTATGCGTCAGGAAATCCGTCAGCCAAGCCACTATGTCAGCAAATGCAGTCGCTCCTTCCGCTCACATCGGCGAAAGATGAACGTAGTATCTCTTCGATCTTGTGCCTGTTATGATGGTCGGGGGCAGCTTCAGCGAACAACCGTCGCACTCTTAGTTCTGACGCCAAACTGGACGACTCTCTTTTCCGTCGTGTGGATGCGTAGCGCTGAAAGCGCCGCTCGGCGTGCAGGTTCAAGTCCTACAGCCGGCGCCGGGTGCGCATTTCAGCACCGGCCCGCTGCGGACTGACCGCCGCCGAACCCTAAGGGTGGCGTGGGTGGGAGAAAAGCTTAGGCGAAAGGTCGCGTCGAGCCAGAGTGCTGAAGGCAGCTACGCCGTTCACGGTTGTTACTGCGCACACAAGTGTGCTACACAACAACCGTCGCACTCTTAGCTCTGACGCCAAACTGGACGACTCTCTTTTCCGTCGTGTGGATGCGTAGCGCTGAAAGCGCCGCTCGGCGTGCAGGTTCAAGTCCTACAGCCGGCGCCGGGTGCGCATTTCAGCACCGTCCGGCGCACCCTGCCCCACTACGCGCCGGCTCAGAGAACCAGGAGGTAGAGCAGGAGTCCAAATCGGCCGCCGCCGCATCCACTGCATAGACGATGTCGTCGACCGCTTTCGCCAGGATGTTCATGATCGTCGACGCCGGGGTGTGGACCCTTGTCCACCCTTCGCGTCGTGCCCGGGAAAAGTCGTCGCGGGAAACTGCGTCGGCCACATTGGCTTTCGACGGTACCCGCCGAAACTGGATCAGGGTTCCTTTCCTCGCCGCCAGGGCCCAGAAGGCTGCCAGCAGCCCGTTCACCGCCGGGTCCTTTCCATAGCCCTTAGACAACGCCGCCTGTCCCGCAGAGTTGTCGATGAAGGCCGTAATGGCGCCGGGCATGTGGGCGGAGAACGCCGTGATCGCGACCACCTGCGCGAAGATCTCGAGCATGTAGATAAATGCCCGCCGCGCCTGGAACTTCTGCAGGAACCACTTCGGGACGACGCCGTGGTCGTAGAAGGCAGTGCCGCCGAGGCGCAGGACGAACCCCCAGCCGTTGTTGGCACGGTTGGGCCTGGAGGCGTCCGCCGACACCGGCACATGCCCCGCCTTGTGGATCCGCTCGCCGTCCAGGAAGAAGGCGTCGGCATAGAGCACAGCAGTGTCCAGCTCGTCGGTGGCAAAGGGTATGAAGCGAGGGCGAACCGTCGGTAGGATGTGCTCCAGGGACAGCAGCGCCGCCCGTAACCCCGTGTTGAGGCCGTCGGCGGAGTGTGCCGACGTATCCGCCGCACGAGCGTAGATCGCCTTGGTGGAGGCCTTGCCAACGCCGCCGAAGACCGCCTGTGTGAGGAAGGAGAGCCTGCCCGCGAGCTTCTGCGCATCGTCGGGCTTGAGCTGGTCCTCGTCGAGCGCCTTGCGAATCTGTGCCAAGATGCGTCGCACTCTCTCGGGAGTGGGGCTGATCGTAACCCCTCGTCGAGAGATGGTGAAGGTGACGCCTTGAACCACGTGCTGGGCCGCCGCCGGTTGGGACTTGGAGGCCTTGATGCGAAAGCCCAGCGCCGCGAAGAGCTCCTTGAAGGACTCGGTCGCCGACTCGCCGAGCTCCTCAAACTCCAGGCCGTTAAAGTCATCCACGTAGTGCCCCGTCGCCAACAGCAGGAGCCCTCGCAGCAGTTGCTGGAGGGCATCTCCGCCGCGGTTAAAGTTCCAAACCGAGGCGGTGGCGCCGAAGTTCATGGCCAGGTGGTATATACCAGAAGGTCCAGCCCTCCGCCGTGGCCAAGAAGGTCCCGCACTGCGCCGGGTGCTTGACAGGCCACTGCCTGTAGGCGCTGAGCAGGTCGTGCCCGAACACCAGAATCACGCCGTCGACCGCCATGCTGCGGGCGAGCTCGACGAAGGCGCCGATGAAGTGGTGTGTCGGGACGTCGTCGGCGCTGATCGTCGAGTTGTGGCCCGAGCGCCGCCAGTCCTCTCCCCGGCGGATCTTGGGATCACCATTCTCGTCGAGCTGGATGATAGCAAAGGAGGCCGCGAGGAATGCCTCGCCGGGTGGTGGCTCGACTAAGACCGCCGCGGCGTCGACCCAGGGGAGTGCCACAGCTTTGACCTTGAGCCACTTCGGTGGGCGCGCCGGGCCGATGACCCGCCCTATAGGCGGACTTCGTCGACGAGCTCCTTCAGCAGGGTGTCGGTGTGCTCGCCGGTGTGTGGCGCTGCCACCTTGCGCCGCACATAGTCGGCATTCACCTGGCGCAGGGACTCCATGGACGCCGGGAACCTGTAGCGGTCGTCGGTCCTCTTCCTCCAGCCTGGGCCTGGACGGATGGCGCCGATCATGTCGAAGCCGTCGGTGAGGTCCTTCTCAAGGTTCGCCACGTCGGGGTAGTTGAGGCGTCGGAGGAGCTCCAAGAAGACCGGGATCTGTGTGACCGCCGGTTTGTCCGGCGTTGAGTAGGTCGCCCGGACCGCTGGTGTGCGTGCCGCCATCCACGCCGCCGTCTCGTCGGCGAAATCCTCGATGAGCTGCCGCACTTCGTCGATAATGCGTGCCAGGTCGTGTCTCCAGCGCCGGCGCAGTGTGATCCCTTCTGCCCACGCCGGTTCTAAGACCGGGTCTGTCTGGAGCGGGTGCGGCAGCAGCGCCGAAGCTCTCCAGTGAGAGTGGTGTTCCAATGCGTCGGGTCCCGTCGGCTGCTCGGGTGCCGGGCCCATGATCGGACCGCCGTGGCTCCACAGCGCCGCCACCCAAGAGATGGTCGACTGGCGAGGCGGTCCCGTCGGCTGGGAGGTCGCCGTTCCCATGTTGGTGGCTACCAAGAGGATCAGCAGCAGGCGCCGTGCCACCCCCCAGTGCCACCCATTGCCGAGTAGGCGGTGGCGGGTCCGGTCGTCGAGGGTGCTGTCGCCGGCCTTGAGGGTGTAATCCGCCGGCAAGTGGTGAAGCTGCTCCTTCACCTTGGGCGGGACCACTTGGAGCTTCCCGTCGGCGCCGACCATCATGGCTTCGCGAAGGTAATGCCATGGAGCGAACTGCCGCCGGTCTGCGAGCCATCGCTGCTGTGCGTCGGCTGGTATCTTCCCCCTGCAACCTCTGGGCGCCGCCCGACCGTTCTCGTCGGTTGCGGGCGTCGTGGCGCATGGGAGGCGCCTTCTGCCGGAGAGCACACTGTCGTCGAAGGTGAGGCCGTCGAGTGTCATGGTGTCGGCCGCTCGCCGGGCCTCCTCGAGCCTGAGGCGGTCCCAGGGGCCTTTCCGCGCCCATTGCAGCGGTTCGCCGGTCCCGGGGTCCAGCCTGACCTGGCCCCAGTCCGCCGAGAGCCACCAGAGGCGGGGCCGCCCTATCCATCCGAAGTCTGCCGCGTCGGCCAGCACGGGCTGCGTCCCCAGAGCCGCCGAGATCTGCTTGGCATCCGCCGTGGACATCTCGACATTCTCGAAGAGGTAGCCGAAGCGCCGCGGAGCCACCAGCCGCCGCACCTCGAGCACGAACTCGACTGACTGTAGGAACAGGCCGCCCCGAGCGCCGTCGTGGCCTTGGCCGTCGGCTACCCTGGAAAAGTCTTGGCATGGTGGGGCGGCCGCCGCGATGACATCACAGTCGCCGTCTGGGTCAATCCAGGTCGCCGCGGCGTCGTATGCCCGGTACCTGGTGATCGGCCACCGCCGTGGCCGTGCGGTCCAGTTCCCAAGACAGGATGGCCGCCGGCTGTCCGACCAGATCCCACACCAGCCAAGGCGCCGCGCCGACACCGTCGAACCGCCGGGCGTCGGTGCTGGAGGCGGGGGCGCTTCTGCGCCGGGTCGGGTACCCCACCCTCTGGTCGTGCTGTCCCTAGCGCTGCTTCTTCCATCCTCCGGCGCCGCCAGTGGATCCCTGGGAGCCGGATTGTTTCCAACCGCCGTGCCGTTGGGACTCGTCCCACTGCTGGCTGCGCTTGGCGCCGCCCCAAGGGGGCGCCGCCTTGCTGCTGCCATCCCTGGTTGTCGTCGCGGCCGCCGCCCCCTCCTTGGTGGGGGAAGTACGGCGTCTGCTGGCCGCCGCCGCGGCCGAGCCCCTTGGGCTGCTCTGTCTTTTTGGGTCGTCGTCGCGGCCATCCGCGCCGTCCTTTCCCCTTGGTGGGCTGGTCGTCGATCTCCTGGTGTGTCTCGGTCACCGTCGAGTTGGGCCCGCCGGTTTCCTTGGTGATCTGGACCTGCTTCTTCATGGCAGCCGCCGCGGAGTGGGCGATGACGTGCTCGTTCCAAGAGGCTGCGTCGTCCATGATCGCATTGGTGGCCGCGCCGAAGGTAGCATGTCGGCGCATAGCTTCCACATGGAGTCGGCCCAGAATGAGTGGACCGCCGGGATCGTCGCCTGTCGCGATCTGGCCTTCTCGCTGAACCAGTCGGTGAAGCGCTCAACTCGCCGTTCTTCATCATAGCCGCATATGATCCAGGCCCACTTGGCCGCCTCGATCCCGTCGAGCGTGAGCATGATGCCCTTGGGGGTCCACTCGTCGGACTCCTCAGTGACCAGGGCGCCGTCGACAAGCCGGAGGGCCTTGCCTGAGCTCGTCGACTTGTTCGCCGAGATAGTGTTCAGGTCCATCCCCGACGTCCAAGTGCGTCGGGAGACAATCTCGCCGAGGCCCAAGGGCTTGTAGTCCTTGGTCTTGGTGTGCTCGTGCCACAGTCTGGCCAGCACCTCCTCGGCGCCGAGGAGGCGCGCCGCTGGAAAGCGGCGTTTCACCCCGTCGATGGTCTTGGCCTCGTAAGCATTGACCTGCGCCGACCATTGGGCGAAGTGCTTTGGGGGGCGCTCGTCGGCAGCCGATGTGGCTGTTGGTGCGAGCCCCGCCGCAGGCGCGGCTGCAGGCGGAGGCGTCGGGACTGCGATCGGCAGCGCCGTGGCAGCCTTCCATTGTCGCTGGGCCTCCGTAAAGAGGTGGACCAGGACTGCCTGCGTCACGTCTTCGCTGCCAGGCGCCGCCTTGTGGTCCGTGCCGGCCAAGGTCACGCCGGACAGGAAGGGTTGGACGAACTTCGCCACAAAGTTCGCCGTGTCCTCAGCCACAAGTGCGAGCGTCGGTGTAGAAGATATCCCCCGCGCCGCGATGTAGTTCTGGATCGCTGGCGCCGCACCGGCCGAGACGATGAGGTCGTCCAGGGAAGCCATGGCCGCCGCCACCGTAGGGAAGGCAGCCGCCGGCGCACCAGCCATGGCGAAGGTAGGAGGGTGCGTCGGGTAAGGACGGAAGCCTAAAAAAAACCTAAAAACACTGCGTCGGTAGGTGTGCCAAGCGCGAGCTCAGCCGCCGACTGTCAAATGCAAGAGAAGAGGGGCAGCATTTAAACCCCGTCGCAGCTCAGTCGCTATCAGACGTCGACCCCTCGGACGAGGATGAGGAGCTTCCGTCGGAAGACCCCACCTCCGTGGCCGCGTCGAGCGCCACCACAGGGAAGCACCTCTGGCAACGCCGGGGGTCGGGCGGTTCCGCCGACAGCCGGAAGAACTGGCGAATGCCGTATGGCCACCCGCACTTCGCCGTCCATTCGTGCTTCTCGGTCGCCGTCTCGTCGGCGCCGGGGAGATGCACTACCTTGGAACGGGCGTTCATGATGAACCTCGTCGCGTTCTCACCGACCACCTGTGCCACGGCCGCCGGTCTGAGTGGCGCCGGCACGAAGTCAACCTCCGGCATAGCGTCGGGAGACCTCGTCGGGCTGACTCCCGTCGGTTTCTCCGCGTTGTGGTCGTCTGGTGCCGGCAGGGCCAAGGGGCTGTGCGATGAGCTCGCCGCCGCGCTGCCGGCTGCCTCTGCCGGCCGAGTGGCCAGGGCTTGTGCCGGTATGGCCGCCGCTGCATAGGTCAGGGGCGCCGACTGGGTGTACCGTTCGACCGCCGCGCTGGCCCATCGGCCGAGCAGCTGGATGATGGCGATAGCCACGCCCCGTGCCACCAGAAAGGTGGCGCCGGACACCCTCGCGGCGTGGCCCCCGAAGATGGGCACACGCCGGCCGTCGGGGTGATCCATGTGTGTCTCCACTCGGCACGCCGCCAGGACCAGGAGGAACATCTCGATGGACGCCGCCTTCGTCCGGGGCTCCGTGGTCGAGGTGGGGAAAAGCGCCGTCGGCGTGTAGCCTAGCCACATGTCTCCTCGCGGCACACGCCGGGCATAGTGGGTGGATCACCGCCGTGCAGACGCAGCGGAGGGATCGCCTCAGCTCGGTCCGCCGTCTTATGCAGAGGCAGGTCCAGGGTGATGCCGCCGCCGAAGGTCGCCGAGGACAGTGTGAGGTCCTGTACCCGGGCGCCGGCGATCTCAACCTCCCTGAGCATGAACCAGCAGGCTATGATCACCACGTCGACAGCATGGTGCGGCCTCGGCAGTCCAGGGGCTCAGGCGCCGCTTGGAATCTGACCAAGGACGCCGAGGTCGAAGGCCTGCTTCAGCTTCGATCCCGGCATGCCCCGGACCGCCGCACGGGCGAAGCGTCGGGCTGCTTTCTTCAGGGCCGGTGGCACGTCGAGTTGGAGGACGTGCTCGTGGTGATAGATGGCGGCGTCGAGGTAGAGCTGCGCCGACTTGTAGCCGCCGTCCTTGAGGCACGCCGCCAGCAGCTTGATCCGGTAGTGGTCAAGGGGCCAGGGCTCCACGCCGTGACGCTCCGCTATCTTGAGCCAAAACCTGATGCGGGAGTCCACCGACCGCCGCGTGGTGGAGGCGAACACCGCCGACTCCAGCTCGTCGATGGCCCTCTGGGTGTTCTGCGGGTCGGCCGCTCCCAGCGCCGCCTGCAGTGAGGCCCTCTGCGCGGGGCGTCGGTACGGGATGTCCGCCCGATGTGGTACCATGGCCGACGTCGGTCTCCTGGCTGGCCCGGGTGGGGTCGCTGTGGCCAGTGTGAGTATGACCTGCTCGGGGACGCCGGCGGCTGCCAATGCCGGCCCGGCTGGTCCCACCGCCGACCGTGATGTGACCCCCAAGGCCGCGAAGCATGACATGTGCGCCCCGCCGCCGGCCGCCGCCACCTCAGCTAGGAAGGCGGCGAAGGTGCCTGGAGCGGGATCCGCCGCGGGGGCTTGAGCCATCGAGCCGAGATCCTAATTGAGCGCCGGGCTGGCGACAGTGTTTGGGCAAAAACGGCTGCGGGTTAAGAGAGAGAGGTGCAAGCACTCGACGACCGCCGCATTCCGAGGCAATCACTCTTTTTGGCGCCGGGGCGCAGCTCCAGGCATGGTCTATGGCAGGCGTCGAGCTTCGTCGAACGCCGCAAAGAAAAACTCTGGTGGATCTCCGCCGGGAGCTCTGTCGTCAGGGTGTCGTCGATCCCGGCCAACGCCGGATCCAAAGAAAAACCCCGTCGAATCCAAGCTGCCCAGCGTCGGGGTGGCTTCTCAGCGCCGCCCTTGGGCTCGCAGGCCCTCGCACGCCGGGCATTTGTGGCTCCCGGATGAGCCGTGTGAGCCTGCCGCGCCGAGGGCGATAGGTCGGAGGCAGCGACCTTCTCCGCCGCACACGGCGTCGCGGTGCGGCACCGTGCACGGGTGCGCGCACCAGCCAACAATCCGCCGCTCCTCCTTGCTGTGCCGCACCGTGATTCTGGCGCCGACCACGCCGGTGGGCAGGCGTCGGAGGAAGGGGTAATCCGCCTCTGCTTGGAAAGTCGCTCTCGGTTATATTCATTTGGCCTACATGCACAGGTTAGTATGCCAACTTATATGTCGACCAAGTGACCGAACATGTTGTCTATCTGACCCGTTAAATGGTGAGCATGTGATGCATGTTGGTTGGAGAGGTTAGCAACCAGAAAGGGTCCAAGTATATGTGGCGGCCATCCAATTGGCCATATACGGTTCAGTTATCTAATTATCTATATCTATTTGAGTCACTTATGTGTAAATAGCCAAGCCAACTTAGGCAACTTACCGGTATATGAACTAAACCAGATATAAGTGGTTAGAAGTGATATGCTAAATGGGGTGTTGCGATGGTTTCGCTAAGTCCACTTAGCTCACTTAGAGCTGGGCCATGGTCGTTGGAAAACCATGATTTTTTGGTATTGTCGCATTGTCCCAAACATCTTTTTTTTGTTTCAAGGCAGTGGGCAAAGGCAATTTGCGATTTTTTTTGCAAGCAGGGAGGCGACCTGAATCTCTTTTTTGCCGGTTTTGGGTAGCGGCTTTTTAATGGAATATCTAAATATTCTCGTGCATAGGATCTTCTAGAGAAACAACACATCACATGCAAGTAAACTGTAAAGCAACAACAAACTTCAAAACCCAAACATGCCCACCCTGCCCCGACAACTCCTCCTTCCCTCCTGCCCTGGCTGCTGGGCCGCCTGCAGCTGCCTGTGCTGGAGCAGGCGGGCTCCTTTTTTGGAAGGGTTTTGGGGTGGGCCGGGGTTTGGTTGGAAGTTAGGCGGGGTCCTTGTTTGTTTCCTTTTTGATGCGACTGTTTGCATGTTAAGAGTGCTTGTGTGTGTATATATATATATATATATATATGCCTGGGATGAAGTTAGGGCTTGGTTTGTTCCTGTCGCTGGCTGGGTTGTTGTGCCGTGTTCGCTTGTTGCATATATTGGTGACATATACATACGTTTGTGTGGCATATATAGGGGGGTTGTTTTGGCCGGGTGGCTGGTTTGTGTTTCCTTTTTGGCACAGTTCGTATATCTGCCGAATGGCTGGTTTGTTTCTGTTTTCATTTTGGCTCGGTTTGGCTCGGGAACGAGTTCACACAGCATGTGCATGTGTACATGTATCAAGTCCCGTTGCTGCTGCAGGGCTTAGCTCGCAGTAGTTGCAGCCGCAGGGCAATAGCTCGCAGCTGACAGAACCAGCATGGTGGTGTCACCCACGGACCGTGTCATGATCGAGGGATTCCTCAAGGCGGCCGAGGCCGGCAAGCTTGTCCAGTCGATGGACTCGTTGCACCAATTCCTGGTGCAACAGGGCCTAGCATGGAAGCAGGTCATCCACTGCCAGCACATTGGTGTCCATGAGCAGAACAGGGACGGCCTGGGATGCAGTTGCTCCCACGTGCACGAACTGTTGACGAGTATAGCAACGATTGGCTTCTCCCAGCAGGAGGTGAAAGGCATCTGTGTGGAGGTACCATCGGGAGCAGAAGGCGACAGCATCAGAGACTTCAACGAGAAGCTGATCGGCGGGTCGAGTGGAAAGCTCGCCCCACTCACTGGCATACGCTATGCCAGTATTGTTGGCAGCCACGCCAACCAGGCATCGAGGTGCTTCTGGTTCAAGATCACCCATGAAGACAATCGTTTGACTAACGACGGAGTACTGTCGTTAGAGAGGCTGCAGTCCCATGATGCGGCTTGGGCCCGGAGCATCAGGGAAGGGCACGAGTGGCTGGTCATCAGCTACGAGATCGCCCAGCTCTTTCCTCAGTATTGCTTGTTAGCGCAAGCTTCGGGGAATGCCTCAGGGCAGATTGCATCGGTTGAACACGAGATGCAGCTGGCTAAGAGGATCAATGCGAGCATCGCAGCTTTCCTTCAGAGGAACCCGGGCAAGGCTGTCACGTACCAGGATGTCTCGGCTGAGATCCTTCGGAGCCGCTCGCCGCATGCGGCTGCTCTACCCTCCATCTTCGGTTTCGTCATGAAGTGTGGTGGCGGCACAGGCGAGACGAGCTTTCTGTCGAAGACAGAGCGGTATGTTCGAGCTTCGGGGTTTCCGAATCGAGCTCTCGGCGGCGACCTGTGGCATGGCCTTTCGCAGGACTGCAAGGGCAGCGATCAGCATGTAGCATGGAGACACATGTGCATCAAGTTGGGCCTGAGCGGCCCCGAAAAGGCCATCAGCTTGACAGACATCAAGCGATCACTCTCAGCAAAGGAGGTTCTCCCCAATGTGAAGAAAGCCGAAGCCGTGCTTTTCGAGGTGCAGCGCCTGTTGCATGGCTTCGACAACGTGGAGGCGGTGATAGGGGACCTCGAGGTTGACATGGCCGCCGTTGTGCTGCAGAAGAAGAAAATTGCCAAGCACGACAGCATTGAGGATGCTGCCGGGACGTGCCTTGGAAAGTTCGGTGTCTCGTCTCCCTGGGCGAGCAGCAGTTCCACGAAGACTTCGGAATCCTCAGCCCCAGCCACTCGTGGCTCGTGCCTCGATCTGTGTATGCCTGGTTGTATACATATATACATATAAATACATCTTGATGCTTATATGGGGCTTGTATAGGGTATAGGGTTCACGTTGGAGTATATGTGGGGTCTGTGTACTTGGGCATCGCCCTTGTGAGGACTCTTCGTATCTTCAACGAGGGTTGCGGATTTGGGGTCGGGTCCAGGTATGCATGCTCATGAGGTATAGGTTTTCAGGGATTCATGTGGTGTGCAAGATGGGTCCATTCAGCCGCGAGGTGTAGGTTCCCGGTTTTCATGTTGTCTTATGCAGTATATATATATATATATGTTAGTTTGGGGTTTGGTCATGCAGTCAACGTGTCTTTCTAGGAGTTTGCGGGTCTACGACGACACAGGGAAGCTTGTGTCGAACTCGCGAGTCGTGGACCTGGGATTTCAGCCTGGGAAGGAAGTGATCCGACGAGCCGACGACATGAAGGCCACCATCATCGAGATCTCCGCCGACAAGGTCCGTTTGAAGCTGCAAGATGGCAAGGAATACGAGGCATCCTCAGAGGCTTTCGTGGAGAACAAGTGGAAGATGTATGTGCCCAAGATAGAGCCCGTGTTGTTCAAGGGATGGAGCAAGTTTTCCCCTTTGAGAAGTGAGGAGTTCAGCATTGCAGTGATCAAGGGCCTGGTTTTCAGGTCCATGTACGAGCAGTACGAGACGTTGCAAGTCGATGACCTTGATGTCTTCCTCAAGCCGGGCAAGAATGTGCAGGTGAAGAAGGGCTACAACATCAACATCTTGAAGCTCCCCATCGCAACGGCCAAAGTTCATGTTGGTGATACGGTGCCCGCCGGAGCAGTGCAGTTGGCTGCTTTGGCTGCAGGACCAAGCAACAAAACGACCCACCTCATGTCCATGCAGGCTTACTTTCAAGGTCCCAAGACCGAGTCCTCGCCGGGCTTCATCAATCCAGTATGGGTGATGAAGAGCACATCGGATCGCGCTGAGGCCAACATGGAGCTGCATTGGGCGAGCAAAGCCTCTAGCAACCAGAAGCTGACGTGCAAATCCACAACGATGATCCTCCCGATAGTCCGCAATTTTGTCAAGCTCGATGCAGGCGACAGCTTGGTGCTATGGAGGCCCGACATGGCCAAGAACGAAGAGATCGAGGTTCTGCAGCCGGTGAGCAAGAAGGCCCGAAAGTAAGTGGTCCATCCAGGGCAATTTTTAATCGTGCGCCAAAAGGCCCCTTCATCCCATTGCTGAAGGCTCCTCTAATCCACTCGTTTGGCAGAAGGCCCCTATGTAATCCCGTGCAGCCATGCAGCTCCAAGTTCCTGCTTCCGTATGTTCGCAACTTTATCCGCATCGACAAAGGCGAGAGTCTCGTGCTGCATCGGCCAGACCTGGCTGAGACAGTCGAGACCCTCGTGCTCAAGAAACAGAGGACCAGCTGGGGTCAAGGTGGTCTTTCCAGAGTCGTCACGTGGTGAGGTTTGTTGAACCTCCGTTTTGCACGGATGGCTGATGTAGCACATGTACTTCCATTTTCGATGCCGAGAGCTCTCCATGTGTGTGGGTTAAGATAGGGGTTTATGTGCCAGGGTTAAGATAGGGATTTATCTATAGGGTTTATGTACGGGTATGTATGCATGAGAGAGACACAAATCAATGGGGTTTACATAGCTTTCAATCAGGGATATACATCATTGCCTCCTTTGTTTGGGGTCTTTTCAATTGAGGCACAAAACCTACAAACCACACCAAAAAACAACTAAACTCCCACTGAAAACAACTAAACTCCCACTGAAAACAACTAAACTCCCATTAAAAACAACTAAACTCCCACTAAAAACAACTAAACTCCCACTAAGAACAACTAAACTCCCACTAAAAACAACTAAACTCCCACTGAATTCCCACTGGATTCCCCCTTCGTCCCACTGAATTCCCACTAAACTCCCACCAAACTCCCACTAAACTCCCACTAAACTCCCACTAAACTCCCATTGAATTCCCACTCAATTCCCTCTTTTCGGCCTCGCCCCACTGAATTCCCACTAAACTCCCACTGAATTCCCTCTTTTCGGCCTCGTCCCACTGAATTCCCACTAAACTCCCACTAAACTCCCACCAAACTCCCACTAAACTCCCACTGAATTCCCACTGAATTCCCTCTTTTCGGCCTCGTCCCACTGAAAACCCACTAAACTCCCACCAAACTCCCACTAAACTCCCACCAAATCCTTATGTTTTCCCTAGGTTTTCCCAGCACCCCGTTGCAAGGGAATTTATAAGGAATTATGTGGGATTTATGCGGTGTGAGGCCTAAAGTTAAAGAAGGGTCACTTGAAGAAGCACGAAGGCGCTTTTAAGATTCAAGATGTCAGATGATCTCTGGAGATTCGTCATGTGGCGAGGCATCACCTCCATTTCGCATGCACCGCTTTTGCCAGGTTTCAGCCTGGGCAGTGCAAAGCATGAGATTGCAGCCGTGCCAAAACATGTTCGGTATACATCATGGCATGGAACCCTCGGGTGTGTCTGCCTGCGTGACTGTGCATGCAGGGAACTCCATGGATGTGTGCAGTTGAAGACTCACGGCTCTAGTTGGACACTTTGTTCATTCTGTCAGCAGGGCTACAGCTCGCTGACAGGAACAGCAGGGCCTGGCTCGCTGTTCGGAGTTTTCAAGCAATGTCGGATGAGTCGGAGCATCAGCCTGAGCAGGAGGACGAGAATCAGGAGGAAGTGCCCATCAGGATTTTCACGGCCATCACCATCGAGGGGGCAGGCCTCAAAAAGGCGACGTGGCAACCCGCGGTCCAAGTAGTGTCTGGATGCAACTACATCAAATTAAACAAATGGGATCGCGACCTCACCCTGTTTGTGACAGGCAAAGGGTTGCGGCTGCATAGTGGCAAAGAACACAACATCAATAGGCAATGGTTCTCTACGGTGGCCGAGCTTCGCAAAGAAGCCTGCCAAGAATCACTCAAACGGGTGATCAAAGAGGCCGCCGAGGCGGAAGGAACACCAATCCCGCAGAAGATTCGGGCAGCCACACAGCAGGACGAGTACCTTGCTGGTCGCACCGTGCAGGTGCTGGCCCCTGCTGTGCAGAATGCTGACGGTGATGAGGTACATGCAGAACATCAGATGAGGATGCTTTGGGGCATCAAGGGCGAGCAGCTCTGGGTTGAACTCACGACAGAAAACTTGAATTATGTTCGCTTGGCTATCTTGCACTCGTCTGCAGCCGCCCCGGCGCCTCCGAAGCGAGCTCGAGGGAAAGCTGCAGCGGGCAGTCCGAAGAGGAGGAAGCGAGGCCGCAAGCCACATAAACCACTCCGCGACGAAGATCACGGTAGCGAGCCCGAGCAGGAAGCCGTCCCGCTAGCCGCCGAGAACTTGTGATCCCGCGAGTTTGTCAGTGCATCAGTTTTCGAGGTTTTTGCAGCTCAGTTTTCCAGGTGGTTGCAGCTTTGCCTTTGTGTGTGCGGCCGTGCCAAAACTTTCGTGCAGGCATTTCGCGAGTGCTTTCCCCATGTACCAATGTAATGTTTGTATATATATATACACATATGTATATATACATGTATATATATATATATACACAACAAGGAAATCTATCAATCTACTTATCTATATGTATATTTGTATCTAATCACTTAATTTATCTGTCTATCTATAACTATCAATCTATCGATCTATCAATCTATCTATCTATCTACCTATCTATGTATCTATCCATGTATGTACATATAGATAGACAGCTATACTGTGCCGAGTCGCATTGGAGTCATTCTTTACTTTCCGATATGTGCCATGCAACCCTACCTGTAGCTATATGTGTATATGTTTGTTCCTATACATATATATATACACATACATATGTATGTTGACAGGTTTGTGCATTTCTTTTGTATTTATTGAATGTACTTTTTTTAACTAGTTGTGTCTATACATATGTATACACATATTTATATGCATATACATAAAAGTATATGCATATATATATATATGTGTGTTTGTATGTGTATGCACTGTTTATATATATGTACACACATATATTTGATGTGTTTATTTCTAGACACACCAGTTTTGATCTTTAATATGGTGCTGTATATAGGTAGATTTGGAAGATAAACTTTGTCAAGGTGAGCTTTGCAGCAAGTCATGTCCCATGCATGCAGCAGCCTCTCCTGATTTTGTAGGAAGACATGTCTTGCAGAATGCTTTCCTGAGGTGAACTGCTGTGAACTACATCTCTTGTTGCAGTTTGGGCCAAAAGGTTTTTTCGCTAGGCCATCGCTCATCGCTCCGCTTGCGAATCATGCGGACTGGCGATGTCAAGGAGGAGATTGCCGAGCCGCCGGACTCGGCCGAGCCCAATGCGGGCTGGTATGGATGGAAGAAGGAGGAAAAGAAAGAAGAGGAGTGGGATGAGAAGTGGGAAGAGTACGACATTCCCATGGAGGAGGAGGAGGAGACCCAATTTGGGGTTGCCGATGCTGCATGGACTGATGATGGCGACAGTGGCAGTGGCAGCGGTGACCCAGCCCTCGGCCGTGGCCATCATGGATATGGCGGATGGGGCGGCGGCGGCGGATGGAACAAGGACCGGCGACCGTGGTCGAGTTCGGGGAGCTCTAGCACTGGGTCTGGCAATGGCACTGGCAAGGGCACCTACGTCCGTGGCGGGTGGCAGCATTCCAATGGAAAGTTTTCCCCGATGCTTGGCTTCTGTTTGCAAAGCTTTGTGTTGTATAGGGAAAGCCAGCTAAACACAACTATATTCAAAAGCCACGATGACAAATATCGTTGCCTAATTATGTTCTGCATGAGTATGCACAATTGCAAGGAAGGGCTACGGCCGCGACAGGGATCGGAAGCGGGCGGGCAAGAAGATCCAACACATTCGTCGCAACCAAGAGGATCGCGAAGAACGCCGCGAGTACAGAGAGCAGGCCAGCCGAAGGGACATTGCCACCAGAAGGTTCCAACCCACATCGTAGCAGCATTCTGGTGCAATTACACCAGAAACTTAAAACCCTTGGAGCCTCCCAAAAAAAGCCCTTGGAAGAAAGACCCGGAAACCTTACAGAGTATATCCATACGTTAGGTATGGGGCTTTATATGTGGCATTATTTCCAAAGGGTTTTTCTACTCGGTATTATAAGGTATATATAAAGGGTTTAGAAAGGGTATACAGGGTTTCGAAGGGGTTCCGGAAGCAGGTTTAGGGTTTAGGTTCTATACATATAGGGCTTGTTGCAGGGGTATATAGCCCGCAAAGCCCTCGCCCAATCCATGCAAATCTCTAAACCCGGGATGTTTTATGTATGTCTATATATATATATGTATGTATATATATTCCTCGTCGCATGTCGGTTTTTTCTCCTTGCATGTTGGGTCGAGTCTAGTTACTATATCGACAGTCTATATAGGATCTTTCTTGGAACAGGCTGTTGCCTGCAAACCTGAACCTGGAGTTTTGGCTATTGGGGTTTGAACGGTCTTTATAGGAGCCGGTTGAGATGGGTCGGGGTTTGTGGGTTTGTAGATGATTGTGATTTGGGGTTCTTCCGTATCTCGTGTATAGATTCTATAGTATATAGATGTAACAAAAGCCGTCTCCCCATCCAGATGACCACGGCGCTGGGCACCATGGGCCGCCTCGTGGGCATGCTCGAGAAGCGAATGACGTAGCTAGCACATGCACGGAAGCATGGCCGGTGGTTGTGGCATATAGGGTTGCAGCCCAAAAGCTTGACAATAATACATGTAGGGGTGCATGTGTATGGATAAACGTCTATACGTGCATGCGATGTAGAACATGTGCACATTCACATGCATGTATAGATCTGCAATTGTAGCCATGTTGCATGGATAGACACATACAGACACATGTGTATACTGTATACATACATGGCTGTATATACCTGTAGCTTATCCCTCTCCGTGGCTGTATACACTGCATGCATGTATGCATGTGTGTACACATACATACATGCATACATACATACATAATTATATAGCCACACACAGATACATACATACTTAGATACATACATACTTACATAGTTGCATACTTACGTACATACACACATACATATACATATATATATATATACATATATATATGCATATATATACTCAGACATGTAATATAATACGTATACATATATGTATATTTGCATATGCATAGTACAAAGACATATATGTGTATGTGTGTATATATATATATATATAATATCCGAAGAGATGTGTAAATAAATATGTACATGTACAAGTATATGTGTGTACATATACATAAAGGGTTCTACTAGGACTTTCGACGGCCATGCTGGGACTTGTGTTGCTGCCGGAAATTGGAGGCTGCGAACAGCTATGGCTTCGAGAGCCTGTAGGATGATATCGCCGCACTTGGTGATTCTATAAATATATATGTATATATAGGGCTTCTGTGTGGCTCCTACAGCATGCTGTTTGCCGGGCCTCCCGGACCTTGACGATAGGCTGGTGTGCCATGATAGGAACCAATGTAAACCCTTTATAGAAGGCCCCAACCCTACAACCCGGGCACGTGGGCCAGACTTGAAGGCTTGCATGGAATCCTGCACTCCCCTAAAACCCTACTATAAAGCTTTAGCCTCTTGTGATTCCCTAGAAGCTTCTGTATAAACCCTTGATCGCAAACTCTATAAACCCTAAACCGTGGCATGTGGACCGGACCCGAAGTCTTGGACACCTACACCCGAAAGAACCCCTACTACAAACCCTTGTATGATCCCTACACTTTGCAATAATCCCTAAACCATTTATAAACCCTGTAAACCCTAGAAACCCACAAAGCCTGAACCGTGGCATTTGGGCCGCACCTGAAGGCTTGGACGCCTAAACCTTGAACCCTGTTTTAAACCCTTATTCCTTACAACACTTGATCCCGAAAACCTAAACCTCAAGCCCATATACCCTAAACCTTGGCATGTTGGCCGTTCCTGAGGGCTCCAAGTGCAGGCCTTTGGAAGAAAGGAGAAATAGAGAAGTAAATAAGTGTGTATATATATATATATGTATACATGTGTATCCGTATGTTGTATGTATATACTATGGCATATATATACTTTATAAACAATGTACATTACTACAGTCCAAAGGCCTGCATGCTGCAGACAGGTTTCATGTAGTCCCTTTAATTGAGCTGTGCCCTGGGCCTTGCAGCCTTTCACATGTGGTGCTGCAACTTGAAACCACGAACCGCCAATGTCCTGCCCTATATCGCTCTTATACCTTGAAAGCTCCAACCACTTTCGTGTGTTTGCTTTCTGGCTCTGGGCGATCGTCCGCTCGATCCTTTGGGGGGGAGCCATGCACTTTCGTCTGCATCTAAAACTTGGGCCCCCTTAAATTATACGTAAATCAAAGACTTCCACTTGATCATGTAGTCGTGGGCTTCCCCCTGCATTCGGGACTTCTGAACGACCATGAGTGTCGCTTGCCCATCAGCGAAGCCGGTAGCTGCATATGGTGGGTTATATAGTGGGTACATATATACTACATATAGAGATAGGTCGGTTTCTCTATATAGGTTGATAATCATTCATACAGACATAGACACATGTGTGAATATGTATATACATAGTTACATGCATACATATATATCTATAGGTGTATATATGTAGAGAAAAATATATCTATCTATATAGGGAAGTATATGCCGGGGTGTTGGTCAGAGGCTAGGTGTAAAGTTGAGGTACATGGGTATAATATGAATACCTATATATATATATACATATATATATATAATATAATATATAATATATAAATATAATATAATATAATATAATATAATATAATATAATATAATATAATAATAGATACATATATATATATATATATATATAATATGTATATATATATATATATATAGATAGGTCTATGGCTACGTGGGTATAAGCAAACACATGGTCAAATGATAGATACGGAGACAGATATATGTTATGGATATAGGTGTAGATATAGATATAGACATCGGTCTAGGTATATGAAGTCCCTTCCGTATCTAGGTGCATACAGATGTAGTTCTCGGTCTGGGTGCTGTTCTGGGTTCACACATATCTCTATCCGTAGAGCAAAGCTATAGGTAATTTTAGTAGAAGACACCAATAAGTAGATCTAGTTTGACACTTTAGATAGGTGGGTTGGCCTGAGCCACGGGTGCCTCTAAGTCGAGGACATGCAGAGACCTGGACAGATGGATGGGTTCAGCTGCCGGCTTGCTGTCAATAGTTTCTTTAAGGCCATTGCACAGCGGCTGTTGTTCCCCTCAGAACTTATATCCTATATATAGGGTTAGGACATCTGACGCTTAAGTCCAGTTGGGGTATATGTGACGGGGGCTTCAGCCGAGGGTGGCCCCAACACCGGAGGATCTGTACGGTCTCCGTGAAAAAAACACGTCGGCGATTGAGGGTTTCTGAAGTGTTGTGTTGCAGTCCTGTGAACCTTCTTCGGGCCTCCGTGCCCTGCCCCCCCGCCGTCCCGACAACAAGTTTCGGATTTTTTACGTCCGGGTGAACATCAAAAAAACAAGAAATCATAGGCAGGGGTAGCACAAAAGCACCACCCCTAAAACGAATGTTTGCTCAGTAGTTGGGCTTAGCGTCCTGCCTGCACAAAAAAACATGGAAAAAAATCGGCGAGAGTTTCCCCAGGGCGGTTACCCAAGTAGGTGGGGAAGAAACGAGCCACAATATGCATACATAAAAAAACCGCGAGCGAAAATATGCATACATAAACTCGCGGGCCGGAGGTTTATGTATACATATTTTTTTCAATACCATGGCAGGAAAGAATATGGAAACATAAAAAAACCAACGGCCGGAATATGTATGCATATTTTCCTGCCTGGCTTTTATATGTAAGCATATTGTTGTCCTGAGCCTGTGGTGGTGGTCGGGCTGGGGTGGGTTGTGGGATGGGTGGGGCCGGGACATGGGCTGGGCTGGCTCGGGTGGGCTTCTTGGAACGTGCGGGGGGTGCCATGGGTCGGGCGGGGTAGTTTCTGGAAGCCGTGGCCGAGGAGCCGAGGACATGTCAGTTGCAGTCATGTACATGTCAGTTGCAGTCATGTCCTGTGTCTGTTCTTGCTGCAAGA